>BMAC01000562.1:673708-715335 GCA_014905375.1 Phtheirospermum japonicum | reverse complement strand
CTAGAGGTGACGTGTTCCATCTCGTATTGCTTTAGGTTTCCAATTAAGGTGTTGAAATCGATGTTATCAACATCCTTGGATTCTTCTATTGCCACCACCTTCATGCTATAATTCTTTGTAATGGATCTTAGCAATTTTCCTACAAGACGGGAATTTGTTATGGGTTCACCCAACTCTTTGCACTCCTCTGTTATTTCCGCCAATCTCACAGAGTAGTCCATGATAGATTCTTTTTCATTCATTCTCATAGCCTCGAATGTGGACAAGAGTATTCTTAGTTTGAATTTCTTCACACTTGCTGTTCCTTCACACACTCTTTGGAGTGCGTCCCAAGCATCCTTTGCCGACTCACAGTTCTTGATGATACGATAGTAGCTTGCATCTACAGAGCCACACAAGGCGTTGATGCATTTAGAGTTCCAATTTGCAGCAGCAGCTTCGTCAGCATTCCAATCTTCCTCCTTTTTGGGAATGGCATCGCCCTCGCCATCCGTGACTCGTGGCTTTTCCCATCCAACAAGGACGGTCTTCCAAACACGTTCATCCATGCTCTTCAAGTGCCACCTCATCCTCTGTTTCCAGAGAGAATAATTCTCACCATTAAGGATTAAAGGCCTCGGGTTGCCTTGAGCATCCATAGCACCTAAAAAATAAGGATCAATACTTAAAAGGTTAAGTAACCCGCTCTAGATGCCAATTGTWAAATTAGAAGGTCTATGGATATACGAATAATTCTCAGATTCACGATGTTGTTAATTAATGTTAACAACATCAGTTAACAACATCGACCAGAGAAGCGAAAATATATGCAGCGGAAATTAAAATACGATAACACGATTTAACAAATTCAGTTCACAAGTAAATACTTGTGAACTTGGGTGTACAAACCCGAAAACTATATTACTTTCACTTCACGTTCAATACACAATATAAAGTAATATATGAAAACTAAATATCAAGAAACTTGATACTAAATACTTGTTGTCGGAATGGCAAGATCTTATCCGTCGGTCACGCAACTTCAAAGATCTTGTTTATCACGATCGTTGGCTCCAAGTAACTCTATCGTGTTCTTCTTCTCTTGTGCGTCTTCCTTGCGTCTAGCTTTGTGCGTTCTTCTCCTCAAGAAATCCGTGCGTGAAGACTCTAAAAAACCGTATCTCAAGTGTAGGAATACTTATGTCTTAAATAGACAACTAAGAATTCTAAATTTGGTAAAATCTTAAAAACAAATTCTAAACACAATTTAGGAATAATTAAAGTCTTGTGCATAAACTAGGATACATAATATTGACCTATATCTAGTTTCCTAATTTATTTTGTGCCCAAAAAAGGCAAATAACAAAATAGAAATTATTGCCAAGAATAAATTTCTCAACATTAACTATATATATTCAAGTGAGTATTTAAGTTCAAAGTGATCTACATTCAAATGAGTTTTTAAAATTTAATCGGTTGAATTTGTGAGTAGTGATAAATATGTGTGTCAAAATTATAAATATTTGTATTTAAAGTGTTGAAATTTTGCTTGAAAACTAACGAAGGTTTTGTATTTCAACTGATAAATTTGATTAAATCTTTTAATACAAATTGATGAATATTATTTATGAACCATGAATTTTTGTGTAAGCATATGTTAGTAGGTGATGGAGATCGTACTTTTTTTTTAAGTTATTGGATCGGTAGAATGTATTGATATTGTCTATGGTTGCAAATGGAATATATGAAGAATAAAATAAGTCTTTTGACTAACTAATTATATAGGATAGGAGTAGTATATACACAGATGTACCAAGTTGCATCGAGCAACTAGATCTTATATTTATTAGGCACAGGGCACGAATTTCCATCTCCCTATAAAAACTCTTCCAATAGCCCAAATATCTTTCTCCCCCTCTCTCTAAATATAAAACCCCAATTCACAACAACCTACATAAAACCACCTGCAACTCGAACCTGAGAAAAATAAAAATAAAAAAACTCTGTCAAAATATGCCTTCTCAACTCCATCAAAGAATCACCGAAACCCCCATCACAACCGCCGCCTGTAAGAAAACCCACCGCCACGCGCCGCCGCCGCCCAGGTCCCCGACCACGTGGCCCGCTAGCCACACCCACGCCGTCGGGCCCGACCAGTGCTGCTCCGCCGCCACGCAAGCAGATCTCCGCCCCCGTATCCACCGTGTGGTCCGTCGTCCGCCGCTTCGACAACCCGCAGGCGTACAAGCACTTCGTCAAGAAGCTGCCACGTCATCCTCGGCGACGGCGACGTGGGGACCCTGCGGGAGGTCCGGGTCATCTCCGGCCTGCCAGCTGTCAACAGCACCGAGAGGCCTGGAGATCCTGGACGACGAGGCGCCACGTCACCAGCTTCAGCGTCATCGGCGGGGACCACCGGCTGGCCAACTACCGGTCCGTCACCACCCTGCACGCGGCGGAGAGCGGCGGCGGAACGGTGGTGGTGGAGTCCTACGTCGTCGACGTGCCGCAAGGTAACACTAAAGAAGAAACTTGCGTTTTTGTTGACACCATTGTCAACTGTAATCTTCAGTCTTTAGCTCGGATCGCTCAGAATCTTGGGAGACGAAACACTGCGTCTTCCAAAATATAGATTTTTTTTTTTTTTTTAGTAATTTCTCCTAAAGTGAAAAATAATTTCTGTTCTGGTGATGAGACTCTTTTGTGTTATGTAAATCGAGGGTTTGGTTTTATTGATTGTTCAAGGAACGTGTTATTTTATGTTTGTCTTCTTACCTTTTCTTGGTTTGAGTTTCTCACTTGTTACTTCTCATTATTGTTTGATCTTCAAGAAATTTCCGAATTCTTTCTTTCAATATATTTCCAGTCATAATATTATATTATTATATGTTCTTTTCCTGGGACTGATAATGGATTATGGGGTATCTAGTTATCCAAAGTATGGAGGCTTTCAAGTTTGCCTTTTTTTGATTTGTAAGCGTAAACAGGAAAAAAAAAATAAAAATTCATGGCATATATTGTCCAGTTTTAGATTATAATTTTATGCAACGATGAGAACAAATTCAGATTTGTGAATGGAGATTTTGGATTTCTTATTTCTAATTTCTAATTAGTGTTTCCTCTATTGTTTCGAGATCAATTAACTGTCATTAATATTAGTGTACTCATGTATATCGTAAGATAAAAGCCTAAAAATTAGGAATCGAACTCAGACACAGACTAGGAGTATAATTTATTACAAGGGATTAATATATTATTACTTTTATCGATCACCCTTCTGTAATTGTAGTTTCATGTGGTATTATTTTTTTTTCCATCATTCATTTGTTTAACTAATTTAAGAAGTGCATAACTAATTATCTGCAGACCTTATTTATGAGCAGGCCAAGCGGCAGGCATGCAATTTGATTGTAAACATAATAATAATTGAAGGAAAATACTACCTTCCTTTCTTTTATATATATATATATATATATATATATTTTCCTTATTTAGTTTTAGGTGAAATAACAGTGTTTTGAAGTTCGAAATTGTTCAACTTTAACTAAGAATGAGTCAATATTGGATCAATATTATAGACAGAGAAACTTCCCAACCCAAATGTGAGGTAATGCATGAGTTGGGGGGATGAACTTGAGAAAATAAATAAATTGAAACAGATGAAAAAATAGTTTATCAATTGAACTGAATGGAATCAAACAGCTAGCTATCTCTGCAAGTTGGCCAATTTGGCGAGACAAGTTGCTAGCTGTTGAAAAGAGAAAAAAAATACATATATATAGATAATAATAATAAATCCTATTAGAAAGTTTTGCAAGTTGCAAATTTTTTTTTCCAGTTCTTGTCTTAAAAGGGCAACATATCCGTGCAACTTGCTATCTTTCTGTTTCTTGGTCTGTTTTTTTTCCTTGGAAAAACAATAATAATTAAAGTGTGGAAAAACTTAATTATAAGAAGAATGGAATGGAATAGAATGGAAGGGAAGGTTCGTTCATCTCCAACTAAATACTTATTCTAAAACCCTAAATCAATGTAATTTTTATATAAGTGACTTATCTACTACTAATAAATTTATTCTCAAATTTAAAATAAAACCCTAAAATGTAGTACTTTTCATACAAGTGACTTACCTACTACCGATACATTTACTCTCAAATTTAAAATAACATTCTCAGTATTTTTTTTTTCTCACACCATTTTTTATATATATTTAATAATATTTATATATTTATCAATTTTATAAGAAGAAGGCAAAAAAGGTTATTATCAATAATCTCATACAAATAAAAATGTGAAAGAATTATTAAATAATTATTAATTAAGAAGAATTTACATTACTCAGGAAATTACGTAAATATTTATTTCAATGTCATTGTTATGGATTTTTTTTAATTAATGTTAGAAATTTAATTTTATTTGTCAATATTGTCCTTCAACTTTTAGCTAATTAATTATACTCCTAATAAACATAATATAAAAAATCAAGATACAAAAGGCAGTAATATTAATATAATGAAATGAAATAATTATCATATAAGAAAAATATTAAATTAAAATATAAATAATAAAATCATTGTAACATATTAGAGTTACTTTGTAATTATATTAAACATAAAAGACTAGTTTGCAAGAAATAAAAAGATAAAATCTTATTTGCTTTTGCTACATTGCCAAAGCAAATGCTACCGAAGAGAGAGAAAATCTCAGCTGCAACTGCAAGTTGGTGTGCAAGTGGGCATGCAGAGACTCAAGAGCAGTGTTTCATAACCTCTCGTGGCTTCGATATTCTATTAATCTGATCTACAATTTTAACAGCGTGATTAGATATTAGATAATATATATTAATTAAACTTGGTTTGATTTAAAAATAAAAAAACAACGGTTATGACCAAGAGTTAGAAATACTTGAATAATGTGTCAGCTTTTTTTCCTCTCTTTGAAAAATAAGTATAACTTATCCGTAGGAGAAAAAAATAACAACCGTGAATATATAGCCTATTTTATAAAAGTTCCGTAGCAATCATTTTAAGATAAATGTGTTCGAGTGGGTTCAAATGAGAACAACGTGTTATGTGCGAAACTTGCGAACTAATGATTTTATTATATACCAGTATTAGTTTTATTATACAATCACAGTACTTTATTAATATTTCAGTTATATACACCAATACTTTTATTATACAATGTTAATGCTTTAATCAAATAAGGAAATACACAAAAAAATCTGAACCATCCATTTCATTAGATTTAAGGCCCATAATTGACCATAGATTCACAAATAAGGACATACTTCTCATTTGAACCTAATATATATATAGAGAGAGAGAGAGTAGGATTAATGTCTGTGCTGCTCCCTTTAAATCTGGACAGATTGTTCGAAATAATCATTAGAGTAGGAACTAGTTTAGATGACATCATATTATTAGCTCTCTGACATGCTGTCCTTGACTCAGATGCATTTCATCAGTGGATGTGGTAAAATGGATTTCCCCAAAATTGTTTACTATTGCTTAACTTTTTCAGCGATAAAACCTTCTACAAATTGGTAACAACAGAGGCGACCTCATCATTATTACTCCCTGTAATCAGTATGTCATCTATGTAGACGATGAGATGAATTCTTGACTCATTTTTCAATCTATAAAAAAGAGAAGCATCAGCTTTTGAACATGTTAATCCAAGACCATGAAGTATTCCTTGAATCTTTCCAAACCATGCTCTAGAGGCCTATTTAAGGCCGTAGATATTCTTGGTGAGTCTGCAGACAAGCTGTTTATCTTTCTGTTGTTCAAAATCCGAAGGTTGTTTCATATAGATCACTTCCTGTTATATGTTTTACATTTTTTCAAACTCAATTTTTACGAGTTTTTCCGTCAAGTTTAGGGTATTTTGATATATTCTACAACTAATTTTCGTGACTCACAATAAAAGAAAAACTTGAAAATTCTTTGTTGTGAAAACCAGTTTTACTATAATTAAAACAAATAATGTTCTTATTTTTTTGTGTAAAAAAAATATTCCTGTAAATAGAACGAATAATATTGCGAAATGTATGTACCATTTTCAATATTATTCTTGTAGTATTTTTAATGAATATTATTATTTGTCAAATCCCGCATAATATGCGGGCATAAATTATGATGGTTTATTCAAAAATAATTATGTGAGCAATATATGAGTATCTCTATAAAGGAGAAAATTTAATTTTGATTCCATAAGATTGCATCGACAATTCCAAGGAGAGACAATTTATTGAAAAAAATGGTCTCAACTAAGTTTTTCAAGCGCATATATAGTAGTCCATATTTACAACAAAAAATCGCGAGATATAATCGTAGATAGTTTATGTGGGAACCTCGATGAGAAAATATTTACTAATAACTCTGTCCCATATTGCGATTAATTTCGCACAAATTAACAAATTAATGATCCTGTAATTAATTTCGCACAAATAAAAAAAACTGATAGTTTAATATATTAATTTACATATTATTTTCTAATTATGTCATTATCGAATTTATTAATATCAATTAATAACTCAAAAAGTCAGTGTTAGATTAGTGTATCTGTTATTGAAATAATAAAGATTTGCATTGTTTTCGTCAATATTTCATTTAGCAAGAGATGAATTGGTATTTCAAGAAACATTAATTAAGGATTTATATGTAAATGACAAATTAATAATATGTTAAATATGGTAATTGGACTATATTTGTGGGATAGAAGGAAACAGAATATTGAATTATTTTTATAGTATGAGGAGTACTATTTGTTTTCTTATTCTTTTCAAATTTTTCAACGAGTTTTTTATTCCGCTGGTAAGTCCTTGTTTCCCATGTTTTTTTAAATACCGATAAATCAAACTTCGTTTGTAAGTCCTTTTTTTTTTTTTTTTTTACAGATGAACATATATGTCTATAAATTTCAATAATAATTACCGATGGAATCTCCATAGGTAAATAGATTTCACAACGAAATTTTGGTTTATACCGAAGGGAAGTTTATGGGTAATTTCTCGTAGTGTTTAGAATCTTTAGATTTGCCCAAATGATTTCGAACCCAAGTCAGTTGATTTTAGAGAAAATGCCAAAAAATAATATTTTCTTATAAAAAAAACTCAATATTACCTTTAGTTTTTTTTTTTCCCATTAATACAATCTTTATTTACTTTCTTACGGTTTTAGTTAAATTTTATATCAATAATACGAGATTCTAGTTAACCCTTATATTTGGGATATATGTATTTATGGTAATTTAATTATTTTTCGCCATATAACTGAAATCTCTTGAAATCAATAGTCTTTTATTCTTTCTCCGTGAACAATTTCCTTTTCTTTTTATTCTCCTTTTTTTCTCGCTCTTCAGGAGAAAAAAGTTGGGGACCTTGGCTTTTTAGAGAATCCCGCTCCTGGATGAGATGGAGGTTGATGGGTGCGTTCCGAATGTGGAGGCGTAGAATATAATGTTGGATGGATTTTGGGATAGGAAGAAAGTGCGTGAAGCTGCTGGGGTTTTACAGGATAAGTTGATTGATGAATTTCGAAATTTCACGAGCAGATGAAATTGTTCGGATTTTACTTCGTGTGACATTCTTTTTTACCATTGCTGTTGCAGAGAATTTTTGATTTTTTATTGAAAATATTTTACATCAGGTTATAAAGCAAGAAATTCTTCTCTCCAACAAACTAACGTGATCACTACAAAAAAATAGCAGTTTTACGAGGGAAAAGATTCCTCTCGAAATATACGAGGGACAAACCGAAGGAGTATAATATCCCTCGGTTTTTTTGAGGGAAATATTTTCCCTCGGGTTTCCCCTCGGAAATACGGCGCCAATATTTGCCACCATAATTACCGAAGGAAATAACGAAGGATTTCCGAGGGCAATTTCTTCCGAGGGAAAATAGTTCTCGAAAAACCTAGGGGTAAGAATCTCCCTCGAAATTTTATTATTATTATTATTTTAAAAGATTACAAAAATCGAGGGGAGTGTTTTCCCTCGGAATCAAACCGAGGGACTGGTGAAATCCTCGGTTTGAAACCAAGGGAAATCCATTCCCTCGGGTTTTAAAAAAAAAAACTGAAAAACAAACTGAGGGTTTACTTTTCCCTCGGTTTGAAACCAAGGGACCCAGCCTTCAATCGGTTTCAAACCGAGGGCAATATAAACCCTCGGTTTATTCAATTATTTATAAAATAAAAAAACTCAAAAAAATAGAAAAATTAGTAAAAAATATAAACGAAACCCAAGAATTTACGTTCTTTCGAAAAAGACTAATCAGCCTTTCGCTCGTCACTTCAACCCGTCCTTTTACTGCCCAAGGAAACCGTGGTGGGGAGGGGTGCGTCTCGGCATCGTGGAACCACGAGGGTCGGGCGTCGATCGTTTAGTACGCGTTTTCTATTCTTTTACGATTTTAAATGAAAAATAGAAAAAAAACTCAAAAAAATAGAAAAACTAGTAAAAAATATAAACGAAACCCAAGAATTTACGACCGGGGTAGGGAGGGGTGCGCCTCGGCGTCTTGGAACCACGAGGGTCGGGAGTCGATCGTTTAATACGCATTTTGTATTTTTTACGATTTTAAATGAAAAATGGAAAAAAACACTCAACAAAATAGAAAAATTAGTAAAAAAATAGAAAGAAAACCCAAGAATTTACAACCGGAGCGGGGAGGGGTGCGTCTCGGCATCCCGGAACCACGGGGGTTGGGCGTCGATCGCTTAGTACGCGTTTTCTATTTCTTTACGATTTTAAATAAAAATTAGAAAATTTTTTTCGAAAAAATAGAAAAATTAGAAAAGAAAAACCCAAGAATTTACGATCGGGGAAGGGAGGGGTGTGTCTCGGCAACCCAAAACCACGGGGGTTAGGCGTCGATCGTTTAGTACGCGTTTTCTATTTTTTACGATTTTAAATAAAAAATAGAAAAAAACTCAAAAAAATAGAAAAAATAGAAAAAAAACCCAAGAACTTACGACCGGGGCGGGGAGGGGTGCTTGGCGTCCCGGAACCACGGGGGTCGAGCGTCGATCGATAACTACGCATTTTCAATTTTTTTCGAATTTTTCTTTTTTAAAGAAAAATTGAATTAAAACCGAGGGATGTTGTTTCCCCTCGGTTTCAAACCGAGGGAAACCCATTCCCTTGGAATCCTTAATTAAAAAAATAGAATAAACCGAGGGGGCTCATTGACCTCGGTTTTCCGAGGGCCTAATCCCCTCGGAAATTACCCTAATTATACCAGCGGGCACTCCCCATCAAACACATTTGCGCAGCTGCTGAAACAGAAAAAAAGAAAGAAAAAGACGAGGGCAGGAAAAGGAAGAAGAAGAAAGAAGAGGAAAGAAGCTTCACCACGACTCCCGGTCACCGCTTGCCGCCACTCTCCTCAGCCACCGCCGCTCGATGCCGGAAGCTCCACAGCCACTCCACAGCTCGCCTTCGCCGCCAGCTCTCACAAGGTGAGTTTTAATTTATGTATTTGAATTCTATTTTGTTAATTTTATTTGTTGATTTTATTGATTATGGTTTGAAATTAGGGTTTATGGGTTAGGGTTTGAAATTAGGGTTTATAATTATGTAATAGTTTAGGGTATAATTTATAATTACAGTGTAATTTAGGTTTAACTTGCAATTAGGGTTTCATTTAGGGTATAAATTATAATTATGTAATAATTTARGRTATAATTTATAATTATAGTTTAATTTAGGTTTAAYTTGMAATTAGGGTTTCATTTAGGGTATAAATTATAATTATGTAAWARTTTAGGWTATAATTTATAATTATAGTTTAATTTAGGTTTAACTTGCAGTTAGGATTTCATTTATGGTATAATTTATAATTATGTGATAGTTTAGGATATAATTTATATTTATATAATAATTTAGGGTATAATTTATAATTATCATTAATTTAGGTTTAATTTACAATTAGGGATGCATTTAGGGTATAATTTATGATTCATTTAGCCATAATTACCTAACTATGATTAAATTAGGGATAATTCACAATTAAGGCTCAATTTAGGAATAATTTCATAATTAGGGTTCAATTTAGTAATAATTACATAATTAGGGTTCAGTTTAGGAATAATCAATTAATTAGGGTTCAATTTAGTAATAATTACATAATTAGGGTTCAATTTAGGAATAACCACACAATTAGAGTTCAATTTAAGAATAATTATATAATTAGGGTTCAATTTAGGAATAATTATATAATTAGGGTTCAATTTAGGAATAATTATATAATTATGGTTCAATTTAGAAATAATTAAATAATTAGGGTTCAATTTAGGAATAATTATATAATTAGGGTTCAATTTAGGAATAATTATATAATTAGGGTTCAATTTTGGAATAATTACCTAATTAGGGTTTAATTTAAGAATAATCAAGTAATTAGGGTTCAATTTATGAATATTTACCTAATTATGGTTTAATTTATGAATAGTTATGCAATTATCATTAAAGTGTATTCTACGATGTTGTTATGGTTTGAGTGTGAGGGCTTGATGTTGTGATTGGTTTGGGAAGACGTCGGTGATGACGTGGTGTACGGCGCCGGCCGAGAGGTTTCGTACCTCCAATAAAGGTTTTTAAAATTATTTTAAAATATGACGGTGGTTTTCAAAATGTTTTAAATTGTTTGTGATTGTGGTGGTGAAATACCGTGGTGATCGGTACATGCATGTTGTGTGTAACATATATATTTTGTAGGTATTGTTGAATTGATGATTTATCAGTTAATGTATACGTCTGTTTTGAAGTGGTTGATGACGCCGGCCGGGGAGGTTTCGTCCCTCCAATAACGGAGTTTAAAATAATTTGAATCCCAATTACAATCTTTCTATCTACACTCAAACAATATACCTTAGACTCGTTTGAGATTTAGTATGGAATAGAGAATTCGATACTAAATTCCGAATTGTCCATTTCTTTGGACAGTTTGAGAGGGTAATTGTAATATGGCTTATCTTATCTATATGTTTTTTTTATTGACTACATAAATTTGGTTCAATATCTCTCTTATGTTCTCGGGTGCATTGCAATATATGTGTACTTTAGAGAACTAAAGGGAGATGCTGTCAAAAATTTTATTCAATAAAAATTCATATACTAAGACGTTGTATTACAGGAAAATCACGTTCTCGAATGGGATAGGGCCTTACCAAAAATTTCAATCATTCTCTAGCCACCCCTCATGCTGCCCAATTTTTCGATAAATTAATATGACAACCGTATAATGTTAGGATGAGTTCCGATCATAGTTGGATGTACGAGCGAATCAACAACGATTATTTATCTTCAAAATTCGTGGATGGAGTTGAGAGTTTTATTAAATTAGCGCAAGCACAATCCGCTCATAAGGACGGACAGAGACTAAAATGTCCTTGTAATCATAGCAGATGTAGGAATAGTGGTTACTTGGACGTCGATGAGATTAAGTACCAACTTATGGGGCAACCGAATATGATTATTACGGTCGTCTCATAGAAATTGTGCAGCTCGAATACACCGGGCGAACGGAGAAAAACACACTATTGTTCAATTGCGAATGGTTTGATCCAACAACTGCAGGCACAAAAGTCCATCCAAATTATAAGATTGTCGATATCAATCATAAGCGTAGGTTCAATCGATATGAACCTTTTGTACTTGCTTCCCAAGCTGTACAAGTATACTATTGTGCATACCCAAGTTTGAGACGAGACAAACTGGAATGGTGGGCAATGTGTAATCAAGGTGAGACCAAATGTTGAGTTTATAGAGCCTCTACCAGAAGAATCATTTCAAGATGAAGCTGTAGATACACGCAGTCTGATTCAAATCGACGATATCGATTTCCAATTGCACGACCTCAATGATAATTACGTGGAGGAACTTGGTAACGAGACAAATGATGATACGGAAGAAGAGTTACTTACCGATCAAGATACAGATCAAGATACGGATGAAGATAAGTTTGGTGACACCTTTAATAGTGAAAGTGATTAGTTTGGTTGAAATAAATGTAATTTATTCTTATTGTAAAACACACTTTTTTTATAAAATTTTTTTTAATTTGGATTTATTGATACGTTTGGTATATAATATATCCGGTATTTTGTAAAATGCTCGTATTATTATCTAATAATTTTATCAGATGCCGTTGCATCGAGTTTCCGGTAGCGTGGGTCGATCAGATATGGGGTCGGCTAATCGTTTAGCTGAATTTGACACCGACTGCATGGGTCTCGGTACTGACCATTCAGCGCAGACACCTTATCAGACATCGACACCGACGTCGCATACACCATCACAGACACCGTCCGACGTGGGTACATCACGACGTCAATTGGTCCCACCACAGGGGCGGAGAGTTCTTGTTTTTATTGCAGGGAACAAGTAAGTAAATAAATGATTTTTAAAATTATAATTATTATTATGATTAAATTATATTCGTAACAAGAAAAAAACACAATTGAATACAGGCTGCACAACAGACAGGGCAAGGTGACCACTATACTCCGGGAGATTTTTGAGAAGGAAGTCCATCCCACCGGGTGGTGCTATAAGGCGGTCCCTAAGGAGACTAAGGAGCTCTGGTGGGAGATGTTTAAGGTAATTGTTATTTTATGTCCAAAATTGTTAATATTTACCGTAACTACACAATCATATGTATCAATTGAATTGTAATTATTGTTTTATTTTGTAGGAGATTTGTTATTGGGAGTCGGAAGAGTATAGTGATCAACGGATACAGGATGTATTTTTTCGGATGATCGGGGAGAAGTACGGGAGGTAGCTGAACGAGTATAAGCATTATATTGCCGCCCATGGTGGTCAGAGGCCGGGATGCGTTATCGAGGAGGTCTATAGGTAAACGATTATGTTATATGTTTTCTTATTAAATTAGAATTCTTTATTCATAACATATAATTTATACCATCTTATATATCATGCATCTCAACTAGGGCTTGGAAGGTCGAGTGGGATAAGCCCGAGAATAAGGCCAAATCCGAGCAATGCAGCCGGAACAGGAGGAGCGAGCCTGCTGGGCCGGGTACTGGGATGTCGAAGCACACGGGGGGGGGGTTGCTAAATCTAGTATCGATTATGCTCTGGATATCGTAAGTAATTTTAGAATATAATAATATAATATCTATTTGTTTAATTTTAATGTTAATTATTTGAAAACTCTATTTGGATACAGGAGCGGGAGACGGGTGAGTCGGCTAAGGTGTACGATCTTTTTGTACGTACGCACCAAAAGAAAGACAGCGCGTGGATCGATACGAGATTTAGTAATGTTAATGTGAGTCTCTTTCTTATTTTTAACTTATTCTTTGGTTTTAATGTAGAATTTTAATAACGAGTTGTATTTAAGGAGGAGTACGAGCGACAGCTAGAGAAGGAAAAGGAGCGTGCGTCTTCCCAGGATGCGAGTAGCGAGGTTGACCCTGACCAGGTTTTCTTCGACACCGTCGGGTCGAGCAAGGGACGGCATTATGGCATCGACTCGTATGGGAAGGTGGTGGCTGCTGCGAAGGGTTTTTTCACAGGCCGCTCTTCTTCCACCTCCTCCCAAGCTAATAGGACCCACGTCAGAGAGCTCGAGGCGCAGCTTCAGGCTCAGATGGAGGAGTTGGAGGTCACCAGACAAGCTCAGGAGGCGCAGAGGGTGGAGCTTGAGGCGATCCAGCAGAAATACGCCGAGTCTGAGCGACGACGTGCGGAGCAGCTTGAGGAGCAGCGCCGGCAGCAGGAGGCATCTGAGCGACGACGTGAGGTGGAGCGTGAGGAGCAACGCCGGCAGCAGGAGGCATTTCAGGAGCATATGAATGTCCGGATGGCTGATTTGTATGCTCGTTTCCAGCAGTACACCCCTCCCAATCCATAGGTTAGTTTGATTTTTATATAAACTTTATTACTGTGTCGAACGCATGTAATAATTCTAAAATCTCAAATATTTTTATAATAATTGGTTTATTTATTTGTCTTTTCATTAATGATTTTTTCAAATTTTTGGGGAATTTTAATAATTGAACAGGAATTAAAATTAAAATTGAAATTTAAAAATTACTTAGAAAAATAAATAAATAACCAAGGGGAAATTCCCTCAGAAAATCAAAAAACCGAGGGAATAGTTTGCCCTCGGTTTTCCTAGGGAATATATGGCCTTGATTTTCCGAGGGAATAAATGGCCCTCGATTTTCCGAGGGAATGGGAATGTTCTCCTCGGTTTTCTGAGGGAATGTTTCCCTCGGTTTTCCGATGGACAACTGCCCCTTGGAAAACCGAGGGGTACATACCCTCGAAAATTCCGAAGGCGGCCATCCATCGGTTTTCCCTCGGTTTTTCCGAGGGTTGTACGCGGGATTTTTTCGAGGGTTGAGACCCTCGGTTTTTCTCTCGGTTAAATTTTTCGAGGGAAATTGCCCCTCGGAAAAATTTACCGAGGAGGGTTTTCGAGGGAATATTTCCCTTGGGTTTTTCCTCGTTTTTGCCCAAAACCAAGGGATTTTACCTCAAAACCGAGGGAAAAAACCCTCAGAAAACTTCTTTTTTTTTGTTGCGGATGATCCTCTTGTGTCGTTTAATTAATCTTGTTGGATCGATTTTATCTAATATTTTCGAACATGCGCTATCTATGTTGATATGTAATCACTTATTAAACTGCAGGTTGGTTTGCAGATTCAATATCATGCAATAGCTAAAAATTTCTTCGTCACGGATATAACAAATTGATCCAACAACGAGAAGGTACAAAGGTTCTCTCTCCATATCATTTTAATTTTTCTGGTCCTTATAATTTTACGGTTCTGCTGTTGTTTAGTTATTTTTCAAACGGGGGGAGTTTTTAGTTTTGAATTTTTGATCTTACTGAATTCATTATTATGTGCACAAATTCTTGCTTTGATTTTTGTCGCCGAGACACGAATATTTATATTTTAAGTTTTGTATGCAGAATTAAAATTGTTTGTGCATAAACCCTAGCTTTAATTTCTGTCGCTCTGAGACACACGGGTGTTCTTCTTTGAATTCCCATATGCAAAATTCAATTGACGGCCTGCCAGATGCGGTGCTCATTTCAATTGTTAGCGTTCAAAGAAGCAGCGAGGACTAGTGTTCTTGCACGAAGATGGCGATACTTTGGGTATACAGCGGGTTTTTGGACTTTGATGGTTCGAAAAGGGTGCGCCATTTGAGGGACAGAAGGTACGTATTCCGGATCGAGAGGGTAAGTTTTGTGGATTGTGTTAACAGAGTAGTCCGTCTACACTTGGGTGACTTGAAAGATGAGTTCAGACTGTTTTTCCACTTGAATACAGGATAACATGAACATATCAACAGATGGATCGAGTTTGCATTCGTGAAGGGGGTTAAGAGGCTGGATTTGAATATGGCAGTGACCGGTAATCGCTTCCAATTCCAAGAAAGCCCGCAATACAACTTTCCAGACATTTATCACTTGCGTCTATTCTAGTCTCGCTCCGTCTGATTGAGGTGTGCGTATATTCGGATTTTCTAACGTCCTGCATATCCAACTATCCATTTCTTGAGGAACTGCACGTGGAAAATCCAATAGGGTTTTACAGATTTGAAACCAGCCCCCAGGCGATGAAAGAAATCAAATATATATTTATTATGTGGTTCTTTGTTGTTTATCATCCAAATATCTATTTATTTGGTTTATTTTATGTTTATCTATTGTATATGGGTCGTGCATCTCCTGAGTAGTGGTTGTACATCTTCTTTGTACTATCTATTTATTCTCTTATTGCTGGCTATTTATCTTTTTTGTTAATTGTCTATTTATATTCAATTTACTATTCTAACTAATGCTGATTCTATAAAGCACCACATACAACCCTTGTAGCTTCTTTAATTTGATGATTTGGTGTCTTCAAGTCATGTTGTGATCTTAATAATTTAGTTATAAGCTTTACCTAGATTATTTACGTTGATGTTTGGTTAATGTATATTTGACCTATAAGATTAGTTATGTTGATGCCTGGTTTATGTATAATTGACTTGTAAAGTTATTTATATTCATATTTGGTTATGTACAGTTGATCTGTAATTTAGTTATAAGTTTTATTTTACACGTTTTTTATGTTGATGTTGAATTTATAAGTCTGTCAGGTCCTCAGATTTTATTTGGTTGATTTGTAGTTAATTTTCTGTTTATTCTTGTCCACTTTTATTTTTCAAATAGTTTCATAAAATGGTTGATGTTTGGTTGATTTTGTATTTCTTAGTAATTGAATTTGGTTCATTTAAATTTATAAATATAAATCAACAACAAATCAAATAATAAACAATCATGGTATAAGATAATTATATGAAAATTAATTAAATATAAATAAATAATTGCTCCAAGAATAAAATAAAAAAATGTGTAATGAACATATTTACTGTTACGGTAATAATTAATTGTCGATGAGTAAGATGAGTAAGATATTATATTAGAGTAATTAGGGATGATATCTAAGGATAATTACAATAAAACAAATATTATAGTAGGATATTTGTTCATTCAGGTTTCAATCAATAGAAATACAAAAAATAAATAAAATGAGAAATAAAAATAAAAAAATTCTCTCAATATTTTTCATCAACATTGTAGATTTTATTATGAGTTTTTTTATTAGAAATAAATTAATTACTACAATTTAAAACACAAATATTAATATAAAATAAAAAATAACGACCATTGCATGAGTATATGGAAAAAAAATTCGACAAGAACATCAAAGACGGTGAGAGAGATGGTGCCTATGCAAGTGGTGTACCACTTTTTAATATAGAAGAATGTAATTTCTTTTATATTTTGGTTAGTGTATAAGATATTTACGGTGATAATATATCTTTAAATAAAATATATTTTAGTTATAATTACGTTTAATTTAAAAAAATTATTTTAGTTTTTTTTTTTTTGGTTAGTTTGTCACATATTTAAGGATAATGTGGTGAATATTAAAATCATGTAAATATAAAATTACTTTATATATGGTTAAACATATATGTTATTATTTAACTATAATGATAAATACGGAATTAAGATTCCGAAACTAGTTATATTCATGTCATTTTCTCTTGATTTTACCCATAAGATTAAGCCCACAAATTAGGCCCACAAGTTGAGCCCAAAGCCAATTTCATTGAACTGCCTTCCTCTCAATACGCCTTGGCTTCGACCCATTACACACATAGGGTTTTGTTTTGTTCATCAGGAACCACTATACCAACCTCACGGTAGGCAAAACCTTATAACTATTATGTTCGGTCTAAATTCAATTTTATTCATCTATTTTTTTTTTTTTTTACAAATTAAAAATGTTAAAACAGATTTATACAACGGTCTGTACATATTGCACCTATTTTGGGTTCAATACATAATACAAATAATTACACAACTATAAATTTAATCTTATTCATAGAAAGTAAAATATATAAAATTATTTAATTATTATTTTTTATATATATTATTAAAAATGAATATTACCTCCTACTAGTAAAAATTTGGGCCATTGGGGAAAAATATATGTCCGTCGCATTTTTTTATTTTTTATTTTTAACCAATGAAATCCGTTCATGAGAATGTTCCATTGCCAAGAACCCCACACGCTTCACACTACCGTTAAGTATAACCAAATAATCTGTTCAATTTAATCAAATTCAGGCAACAAATTCCGACACAATATAAATATAATTATCTAATACTCAACTGGCGGACCAACGGTGTAGTGAGATGTATAAGAAATAAAAATTAAAACATAAATCTTGGGTAAGGGAAATATATTGGGTCAAAAGAATTGACGTAAAATTTTCTAGCGACCGGACCATCTCCAGAAGCCGTCGTGAGGAATGATAGCGGTGAGAATTTATTATTGTTGTTATTTTTGTTATTGTTATTTATATTATTAATAAGGATATAATAGACGGTTACGTATTATTATAGGAAAACTCTACAATACCTTTAAAGCTACCATGCCCTCACTCCTTCCTGCATTTATAACCATAGATCTGTTAATCTAAAAAACCTAAAATTGATGTAATGGTTGTAAATGCACCCCATTAAGTAAGGATGGTGCCGTGAAGGCACCGTAAAAGTTCTCATTATTATAATTAACCAAACTATAAAATACATATTAAATATTAGACCCATGTCACTTACCCATATTATATTACGGTCAAGTGCATACAAGGTCACCTGACTATATAATTATCCTATACACATACAAGTTTACTTTTCTTTCTTTCTTTCTTTCTTCTTTTTCAGTTTTCGACGTTTCCATTGACTATCTTTGACCGTCGGTCGTTCGCCGATAAAACCTTGTAATTTTTATATCAAATTGTTTGTTTTGTCGATTACAATCTTTTTTTTATCTGATTACTTTCTTGAACCGATGAGTAGTTGGAACGGAGCTTAGAACCGCCGCTTGCCGGTGACCCATCGCCGAGCAATCAAAACTCTCAAAGTCTTGTACTGTTAAAATACACTCTTCATGATAAACACATTTCTTGTTTTGAATTTGGATCTCATGTAGTATTTGTGACTATGTGTGCATTAGTGTGTGCGTTGTTTGTTCATTGAGTCACTTGAGTGGGTTGTGTGTTCGTGATATGTGTGTGTGTGTGTTGTAGCGTGTGTTTTGTGTGTGTTTCAGATGGCTTCTTGTGTCAGGTGGTGGCCGGCGAGGATAGTAATTGTCGGGGTGTGGGAATGGAGGTGGTATATGGTTATAAGATGTTTTTGGGGTTGAAAACAAAATGGGTTAGAAGTTGAGAGGTGTGCTTTTAATAATTATGTAGAGCTTTGGACTTAATTAGAACGTGAGACTCAATTCGACCGCTCTATGTTGTAATTTCAAACTAAGTCTTTGATTGTTACAAATTGGCCCTAAATAAGCTTCCTTGACATGTCAGATGATCCCAAGAACTTTTAAAAGTTTATGAATTTCTAATTTTGACTCCACTTATTTTAATAAACTTTCAAACATACAACTTTATCGTTTCTGACCCAAAATGGTTCAAACGACCTTTAAATGACTTCAAACTTGAATCATAATTTTATTATAACATTCTCACACATAAGGCGAATTCAAGATCCTGATTTTACACTTCGATCATATAATTTCAAGAATTGAGACGTGAACATCTTTAATATATCATTTCATGTTCAAATATATCCATTTCAGTTCCAAGTGCTCTCGAACCTTAGAGAGTATCTTATTATACATTATGTTTACTTATTATACAATTATATCATGTTTTTTAAGACCACACTAGCTTTTATCAGGAGATCAGGAATCGTGTAATGCTACTGCATTGGTGGTGCGCTAATCCTTGAAAGAACCTTCGATGAAATTGGGTAAAATGATTTATTATGAAATTTGAAATAAAACCAAAGAAACTTTTTTATTGCATACACATTAACATGTATGTTTTTGGTTTAATTTTTGTGAATGTGTGTTGTTACATGGTTGAATTAAATGAAAGGGACTTAATCTTGTTATTTTAATAATATTGAATTATTTTATTATAAATGAGTGCCATTAAGATCTTTCAAGTTGTTACGAGTTTGTCAACTATTACAAGATTCATATTTTGTGGCATTTTAAAATTGTACAATATTTTTAGTGGAATCTTTATTGATCTGTTTTGAATTTGTGATTGTTCGACGTGCATAAGTGGATCAATATACCAAATAAGTCATTTGTGTTTATTGCTCAACTATGCATTATATATTCCCATATCCTGGTCGGGTTGGAGAATTGGTAAGAATGGGTCGTAGATTGGTATCTTCCAGAATATGATATTCCTAGGTTTAGATCTACCGCGAAAAGGAGGTTGAGCCACTTGGGAGGGATAAGGTGGACTTGAGACTTCAACCTATATTGGTTTGTTACCTTCCATGGTGAGTGGAGAACTTAAATTAAAATGGTTTGATATCTAATCAACATTACTTTATGTTAATCATGAGTTGTTCGGACTTGGTTCGAAAGTTCATTGCTAGGTGCGTGAGCCCCTCTATCTACAATCGAGCTAAGTGATAGGCACGGGAGCTATCTCTAGAGTCTTGTTCCATGTGACTGTCAATTGAATATGTGAATTGCCTAACTTTCGTGTCTTGTTGAGATTCACAAGTTTTTTTTAATTGTGGGTTTCATCTATTTGTATGATAAACCGACATTCATTATACATGAAATACTTTTGAATACCAGTTTATATTTTGTAAAAACTTGAATTTTCTTTTGATCAAACCTTACAAAACTTAATTTTCTACTTTTAAAACCTAATTCCATAACATTTATAATCTTCACTAAATTTGTTTAACCAATTCCACGTTTTTATTAAAAAAACTTGGATATATAGGTAGTGTAGACAATTTAAAAAGCGAATTATCGATTCAGAAGTGATCTGATTTGGGAATTAATAGTATTGAGTTTATTATGTTTTAAGATTCGTACAAGCGATTCTCATTTTAGTTCCTTACTTTTTTTGTATTGTCATCGAACATGATATCTATACCTTTCTATATAAAGTTGTTTTGCAAGATTTTGCGGACAACATGTGTCATCTTCTTATTGGCCCTCTGTTTATTTCTTTTTTTTACAGATCTATTATTCAGTTTTTTTTATCACAATTAGTTGAGAGAGTTGACAAGAGGCATGTACCGATCGGTTTCCTATTTCCTTTTCTTTCTTTTTTTAATTCGGTTTATTTAGTTTAGTTATTAAAAAATTAGAAGACTAGATGTGTTCTCAATTTTTCTCGAAATTTCTTTCTCCACTTTCTTTTTTATGTGCTTATTTTTTTCATGCTCTACATTATCCTTCTTGTATTTCCTTCCTCCCACCTCTCTCTCTCTTCTTGATTCTTTTATTTCTAATTTATTTAAGGTTTGCTTAATAATTTATTACAGGTATTTCTTCTCTTTTTTGTTGTTGGAATTTGTGGATTTTTTTCTTTTAATGTTCTGTAAATTTCTAGAATGGTGTCTCTTTTTTTCAAATTTATTGTTGATCAGATCTTTTTCTTCATCTGTGATGGAGAAAACAAGGCTCAACAGATGGGTTTTGTTCTTTGAGTACTCATTCAGCGCGTTCTTAGGGTTTTGCTTTGAATTACAGGTATTTCTTCTCTCCTTTCTTGTTGTCTAAATCTTTGGATTTTTTTTTGTTTTACTATTTTATTGTTAAAATCCTGGCACGTTTTTTCAAATAAAAATCCATTTTTTCTTCCAAATATGAGAATTTTTCAGATATATGTTGATCGGATGTTTTTTTTCAACTGTGCTGGTGAAATCATGGCTGAACAATTGAGTTTTGTTCTTTTTGTACTCTTTCACCACGTCATTTGGGTTTTGCTTCAAACTCGAGGTATTTCATCACATTTGTGGTTGTTTAAATTTATGGGATTTCTCTTTTTCTTTTTTGTTGATAAAATTTCTTACATGTTTAATATTTATGAATATACTTTGATTTCATTCCTTGCCATCATATAAAGATCCATTTTTATTCTTTCGAGTATGAGGATCTGTTGAGTTTCTTCACTTGGGCTGTGAAGACAGTTTGATCAAATGGGTTTGATCCATTCCGTAATCTTTCACATTGTTATTGGCTTATGAGGACAATAATACTTTGATTTCAATATTTTTCATCCTGATTTGATTTAATGAGCATCTCACAATTTGATTCTGATTTTGCCATATTTTCATTCGTTCTTTCTCATTGTGATTTAGAAAAGCATAATTACTAACCCAACCTATGTGTTCATAAAATAAAATAAAGAAGAAAGGAGAAAGCATAAAAATGTCTAGAAAATTTGTTTTCAAAATAAAACAAAGGAAAAAAAAAAGGGAAGAAAGCATCCAAAAAAGCGAGAAGAAAAGAAATTAAAAAAAAAAATGAAAAAGAAAGGAGAACAAAATGCGAAAAATGAAGAATTTATTTTCGAAATTTTTGCTAAAAAACAACGAGTAGATGGATCATAGTAAGCAATCAAATATCAATGGTAAGTCTCTTATCTTTGTGAAAATTTATTTTCCTCCAAAGAAATTGAAAAGGAAAAATTTGATCTACCGTAAAACTCGACTCTGATTTCACTAACAATTAAATAGTATTCGAATTTTTTTTGAACAAACCCCATGAAAAAAAAAGTAGGAATAAAAAAATTCAAATCAGCAATCAGCTTGGAAATTTAAACTATACCGGAAATTCCCTTCGTTTCTAGGAGTTTAGGTCTCCTCTGAGTGGCTTATCTCACTTGCCTCCAAGTGCCTATTTGTTTCTTAGACTATTGTGTAACTTCAATTAGTTGTGTGTTAACCACGTATTGATATGGCGTTTATTTTTCTTTTTTAAATTAAAAAATAGGGGTATTTATAGATAGAATATGAAAGGACTTTAAATGGTTTCTATACCCTAGTAATTAAGAAAGTAAACTCTGTCAAAATATGTGTTTTTCTATGGTTTCCAGTTTGTTTCTAATTGGTTGTGTTTCTACAGGATTTTGAATTGATTTAAAATGAATCTTGCCAAAAACATGTTTTTCAATATGATTTTCAGTTTGTTTTCAATTGGTTTTTATAAACTAATAACTTTAAAAATACATAAGTTTGTTTATACATGGTTTCTAGTTGCTATATGTTCTATATAGTTTCTAGTTGGTTTCCAATTGATTTTTATTCCAAAATATTTGTGAAAGTGAACCCTGCAATCGGATCCAGTTCCTACAGCCAATGGACCGGTGCCGGTTGGGGTGGAAAAAATGAGTCCTGCTTTTGTGTGACTGACGACGATTCATAAGAAGAACTCAAATAGGAGAGCCGTGTTATGGGTGACTTTATTACCCGGTTCAGAGAGCACTTGTGTATGCGATGCAAGTGAACTTGTTGTTCAGTTAATTCAATAGYCTTTTTCATTGCTTTTCGAAATGAAACAAAAAAACTTTTTGTATCAAAGAAAGCATGATTTGAAATTTGAATAGGAAAAAGAGCGGATTTGCAGGGTCCCAAATGAATTGTCTAAAGAGACCCTTTTGGATATGCCGAGAAACATCCCTATTAATAATTATATAAATAATAATCTAGGAAGAGTCCCGTCGAAATACATTTCCCGATCCCTTCTTTTATGAGTCTCTTCCTTTTTGCGTATGGCATCGCCGATCGTCTTTCTCAGTAGAAAGATAAGCTGGGCAACAACAAACTCCTATTTCTATTCCCAAGACTCTGGTTCAAGTCCAGGATGGCCTAACTGCGCCAGGGAAAAGCTTGATGAAGTAATGGCGGGTGAATTAGTCGCATTAGCTTATTTTTTTCGTATTATATAAGCATTTCGGATTGGAAACTAATCGTCATACTGGTTGGCCCCGGGCGGAGAGGCTTTCGGTTTTTTTCACCGTTTATATGGTTAGCAATTGGTTTCTATACCCCAATAATTAGGAAAATGAACCCTGTCAAAAATATGTATTTTTATGTTTCCAATTTATTTTCAATTGGTTTATATACTCTAATAATTGGAAAAGTGAACTCTTTAAAAAATATGGCAATTTTCAGTTTTGTTTCTAACTGATTTATGCAACGCATACAAGTCTTCGATAAATAACCAAAGCAGTAAAACAACAAAGATTTCCTACGCCACCAAATGCTCCTTAGAATCTAAAATATGCACTCATTGCATAACTAATAACTAACAGAAATAATAGTTTTTTTTTCAAGATCACATAACCAATTTCCTAAAAATATAAAAACCAAGATATCGAAAATTATTCAAGTACATCACACAATACTAGTTTCTTCCAAACCAAACACCATCCTTCACTAACTCAATAAATTCACATGAAAATAAGTGAGACCGAAATTCAAACGAAAAAAAAACCCTTGGTATTTCAACAAAAGCAGGATAACAACAATAGTGCACATTCCCTTAGTTCTTAACCTGACCAAAAGATTTATTGAAAACATTATATAGACAATAACAATTTTAGGATCACTCGTGAGTCACTCAACGCTTTCTTTGGACACAGATTCCATGCCTGGGTTTATCGTCATTGTTACCACATAGATGCCCCTTGCGTTCTATGAATTGGCCAAGTACTCATTATATGTAGGCAATTGTTGTCCCATAAACCCACTTGAGCTCTTTGTTGTACCTACAAATCAATTTCACTACGCAACAAAGAATTTATGGAGATTTAATAAGATATTGAGAATGAGAAGTTCAAATAGACTGGAAAAAGACCACATATAATGATAATTAATCAAATAATTATATATTCGAATTAGTAATATTGTCAAAATGTTCTTTATAACTAAGTGTTTCTTTGGCATAAGGAATAGCGAGAAAATGTCCTTGTTCGGCTGCTTCACGTTTATAGTCCTCATATACACCCAGAATGAACTTGTAAACGATTTTCCTATAATTTGGGATTCGACGATTTCATCAATATTCCACCTGAAAATAAAATAAGAAATCTAGATCACTACCACAAAATCCGACGCATATCCTCAACATCCATTGATTCCACCACCGTCTTCCTCAGGTTCGAGCCTCTGATCAATCAACAAAAATTCACAATCCATGGATTCACTTCAAAAAAAATAAAAAAAATCAATCAAATAGATTAATGGTTTAATGTTGAAACGATCTAAATTAATGATTAATATAAATAGGTTGGCAACCGGAATGAAGTGGTGGTGACTCCACGACTGTGCAACAAAAATGACTCGAAGAATCAGGTTTACTCCTCCACGACCGAAGTTCAGTACTTGGATCGATTCAGGTTGTAGCTGATGTGACGTGCGTGCTCACCGTCGCTCGATGACATCGCCGATGAGTGGTGGACATAAACATAGAGAAACGAAGATTTTACGGATCCAATTTTTAGTTCGAATCGGTGGGTTTCTCTGTATTGAGTGTTTTTTTTTGTTTTTTTTTTTGAATTTGGTATGATGTTGGAGAAAAAACATAGTATCTTATGTAGGAGGAAGGAAAATCTGCGTATAAAAAATTTAATTGGAAGTATATTGCCATTTACCCATAAATGGGGTATTTTATTTAATTTCCCCATTTTTCTGCCAATGGTCTAATGGACTTGACTTAATTGATTAGGCTATAATGTAATGTTGGCTCATTATTCTTAAACCAAGTCGATTGCGCCTTTTAAATTGAACTTTTATATATATATGATGATGATGGGACAAAAATACCGGAAAATATATAGGAGTGTTGCCTACCACCATCTAGGAGAGTATACCATGGACCAGGTACACTTTGCAAGGTGCATTCTAAAATTTAATTATCATCGTATATAAGTGATATATATCATCACATATAATTGGTACATATCATCACGTATAACTGATACATATCATCACAAATAATTGAAATTCTAAATCTAAAATTTAACATCCTAAAATTAAAAAAATAAACCTAAAACAAAAAATTAAATCCTAAAAATGTAAAATTAATCCTTAAAATGAAAAAATAAATCCTAAAATTAAATATTAAACTCTAAATTTTAAATTTCTATCACATATCATCACATATAACTGGTAGAATGTATATTTTTGTAGGACACTAAAATAAAAAATTAAATAAAAAAAATAAAAACCTAAACTTTAAAATGAAATATTAAACCCTAAAAATGGAAAACTAAACCCTAGAATATAAAATTAAACCCTAAAATGAAAAGGTAAACCCTAAACTCTAGATTTTTATCACATATCATCACGTGTAAATACCATATATCATCACGTATAACTGTCATATATCATCACGTATAACTATCATATATCATCACGTAATACAGGAGCTCCTAGCAAGGTGCACCCAGGTGCACCTAATAAATTGCCCCTAACCTCCACAAATTTTAAGCTTAAGCTTAAGATGTTTTGCCTTTATGGACAAAACACTACAACGCAACCACAAATGAAAATAAAAGTTCTAACTCCCCCTAAGTTAGAAAACTCCCCCTAAACAAAACACCCAATGTTGTTAACAATTCAAACCAACATTATAAACCAACATTGTTCAAAATAACACTTAACAAAACAAATCAGAATAAAGGAACTATTGACTTCGAACCCTCTTCGAACGACAAGGGGATGTCGAAGTTCCTTCACCCTTATCCTTCCTCTTCCTCTTCTGCATTCTCATCATTTTCCTCAAAGCCTTATTGCGAGATTGAATTCGCTTCCTTCGCTTTTCCTGAGCAAGACTGGCCAAGGTTTCGACAGTAACAGCATCGTCTCCATCAGCATCATCAGCAGCATCATCTCCAACAACATCTTCAGCAGTGTCATCGTCTTCTCTCCCTTTTTTACCAGAAAGTGAAAGGGCCATCAAGAGAGAGCGGCGAAGAGCCTTCAGCTGAGTCATCTGCAAATCAATGGAAGCCACATGTGCACGAAGGACATGTGAGAAAATGCGGACCATGTTGGGATCGGCCGTCCCAACACCACTACCAACATCGGCATGAAGCGGCGCCTACCAAGGAAGATCAATGACTCTGGCACCGGTAAGATGCTGACCTCTTAAAGCAAACCAATCATCTTCCCCCGTGAGCACATCATCGGGATGAAGTGTCAATCCTTGCTTCTCTAGCAAGCTGAAAATCAAAGAAAGAAAACACAACGAGGTCGCAGACTTCGTGGTAGCAAACTTAGCAACAATATCAATAATATGCTGACCAAAAGTGAATTTGATTCCTCTCCCAAGCCTAAATAAGAACTGGGCTTGAGGCCGCGTAACACACGTTGTGTTCTTGGAGGGAACCCAATTACAAATAGCTAGCTTATGCAGAATAGAGTAAAGAGAAGACAGGCGAGTACTAGGGAGCTGTTCAAAACACGCATTAACTAGACCACCAGACAAGAACGAAACCACCTCATTCATATCATCAACCGTCGAGTCACCCCGGTATGACTCAGTTCCAAACAACTCACCAATCAAAGCAGGAGTAAAAGAAAACACATTGCCACGAACAAATACTTTGCCATAATTTACGGACTCCAAATCAACAATAGAGGGCAAAAGGTTGGCATAAAACTCTACAACTATCTCTCGGACAAAAGGTATTGTTGTAGAAACGGCGGAATACATACCTTTGTGCTGAAGATAGGCAACCAGATTGTGTTTTTCGAATAGCTCAACCGGGACTCGGCGCTCGGCGATCATGTGGCGGGTCTGGTAGGTGGCAAATAACTCGGCAGCCTCGGCGGTCAAAAATTTCTCGAAAAAGGCACCATATCCTCAAGCTCAGGGTCCTGAGAACGAGTACCCATGGACGACTGGGAGTGAGCACAAGCGTCGGAAGAAATCGGCGTAGGAGTATGAGAAGCAATCGGAACAGAGGCAGCTCTGGAGGACGAAACAGACGGTGAATGATGTGATGTTGGTATAGGGGAACCAACATGAGTAGCAACATCGTCCTCCGCAGCCACTTTCTTTTTCTTCTTGTCCTTCTTGCAAGCATTAAGAATATCTCGAAGGGGCACATCAAACGAGGAATCAGGGGAATACTCAAACAAATCTGGATCAAACTCAGGTTGATCATCACGAACAGGGGATGGAGGAGAACTAACAGTCGGCGGCTTAGATGAGCTAGTCACTTCGCCGGTGATAAAATCCAAAATAGTGTAGGGAGGGGATGAATACTCTGTCACCGTAGAGCCAGGAGAAACCTTGCCTTTCGCTGGGCTAGGTCTCCTGTCGGCCTTCCTCACAAGCTGTTTTCGGCGAGTAAACCTCTTTTCCGGCAGACTCGGGGCAAAAGAAAGCGGCGGCACGAATCCTTCAACCGGAGCAGCAGGAATAAAATCTTCATCATCAGGGTCGGACATCACAGTGACATCCTCCGTGAGATTCATATGCTCAATCGGCACATTGCGGTGCGGCCCCGCCTTACTCTTCGGTACTGCGGGCGGCACAACACCGGGTGGAATATTGCGCAGGCGCCTCGACCTTTTCAACGTAGGATTCCCCACTCGCCCAAAGATTTCAGCAACAAACGCCAAATTGGGGGGATCATCAACATCAATTTCGTTTTCGGGCTGTCCTGGAAACACTTGCGCTAAAGGCGTAGCGTCAATCGGCGGCGGAATTGGAATAGCAGCTTGAGAAGCATGTGCCGGCGAGGGTGGTGGCGATGTTGACACCAGTGGTGGGATGGAAGAGGAACCACCACCAATTTCTTCTCGTATGTCCAGGCCACCAACCTTAGGAATGGGCGCGGGACCCTGTTCGCCGGAACGGCGTACGTCGGCAGGCAGTTCAGGAACCTTTGACGGTGAGGATTGGTCTGACATCCTGAAAATCACACAAAAATACACAAACCAAATTCGAAGAAGAGAGAAGGGTTTTGTGAGAGCTGGAGAGTTGTAATCGCATGGGTAGGTGGGAAAGTGATCAAACGGTAAAATCAGATCAGGTATTTATCCAAAAAAAAAAAAGACCGTTGAAAGAGAGAGAAAGTAAAATCAAAAGGAAAATCCCTAATTTCACCTCTTGCGGATTTTTTGTCTTAAGCACGATTTTTATTTTCTTTTTAGAAAAATAACACTCCCCCTTAGATTAGGCTATGTGATCATATAATAATCCCATTATCTCTACCCATTATCTCTATCCTAATAAAAAAACAATTAAATTGTACAGCCCTGAACACAAAATCGGCCGAAGTACAAAGTTAGAAAAATTGAACCATCAGCCCAGTAGTATCAATCTTGTGCAATGTTAATTTTCACTCACCAAATTTGCCTCGTTATTACCTGTCCAGCCGTCCGATTTTAACTCCACTGAAACACTTAGTTAGCACAATTTAAAACAAAATTAAGAGTTTTCAAGATAGACAAATAACACAAGCAACAATACGCACAGCAAGATGGCATCTTCACAAAGTATGAATGTCCTACGGGATGCCTAAAAATCATGACCTAAAAGAATATACAAAAATATATTATGATTTCAGTGACTTGATCCAATGTTGCTTTTTATTACTGATAACATTATAAACCAACATTGCCTTAGGTGAAGTCAATGGAAACTTACCCCTTAACCCAAGTTAATGACTACGTCAAGATATCTCAAGAAGGTGATATTTAAAGATTGGATCATTTTGCATCCATATTTTCTTCATCCTTGAAGGGATTTGAATCTTTTAATGTTCAGCAATTGCTGTTAAAAACCTCTTATTTTTGGACCTGGGAGAAAACCAGTTTCTGCGGGAAAATCCCACAATCACCTAATTAAAGAGGTTGGTTCTTTTTGCCATCACTTTTATTGCAACACAGGACCTTATTGCACTTTCAATCAAATTCAATGTATTAGGATTATGTATGAAAAGAAAGATAAAAATGCATGCAAAAGTATACAGATGTTGTGACTGATGTTGATATAGGGTGTCACAACATCACAAACCAACATTGGTTACACAATGCACATACCGAGATCTCTTCTCAAACGAGAGAAGGTCTCGAAATCTAATGCCTTAGTGAAGATGTCAGCAAGCTGATTATCTGTTCCTATATGCTCAAGGGTAACAATCTTCCTCTCAACTAAGTCTCGAATAAAGTGATACCTTATGTCAATGTGTTTGATTCGAGAATGTTGGACTAGATTTTTGGAGATGTCAATGGCACTGGAATTGTCACACAGCACGGTCAAGATACTACTGTGCAGACCGTAGTCTTCTATCATTTGGTTCATTCACAGTAATTGTGTGCACGCACTTCCAGCTGCAATGTACTCGGCTTCAGCTGTAGAAAGAGAAATACAATTTTTCTTCTTGTGGTACCAAGAGATTAAATTGTTACCCAGAAAAAAACATCCCCCAGTAGTACTCTTTCTATCTACCACATCCCCAGCCCAATCCGAATCAGTGTAACCTACAAGTTCAGTACCAGTATCTTTTGTGTACCACACACCTAGTTCAGTTGTACCAGCAATATACCTTATTATTCTTTTAACTGCTTTTAAGTGTGACTCTTTTGGATTAGACTGATATCTAGCACATAAACACACACTATACATAATATCTGGTCTACTTGCTGTCAAATACAACAAACTCCCTATCATACTTCTATACATGGTGTTATCAACACCCTTACCAACATCGTCTCTCGACACCTTCACAGTGTTTCCCAGTGGTGTTTTCTTGTGAGTTTCACTTCCTAAACCAAACTTTTTGACTAAGTTCTTAGCATATTTAGTCTAGGAAAGGAAAATACCGTCATCAAGCTGTTTGATTTGTAAACCAAGAACGTATGAGAGGTTACCTTCCATACTCATCTCGAATGTATCGGACATCCGAGTAACAAACTCCTTGACCATCTGCTCGTTAGTGGATTCAAAAATAATATCATCCACATAAATTTGGACGATTAAGATGTGCTTATTGGATTTAAGAATGAACAAAGTTTTGTCAACTTCTCCTTGTCTAAAGTTCAAATAAAGCAAATGTTGAGTTAGCCTTTCATACCAAGCTCTAGGAGCTTGTTTTAAACCATAAAGAGCCTTTTTCAGTTTTAAAACAAATTTTGGTTTTTGAGGATCCACAAATCCTTTAGGCTGCTCAACATACACTTCTTCACTCAAGACTCTATTTAAAAATGCACTCTTAATGTCCATTTGATGCAATGAAATCTTCATATAACAAGCAACAGAAAGCAAAAGTCTTATCGACTCAATGCGGGCAACAGGGGCAAATGTTTCATCAAAATTGATCCCTTCAATTTGTGTATACCCTTGTGCAACCAGTCGAGCTTTGTTCCTCACAATATTGCCTGCTTCATCAGTCTTGTTTTTGAATATCCACTGTGTTCCCGTCACGTGGGATTTTTCTGGTCGTGGTACTAAATCCCAAACGTCATTTTTGGCGAACTGGTCCAGCTCTTCTTGCATTGCCCAAATCTAGAACTCATCTTTGAGTGCATCCTCCACTTGCTTGGGCTCTATTTTAGAAAGGTACAAAGATTCACGAATCTTAGAACAATTTGTAGACATACACACGTACCTGACCATCTCCTTGAAATTAATCTGTCTCCGTCTTGTACTCCTTTCGTCTAAATCACCGATAATTTGGCCCACGGGGTGGTTTTTCTGAATCCTGGATGGGATATCTCTCTGATGAAGATCAATAGAATCAGCTGGATCTTCGTCTTCTGAATCAGAATCTGATTCTGCGGCTGCTTGGCTTGATGTTGGTTATGATGTTGGTATCCCGGTATCAACATTGGTATCAACATCTCTCAATTCTCTGGATTCAGCACCTGCATCTCTGTTCTCAATACCTGCACTATCATCTGAAGTAGGAGTGACATTTCCTTGAGGATTTTGATCATAAACCAGATCATTATCCTCGGTAGGTTTGACTCCACTCGTTAGATCGTCGAACTTGACATTAACTGACTCAAATATGCTTCGAGTTCTAAGGTTAAACAACCTATATGCATGACTATTTTGGAATAACCCATGAAAATGCACTTATCGCTTTTTGAGTCCAGTTTAGCTAGATGATTTCTATCGTTGAGCACATAGCAAATACATCCAAACACATGAAAATAGCTCAAGTTCGTTTTTTTACCCATCAACAACTCATAGGGAGTAGCGCATGACCCTGGTCTAAAATAAGACCTATTTGTAATATGACATGCAGTTTTCTTTGCTTCAGCCCAAAAATATTTTGCTATGCTATTTGAAATTAGCATAGTTCTAGTCATTTCAGCAAGAGTCCTATTTTTACGTTCGACTATGCCCTTTTGTTGTGGAGTAATAGGTGAAGAAAATTCATGACTTGTGCCCTCCGAAGTGCAGTATTTAGAGAAAGATGTATTTTCAAACTCTTTTCTGTGATCAGTTCTAATCCTACCAATGCTCACATTAAACCTTACACACAGCTTCTTTGCAAGTTTTTTGAAAGCCTCAAAAGTTTCAGATTTTTCTTTTAGAAATTCTACCCAAGTAAATCTAGAAAAATCATCAACAATAACTAACACATACTTCTTACCAACAAGGCTCTCAACCTCAAGTGGTCCCATGAGATCCATATGTAGAAGTTCAAAGTAAGATGATATAGTAAGACTTTGCTGGACTGGATGTGGCACTCTTACCTGCTTTCCTTTCTGGCATGCCTCGCACACTGGAATAATCTTGGTGTTGAGCTTAGGCAGCCCACTCACAACTTCTTCTTTGGCCAACCTGTCCATCATCTTGTAATTCACGTGTCCAAGCTTTTGATGTCATAACTCAGCATCACTTAATTGGGACAGTTTGCAAAAAGCATCACTTTGAATTTGGTAGCAATTATCTAAAGTCCTTTGATCAGTGAGAATACATGGTCCATTCTCCTCATAGACTTCACACTTCTCACGGTTGAATTTAACACTAAAACCTCCGTCGCACAGTTGACTTATGCTAATGAAATTTGCAGTAAGTCCTTCTACTAACAGCACATTTTCAAGAGTTAGAATGCTGAGAACATGGAGAGTTCCTTGGCCAACAATTTGGCCATCACGTAATACAGGAGCACCTAGCAAGGTGCACCCAGGTGCACCTAATAAATTGCCCCTAACCTCCACAAACTTTAAGTTTAAGATGTAAAGGAAAAAATCTATTGGTGAAGAATTAATTTGGCTAAAATGATTATCCTTTTCCATTCTCATTACAACCAACGTACAAATATTAGCAAGCAATCCATTAATTGTAATGTAATTATTTAATATTTAAATTGGGAAAATTTTTATTTAATACTCAAAAGTATGTTTATAAAAAGCTAAGACTAAGGGCTCGCTTCATTTCGATTTTTTCTTTTAAGGTTGAAATAATAATAAAAACAAAAGATAAGTTACAATTTTATATTATTTATATAAAATTTTATATTATTTATATAAAGTTGGAATTAAAAATATATATTTTATTTTATTTTTTGTATGGAAAAAGTTGGAACAAATCAGTTTGAGATTAAAAAAACTTTGTTTCAAACGAAAATAGATCATGAATGCAGCACTTGCTACCATTTCATTTTGTAAAAAAAAATAGAAATAAAAATTTGAGGTTTTTCTTTTTGAGTGTTATTTTTTAACTTAATCTCAATTTTTTCTCCCTCAATAAGCATTTCAATTCATTTTTTTAAAAATAAATTATTCAATTACCAATCATTATTATATATATATTTTAATTAAATTAATTATAATATCTATTTCTTCATCATACTCATTAACACTTAAACAATATTTAAAAAAAATAAAAAAAAAAACCTTTTTTTTCACCTTTTCATCTCATTTTCAAAATTCTCAAATTAAGAACATAGACAATTGCTCCCTAATACTTTTAATTGTTTTGATTTTTATTTAATAAAGAAACAAAATCAATTCTATTTTTAAAATTTGAAAATTAAAATAAAAAAGAAACAATTAAAAGTATTAGGGAGCAATTGCCTATGTTCTCAATTTGAGTTAATTATTTTGTTTTTTATTTAATGAAGAAAGAAAATCAATTCTATTTTTAAAACTTGAGAATTTAAACAAAAAAGATAGGGATGAAATACCATTTTCACCATAAACCAATCAACAAAGAAATATGGGTTGAAATCAAACGGCAATGCAGACCGAAATGACAAACACTTGTGTTAGGCTGGATTAACAGCTCATGACCCGTTAATCCATCTGACCCGATACTATAATGTATTAATTTTTGTACTGTGATGTATTGATTCTTGTACTGTAAAGTATTAGTTTTTCATAAATCTCTGACCCGTGTTATGATCTATTGGTTTTTGTAATTTAATGTTTTTGTACTATAATGTATTGATTTTTTATTATAATGTATTGATTTTTGCACTAAAATATATTGATGTGAAATTTTGATCTAACGAATGATTCGTTAGTCCGGCCTAACAAGAATGTTGCCCGACCGAAATTCATTCATTTCGATGAGCCTCGTAGCCATTGAACTATTGCCTGAATTTCTGCCACTTTCTCTCTCTCTCTCCCTCTCTCGATTTTATTATACTCCCTCCGTCCCACAAAGATAATCCACTATTCCATTTTCGTCCGTCCCACAAACATAGTCGAGTTATCATATTTAACATATCATTAATTTTTCATTTCCACACATACCCTTAATTAATATTCTTGAAATACTAGTTTTCTGCCTCGTAAATTGAAAATTGATGATTACAATGCAAAATCTTACTATTCCAATAACAAATATAATAATTCCAAAACTGATTTCTATGAGTATTAATTGACATTAATAAATTCAAGAAGGGTATAATCGGAAAATACTAACTAAATTAATGACTTAACTATATAGACTACTAATTTCTTAATTTGTATAAAATCAACCGTATGACCATCAAATTGAGACGGAGGAAGTAGTATTTATCTAGTCAAGAATCAGATCATCGTACAAATTCCAATGCGTTGCGTCCCTCCAAGTCGGTTGACGAATGTGTGATTTCACTGTTTCCCCGCCGTTACTTTCAACCCCTCACACACGCCAATATTCTTTTTTGAACTCACCATTTCAAATTTAAGTTGACACAGACAATTTAGATAAAAGATGGTAAAGAAAAAAAAGACTCCAACACTTGAGGTGGAAAAGAAAATTAATTTGGTGATATGTGCAGTCAATATATAATATATTCTCTTCGTCCCTATTATTTAATCCAGTTTGGACTTTCTTACCGGTAACAAGTATTGGAAATAAAAAATATTTCTTGATTTACCCCTATTTAACAAAAATATTAATAACAAAATTCATATTAAATATAATTATAATAGTAGAAATAATGAGTAAAATAATACTGATTATAAAAAATGGATACTCACTCCATCCCACAAATATAGTTCAGTTAACATATTTAACGTATTATTAATTTTTCATTTTCACTTATACACTTAATTAGTATTCTTTAAATACTAGTTTTCTACATTGTAAATTAAAAATTGATGATTACAATACAAAATCTTATTATTCCAATAAGAATATACTAATTCCAACACCGATTTCTATGAATATTAATTGACGTTAATAAATTCAAGAAGGGTATAATTGAGAAATATTACATAAATTAATAACTTATCTATATGAACTAATTATATCTTAATTTGTGTGAAATCAACCGTAAGACTATCATATTGAGATAGAATAAAGGTTTTCGTTGTTATTTGATCCAGTATTATATTTGAGATATATAACATACTTAAAATATATAGTATTTGATCCACCAAAGCAATATCCTCCTTGTCGAGAGGATCTAATCGTTGAAACGTTTCTGGGGCATTGCATAGCCCAAATGGTATTCGTTGAGAAGCAAACATTAAAGTCATCTTGGGTAGATCTTTGGGTGGAATTGTGGCTTTAAAGTGACCCGAAAACTCATTGAAGAAACGATAGGAATAATGGCCGGCTAGCTTGTCCAATACTTGGTCGATAAACGGGGGAGGGAAATGATTTTTCTTGGTGGCCACATTTAACTTCTTAAAATCGATACACATCCTCCATCCCGTTGTAGCCCTTGTAGCCAACAACTCTCCCTTTTCGTCCTCGATAATGGATATGACGCTCTTCTTTGGTACCATGTGAACGGTACTCACCCACTCACTATTGGCAATTTTGAAAACCAAGCCTTCCTCCAACCACTGCAATATCTCGTCCTTCACTATCTCCTTAAGATTTGGATTTAAACGCCTTTGGAATACTCGAGAAGGTTTGACGTCATCCTCCAAATTGATCTTATGCATGCAAGTTGAAGGGCTAATTCCCGTAATATCCCCAAGAACCCAACTAATAGCACCCTTATGAACTTTAAGCACTTCAGTCGACCTCTCATCTTCTTCTCGATTCGAATTGGCAAAGAAAGTAATCGGTTTGCTCTTATCTTCCTACAAATAGACATACTTAAGGTGAGATGAAAGAGGCTTAAACTCAGGCTTGTGCCTCCTCTCGACCTCGTAGGGAACTAACTCAAATAATTCACCGGTCCCCTCAAGATAATCTTCAAGTTTATCGATGGGTTCGAATCCCAACCTATCATCAACAATCTCCACCTCCCCTTCAAAAATCTTATCGTTTACCTCAACGAAAAATACACAATCTCTCTTACTCAGATCTTGGGCACATTGAAGCACAAACGAATTATCGTGATTAACAAGGGGCTCATCATCCTCACCACAACCTTTAACACAAGTTCCCGGGTCAAACTCTTACTCAATGCTCTTTTCCTCCATACAAACTTGTTCAACTAACTCTTGCATCACGTCCATAAGTAAGGAATCCTCATAAGATATGCTTGATGTAGAAGGCATAGGGGCTTTAGAGGTTGGTGCCTTGTATGGGTTCGAAGATTTATGTAGGCCATCGGGAAGTTTCTTTGCCAAGGTGGGACCCACAGGAGTAGAATCAGGAAGATTAAAAACACTCGGGATAGTAATCATCTCCTCCTCGGATGGGCGGGAAACTTTATTATCGACCACATCGGGGAATTCCTTTGACAACGAGGGACCCACGGGGGTGGAATCGGGAGGACTAAGAACATTCAGAATAGAAACCACCACCTCTTCGGTCGGTGGGAGAACTTTATCATCAACCACCCCACCACTTCGAAGGGTCGTGACCGCATGAGTATGTGAAGGTTGGCTGGGCAATTTTTCGTTCTCATTAGCTTGAGTAAGCATATTGCCATTGCTTGCTAGTTTCCCCATGTTAGTGTTTAACCCATTAGTCCGAGCCTCAAGAGCATTGAACTTAGCATCGAATGAGGCCGACATCACGGGAAAAGAGTGCAAAATGACTAAGAGATTCAGATCGGAAGGTGGAATAGGAGAATTCACCGATATAGGTAGACGAGATGGACCCACGGGAGGAGTGACACCCGCATTTGTATTGGCATAACTAAAAGTCGGATGCATGTGGGTGCTAGGATGATAAGGAGGATTATGAGTCGGTGGGTGAGCAAAAGATGATCTAGCACAACCGGGTTCCGTTTGATACTCATGACCCCCATAAACTTCCTCCGAATGATGCATTGGCATATTGAACGAGGGATTTGAAGGACAATACGTGTTATCATGACCAACCATTCCACACGATGCACACAGAGGATCCGATTCTGGGTTAGATAACTTAGCAATTCGAGTCTCCATAACCGTTATTCTCTTTGCCAACTCAAGCTCCCTATAAGAATAAGCTTCACTCATTTCATTGGCACTAGAATACATTGCTCACTCGGGAAGAAGGAATACGAAAGATGTAATAAACGCCCCCAAAAAAGGTTTGTTTACCTCGCTCATAGTGAGGACGGGGGCATTTTGGGTATTGGGGCTTCCACCTCCAAACAACCCATACGGATCGGGAGTTTGAGCATTATTGTCGGCACCAATCAAGGCATGATTGAAACTGTAAGTATGAGGACCTCCATATGGGCCGGAATTTGGGTTTTGGCCACCCACATTCCCATTCGGACTCACAAAACCACCATTATACATATTCGGGCAATGATTGGTAACACCATAACCTCCATACGGACCGGGGTTTGGATTTTGGCCACCAACGTTCCCACTTGAACTAACAAAGCCTCCATTATACATATTCAAGAATTGATTGGGAGTATCATAACCACCATACGGATCATTCATATCCATGAAGCTACTATACCTAACATGGTTTACACCATGCCCTCCCATGTTGGGTTGACCAAAGTCGATTCCGCCATTGGCAGCGTGGTTTGCACCATGTCCTCCCAGATTGCCAAAATCATTATAAATCATCTCATTCTCAATATGGTTTGCACCATGCCCTACCATGTTCGGAATGTTTCCCCCATTGCCATAAGGATTGGAAATTTATGAGTTACCTTGGGGTAGGCTCATGTGGAAATTGATTTGCAAACACTCAAACAAAAAAAAAACTTCAAATACAAAAGAAAGCTAGAAACACAAAGAAACTAAAAGTAAATCAAAAACCTTAACCAAGTTGAGTCGCAACGACGCCGTTTTTAAGTGTAAAATTTTGAGTAGTGATGAATATATAGGGGGTTCATGGTTTTGTATTATCGGAATTCGATGCGTTTGTGCGAATCAATGAGTTTTTAACTTTTGAAGTTAAAGGAAAGCAAAAATAAATGAAAACAAACGAAACTAAACTAAGACTATGATGAACTAAAATAAACTAAGTCTATGAACGTAAATGCAAGTATTTCGTATGCCTCGTGCGTATGCCCAATGGAAATTGCAGGCACTAAAGAAAATAAGCAAATAAAAGTAAGGAAACAACAAGGTACAAGCATGAAAGTCTAAAGTGTTACGATGCATGCATGATCATGAAATTTCAGAATTACAAATTAACAAAAATCGAAAGCACCAATAGATCAATAAAAGTTGACGTGAAAGTTAAAAACTTTACGAGAAATAACTAGAAATGAAGAGTAGATCTAGGATTCAACATAAAACTATGCATGAAATAAAAACCAAAATAAAGCATATGAAATACTCAAAATAAAAACAATCAAGGACCCGATCTATGATCTTGCCGTGTCACTCACCTAAATTTCATAGCCAAATCACAAAATCTAACAACAAATCTAAGAGTTAAGATAAAATGCATAAATTGAAGAACAAATAAGAAATTAAAGAAAAGCTTACTTGAATTGAAGAAATGAATAACAAACTTGAATGAAATTGCAATCCAAAATAAAAATCAAAATGATGTCTTGAATTATTCTTGAGTTTAAAAACCCAAGAAAAAGTTTAAAATTAAATCTAAGAACTAGGGAGAGAAATTAAATCTCAAACTCATCTAAGAGTTGGGAGAATGGGGGGTTCTTTTTTCTAACTAAAGAGAGACCTATCTAATCCTTAAAAGTTTGGATTTCTCATATTTGACCAAGTTTGACCCGAAATAACCATTTGACTTGATGTTGGATGCGACTTGGCGAGGCGTGGCGTCCTTGGGGTGGTGTGAGGCGTCCTTGGGGTTTGGCAAGGCTTGGCAAGGCGTTGGGTAGGCCAAGGAGCTTGGCAAGGGCGCTGGTGTAGGCAAGGGAGCTGGCATGCTTGGCATTGGCGCTGGCATGAGTCAGCGTGCGCCAAGGAGCCAGGGGGCGCTGATAAGGGCTGGCATGTGCCAAGGAGCCTGGGGGCGCTGGCAAGGGCCCTTGCCAGCATGCGCCAAGGAGCCTGGCAGAGGCGTTGGCTTTCCTTGGCAAGGCTTGACTACCATTCCAAAATGTTGTGGCCTTTGGAGCTTGCTTTTGGCATAGATTTTAGCACGACTTGATTTGGGTTTTTGGCCTCAATGTCCTCACCTATAAAATAGGAATTTTGAACATAAAAACCTAAAAATTACACTAAACCTCAAATTAATTGAACTCATTTAACCAAATTAAGTATAAAATCAAAAAGAAACTCGAAAAATAATAAAATACGAAAACAACCTAATAACTTAACGAAATTCGATTCAAAACTACTATAATCAAAACTAAAAACTAATTAAAAATACGAGAAAAATACCACAATTACATACAAAACAGGGTTGAAGATGCGTTTTAACTTAATTGAGGGTATATTAGGTAGTTAAGGTCAATTTGTTTAATTTCGAAATTTTTATTTAAATCAAAAATGATAAAAATGATTCAGTCATGCCACGTAAGCATAGAAGCCCGATCAAGCTTTTTTTGTACCTTATTTGATGAATTTGTCAATTTAGAAGATGTGATTTGATGATGGCCAACATCACGTATCCTCTCTGTAAAGTGGTCAATATAATGGATCAAAAATAAAATTTAACACTCTGCTGGGCCCCTTACCGTCTGGGGTAGATTACCCTCGGAACTTGGTTGAATAGTATAATGTTGGAATTTTTCTCCAAAGGGCTGTAAGAAAGAAAAGAAGCTATAGATATACAATTAATGGTGAAGAAAGCAGAGCTAACTGTACTTCTATCTAGTGTTCGAATTTTGAGATAATAACACTTTGGTCTTGCGTGAAAAAAGGTTTTGATTGATCAAAACTTAAATCATCTGCTTGGACAAAAAAAAAAAAGAAAAGAAAAGAAACAAAACACTTTTTATGGGACCAAAAGGTCATGACCAAACATATTAGAGGCAAATTCTCTTTGACAAGAAGACATGGCATATTCCTAAGAGCATGTATCTTCAATGCCAAAGTTCATTTCGATATAGACACTTTTTTTTGGTCAAATTTTATTATTTTACATACTTTCCTTAATTTTATCTCAATTTTTTCCTCAATTTGACTATATGTATCATGTTCCAACTGAGCTCCACCACATTAGACATTTATAATCATGTTATCTTAAATAATGGCACGAAAAATACCATTTTCTTGTTCTCTACTTTATTTTATTCCATTTTCCTGCTAGAAAGAAAAGTAGGGTACGAGTCGGCAGGTGACAAAAGTACGATCTGATATTCGTCTACAATTCAACGTTTTTCTTTTTAAAAATAAGTAAAAAGTAAAACCTTAGTAGCATATAGTACTAATGAACACATGCTAATAAATTTAGTCAAGGATTTATGGGGGGGGCTCTCTCTGCGGGAGAAACTTGATGACGTCACTCTGCCATTCTCCATGTTACTCTGCTCCTATAAATACTTACACCCACCCCCATTTTGCATTTATTCATCTCGATCCCCACCCACCACTCTTCTTTCTTCTTCTCCCTCTTCTTTTACGTGCACACACCAAATCCTATTAATATTTTATTTTTGAATGTCTGAGCGATTGAAATCAAAGTATGGAGAACCCGTAAAGCTCGGGAGGGATAGCGCCATGGATGACACTTAATTAATTGCAATGTTGTGATATATCAATATAAATCTCTAAGCGCTATCCATCCTGAGTTTCATGGGTTTTGTTGTACTCTTATTTGTCTATGGAATGGAATTTAAAGCATTCATTCAATTTCAAGGATTAAAAAAAAAAGGTGATGTATTTTATAGTTAAAATAGGGTAAGTGTCTCTCTTCGCTTTTTTATATGAGTGATGCTTGGTGAAGCAATTCGCTCCGTAGCAATAACTCATAAATATATTATAAATATGTTAAATTACTTATTTATCCTTTCAAATCTTATACTAAAATATATTAACAAATATGGTAAGTTACAATATTAACTCAAAATTTTCAATTTGAACCGTGTGGACGGTAAGTTAAATAATTATGGAGAGGTTTTGGGGCTTTCAATATTTAAATTGGTTTACTCGAATTTTATATATATATATATATATATATATATATATATATATATATATATATATATATATATATATATATATATATATACCCATATAGGGTTGGGTTCAAATGAGAATCCGTCATTATATGTGAACCCAGGGACTCATCTTAACCATTAGATTAGATAATTTTGATGGTTGAGATCATGACATGTCAGCATGGTAATAATGTAAAAAAAATGCATTAATTAATTAAAAGTGGTATTTTGGACATATATCAACGTTTACAAAGAGCACTACATTGTTAACAAAATTAATGATATTATATATATTTGCAAAGTTTATCTAAATCAAGAAGTTATTTAAATAAATTTAACTACTATTTAAATAAAACAAATTTATTATATTTGCTAATTAATTATTTGATATTTGTACTCAATAATAATATTGAATTGTGTGTGT
>BMAC01000562.1:639099-673683 GCA_014905375.1 Phtheirospermum japonicum | reverse complement strand
AAGATTTATGTAGGCCATCGGGAAGTTTCTTTGCCAAGGTGGGACCACAGGAGTAGAATCAGGAAGATTAAAAAACACTCGGGATAGTAATCATCTCCTCCTCGGATGGGCGGGAAACTTTATTATCGACCACATCGGGGAATTCCTTTGACAACGAGGGACCCACGGGGTGGAATCGGGAGGACTAAGAACATTCAGAATAGAAACCACCACCTCTTCGGTCGGTGGGAGAACTTTATCATCAACCACCCCACCACTTCGAAGGGTCGTGACCGCATGAGTATGTGAAGGTTGGCTGGGCAATTTTTCGTTCTCATTAGCTTGAGTAAGCATATTGCCATTGCTTGCTAGTTTCCCCATGTTAGTGTTTAACCCATTAGTCCGAGCCTCAAGAGCATTGAACTTAGCATCGAATGAGGCCGACATCACGGGAAAAGAGTGCAAAATGACTAAGAGATTCAGATCGGAAGGTGGAATAGGAGAATTCACCGATATAGGTAGACGAGATGGACCCACGGGAGGAGTGACACCCGCATTTGTATTGGCATAACTAAAAGTCGGATGCATGTGGGTGCTAGGATGATAAGGAGGATTATGAGTCGGTGGGTGAGCAAAAGATGATCTAGCACAACCGGGTTCCGTTTGATACTCATGACCCCCATAAACTTCCTCCGAATGATGCATTGGCATATTGAACGAGGGATTTGAAGGACAATACGTGTTATCATGACCAACCATTCCACACGATGCACACAGAGGATCCGATTCTGGGTTAGATAACTTAGCAATTCGAGTCTCCATAACCGTTATTCTCTTTGCCAACTCAAGCTCCCTATAAGAATAAGCTTCACTCATTTCATTGGCACTAGAATACATTGCTCACTCGGGAAGAAGGAATACGAAAGATGTAATAAACGCCCCCAAAAAAGGTTTGTTTACCTCGCTCATAGTGAGGACGGGGGCATTTTGGGTATTGGGGCTTCCACCTCCAAACAACCCATACGGATCGGGAGTTTGAGCATTATTGTCGGCACCAATCAAGGCATGATTGAAACTGTAAGTATGAGGACCTCCATATGGGCCGGAATTTGGGTTTTGGCCACCCCACATTCCCATTCGGACTCACAAAACCACCATTATACATATTCGGGCAATGATTGGTAACACCATAACCTCCATACGGACCGGGGTTTGGATTTTGGCCACCAACGTTCCCACTTGAACTAACAAAGCCTCCATTATACATATTCAAGAATTGATTGGGAGTATCATAACCACCATACGGATCATTCATATCCATGAAGCTACTATACCTAACATGGTTTACACCATGCCCTCCCATGTTGGGTTGACCAAAGTCGATTCCGCCATTGGCAGCGTGGTTTGCACCATGTCCTCCCAGATTGCCAAAATCATTATAAATCATCTCATTCTCAATATGGTTTGCACCATGCCCTACCATGTTCGGAATGTTTCCCCATTGCCATAAGGATTGGAAATTTATGAGTTACCTTGGGGTAGGCTCATGTGGAAATTTGATTTGCAAACACTCAAACAAAAAAAAAACTTCAAATACAAAAGAAAGCTAGAAACACAAAGAAACTAAAAGTAAATCAAAAACCTTAACCAAGTTGAGTCGCAACGACGCCGTTTTTAAGTGTAAAATTTTGAGTAGTGATGAATATATAGGGGGTTCATGGTTTTGTATTATCGGAATTCGATGCGTTTGTGCGAATCAATGAGTTTTTAACTTTTGAAGTTAAAGGAAAGCAAAAATAAATGAAAACAAACGAAACTAAACTAAGACTATGATGAACTAAAATAAACTAAGTCTATGAACGTAAATGCAAGTATTTCGTATGCCTCGTGCGTATGCCCAATGGAAAATTGCAGGCACTAAAGAAAATAAGCAAATAAAAGTAAGGAAACAACAAGGTACAAGCATGAAAGTCTAAGTGTTACGATGCATGCATGATCATGAAATTTCAGAATTACAAATTACAAAAATCGAAAGCACCAATAGATCAATAAAAGTTGACGTGAAAGTTAAAAACTTTACGAGAAATAACTAGAAATGAAGAGTAGATCTAGGATTCAACATAAAACTATGCATGAAATAAAAACCAAAATAAAGCATATGAAATACTCAAAATAAAAACAATCAAGGACCCGATCTATGATCTTGCCGTGTCACTCACCTAAATTTCATAGCCAAATCACAAAATCTAACAACAAATCTAAGAGTTAAGATAAAATGCATAAATTGAAGAACAAATAAGAAATTAAAGAAAAGCTTACTTGAATTGAAGAAATGAATAACAAACTTGAATGAAATTGCAATCCAAAATAAAAATCAAAATGATGTCTTGAATTATTCTTGAGTTTAAAAACCCAAGAAAAAGTTTAAAATTAAATCTAAGAACTAGGGAGAGAAATTAAATCTCAAACTCATCTAAGAGTTGGGAGAATGGGGGGTTCTTTTTTCTAACTAAAGAGAGACCTATCTAATCCTTAAAAGTTTGGATTTCTCATATTTGACCAAGTTTGACCCGAAATAACCATTTGACTTGATGTTGGATGCCGACTTGGCGAGGCGTGGCGTCCTTGGGGTGGTGTGAGGCGTCCTTGGGGTTTGGCAAGGCTTGGCAAGGGCGTTGGGTAGGCCAAGGAGCTTGGCAAGGGCGCTGGTGTAGGCAAGGGAGCTGGCATGCTTGGCATTGGCGCTGGCATGAGTCAGCGTGCGCCAAGGAGCCAGGGGCGCTGATAAGGGCTGGCATGTGCCAAGGAGCCTGGGGGCGCTGGCAAGGGCCCTTGCCAGCATGCCGCCAAGGAGCCTGGCAGAGGCGTTGGCTTTCCTTGGCAAGGCTTGACTACCATTCCAAAATGTTGTGGGCCTTTGGAGCTTGCTTTTGGCATAGATTTTAGCACGACTTGATTTGGGTTTTTGGCCTCAATGTCCTCACCTATAAAATAGAATTTTGAACATAAAAACCTAAAAATTACACTAAACCTCAAATTAATTGAACTCATTTAACCAAATTAAGTATAAAATCAAAAAGAAACTCGAAAAATAATAAAATACGAAAACAACCTAATAACTTAACGAAATTCGATTCAAAACTACTATAATCAAAACTAAAAACTAATTAAAAATACGAGAAAAATACCACAATTACATACAAAACAGGGTTGAAGATGCGTTTTAACTTAATTGAGGGTATATTAGGTAGTTAAGGTCAATTTGTTTAATTTCGAAATTTTTATTTAAATCAAAAATGATAAAAATGATTCAGTCATGCCACGTAAGCATAGAAGCCCGATCAAGCTTTTTTTGTACCTTATTTGATGAATTTGTCAATTTAGAAGATGTGATTTGATGATGGCCAACATCACGTATCCTCTCTGTAAAGTGGTCAATATAATGGATCAAAAATAAAATTTAACACTCTTGCTGGGCCCCTTACCGTCTGGGGTAGATTACCCTCGGAACTTGGTTGAATAGTAATAATGTTGGAATTTTTCTCCAAGGGCTGTAAGAAAGAAAAGAAGCTATAGATATACATTAATGGTGAAGAAAGCAGAGCTAAACTGTACTTCTATCTAGTGTTCGAATTTTGAGATAATAAACACTTTGGTCTTGCGTGAAAAAAGTTTTGATTGATCAAAACTTAAAATCATCTGCTTGGACAAAAAAAAAAAAAAGAAAAGAAAAGAAACAAAACAACTTTTTATGGGACCAAAAGGTCATGACCAAACATATTTAGAGGCAAATTCTCTTTGACAAGAAGACATGGCATATTCCTAAGAGCATGTATCTTCAATGCCAAAGTTCATTTCGATATAGACACTTTTTTTGGTCAAAATTTTATTATTTTTACATACTTTCCTTAATTTTATCTCAATTTTTTCCTCAATTTGACTATATGTATCATGTTCCAACTGAGCTCCACCACATTAGACATTGATATAATCATGTTATCTTAAATAATGGCACGAAAAATACCATTTTCTTGTCTCTCTACTTTATTTTATTCCCATTTTCCCTGCTAGAAAGAAAAGTAGGGTACGAGTCGGCAGGTGACAAAAGTACGATCTGATATTCGTCTTACAATTCAACGTTTTTCTTTTTAAAAATAAGTAAAAAGTAAAACCTTAGTAGCATATAGTACTAATGAACACATGCTAATAAATTTAGTCAAGGATTTATGGGGGGGGCTCTCTCTGCGGGAGAAACTTGATGACGTCACTCTGCCATTCTCCATGTTACTCTGCTCCTATAAATACTTACACCCACCCCCATTTTGCATTTATTCATCTCGATCCCACCCACCACTCTTCTTTCTTCTTCTCCCTCTTCTTTTACGTGCACACACCAAATCCTATTAATATTTTATTTTTGAATGTCTGAGCGATTGAAATCAAAGTATGGAGAACCCGTAAAGCTCGGGAGGGATAGCGCCATGGATGACACTTAATTAATTGCAATGTTGTGATATATCAATATAAATCTCTAAGCGCTATCCATCCTGAGTTTCATGGGTTTTGTTGTACTCTTATTTGTCTATGGAATGGAATTTAAAGCATTCATTCAATTTCAAGGATTAAAAAAAAAAGGTGATGTATTTTATAGTTAAAATAGGGTAAGTGTCTCTCTTCGCTTTTTTATATGAGTGATGCTTGGTGAAGCAATTCGCTCCGTAGCAATAACTCATAAATATATTATAAATATGTTAAATTACTTATTTATCCTTTCAAATCTTATACTAAAATATATTAACAAATATGGTAAGTTACAATATTAACTCAAAATTTTCAATTTGAACCGTGTGGACGGTAAGTTAAATAATTATGGAGAGGTTTTGGGGCTTTCAATATTTAAATTGGTTTACTCGAATTTTATATATATATATATATATATATATATATATATATATATATATATATATATATATATATATATATATATATTTATACCATATAGGGTTGGGTTCAAATGAGAATCCGTCATTATATGTGAACCCAGGGACTCATCTTAACCATTAGATTAGATAATTTTGATGGTTGAGATCATGACATGTCAGCATGGTAATAATGTAAAAAAAATGCATTAATTAATTAAAAAGTGGTATTTTGGACATATATCAACGTTTACAAAGAGCACTACATTGTTAATTTAGAAAGCACAATAGATTAATAAAAAAAAACACTACGATTGTATACAAAAAGCATCGCAAATTTCGTCTATAAACTGCAAATTCAAAAATTTGAAATGAAACTCAAATCTTCAACAAACCATAACTTTTTCAAATTTTATTCGTTTTGAATGAAATATATATCAAATTAATCACATTCTCAAGATCTACAATTTAAGATACATATTGCATGTTTTAAAACGTAATATAATTGCACTGTGCAATATTAGATCTAAGGTCAGGATTAGGTCACATATAATGACGGGGTTCTCATTTGAAACCAATCATATATATATATATATATATATATATATATATATATATATATATATATATAATATTCTCTAATTATAATTATTGTTATTTTTATTTTCTATAGTATTAATATAGATACTAAAATATGATTATTTAACTTATAATTGATATCGTATATATGTGTATATATGGTATATTTTATTTTAGATATTTTCATAAAAAAAATTAAAAATACTCAAGTTATAATTCGAATACGCCGTTTGAATCGAATGCGAATCAATATTCGCATCCGTATATATGCGAATACGAATGCTTAACGAATTTGACAAATACGAATTGTACATGCAAATATTCAATTCGATTCGCTTAATGTACAACCCACACACACACACACACACACACACACACACACACACACATATATATATATATATATATATATATATATATATATATAACTTAGTTTTACATAGATAAATATAATCTTTTGTGTTATATATGATACGTGGATGTCTAATCGAATATCGTCAAAAGGTAAATAATGTACTTATTATACATAAAAAAATGGGCACAAAATAAAATTAATTATTACTTTTTTATAAATGAAAAAGGAACACACAATCATCATTAATGTAGTTTAGACAAATATTAGATACACTAATTATAATTAAAGATTTTAACCTTCAAATATACAATATTAATATTAATTGATGGATTTTAAATTACTACTACTAATAATAGAAGGTTTTCATTTGGCGGAAAAAAGTCATATTATTAATAGTGGTAAATATTATTATTATTATTATTATTATTATTATTATTATGTGAGTGATATATAGTTTGAAGTAAAATATGAGTTAAATGATCTTAATTTTATATTTTAATAATATTTAAGTGATAAGAAAAACTATTAAAATATTATCTTGACAATATTTATTCTTGCAATATACATAAAATCAAAAACTATTAGCAATCAAAATAAGACTACAAATCAATTACATGTAGGGTTGTATATGAATCAAACTTTTTGATTTGATTCAGTAATCAATTTGCTTTTGTCAATACGAATTCGAATTTGAATTTTTATTTCGACTCGAATTATTAACGAATACGAATATGAATACTCACATATTCGAGTTAATATAAATATAATTACATATACACACTTGTTTATTAATATTAAATTACGAGTTAATACAAATATAATTACACATATATATACTTGTTTGATGTAAAATAATCCAATCAAGATTATATGAGTCATAACAAAATTAAGTTATGAATCAGCTAATACAATAGGTGTAGTTGAACATTTTTTATTTTTTTACTAAATAATTATTTATGTGCATTGTTTGGATTTTAAATTCAATTCAATTTAATTTTATACTCAATCTAAGATTTTTTTATGGATTTCACAAAAATTAACTGTTCAGTTTAGAATTTGATGAATTCTATAAAATTCAAGTATACTCAATTTCATGCAAATTCTCACGAAATTCATGAAATGGTGAATTTTTATGGATTTGAGAGTTATAAGGATACACTTACATAATTCCAGTCAATTTCATTATAACTTATTAATTTTTTTTTTGATTCCAAAATATATATAATATTTGGTAATATATCCAATATTTTTGTTAATCTTTTAATTTTAAAATATAAATTCTGAAATATTTATTTAACAAATTTGATAGTAGAATAAATATTTATATTCTAATTATATTTTTGTCTAATTTTAAAATATTTTGAGATTTATTTTTTAATTTTTTAAAATATCTATGATTTATACTTTTATTGAGTATATAAAATATATAACTTTACTGAAGCATATAATAAATATTACGGGCATATTCTTTTATTTATAGAAATCTAATTTATATCGTCATTGAATATATAAAGTATTACTAGTATATTTTCATTATTATTGTTAATGTGTTATTGAATTAATTTTGAATATAACATAGTTCTTATTCTAATTAATTATTCTACTATATAATAATCTCATAATATATTAATTGTTAAAATATAAGTATAAATAATAGTTTACTCAATACATAAATATTATTAGTTTATTTTTTATTATTAACAACATTAATTGTAAACTCAATATATAGTAATTTAAAAATAATTACGTTCAATTTAGTATTATATATATATAATTAAAAATAAAAAAATCAGTTACATGATTGTAAGAACTCTAAATAATTATTTAATAAGTTTGATAATAAAAATAATTAATTATCAATAGTAAATTACGAGTTAATGCAAATAAAAATATATTTATACACTTATATGATGCAAAAATATATAATCAAACTGTATTATGGAATAACAAAAATAAATGATAAATCAGCTAATTTAATAGTTATAATAGAATATTTTAATTCTTTGATTAAATAATTATTTATGGCATTGCATAGATTTAAAAAAAAAACATTCACTTGTATTCGCAATCTTGAATCCTATGGATTCCACTAAATCATATGTTCATCGATTTGAATTTAATAATACTTTAGTATCCTCAATTTCATATAATTTCTCATCGAGTTCATTGAGTTTTATATTTCTATGAAATTATATTGATTTGCGAGTTAAAAATACACTCACATAATTTCTACCAGTTTAATTATAACTATTATATTTTTTTTATCTAATTTTGAGATATTTTATATTATTTTATACAATTTTCTATGGTTTTAGATTTTTTTATTTTAAAATATATTGAATAATTACTTAGAATTAAAATATACTTTCTATTTAACTTCTTCATAATTTTTATATTTATTATTTTATAATATTTTTAAACTTTTTGAATTTTATATTTGGGATTTATTAAATAAATATTTTGATTTATAATGTTCATACATATCGTACCATTTGTAATAATATATTATATAGTTGATATGAATAGAAAGTAAAGATTATATACTATTATTTAACTTATAGTATATTGTAGTAAAATTATAATTTTTATTAAATATCGCCCCTTGTATTTAATTTTTGGACTTATTATTTCCCATCCTCACGCCTATGCATAAGGAAACAAAGAATGACAGATTTAATAAATTTTCTTAACAATTGTTTGATCCATATTTAATTCTTTTCATAATAATCAAGAAGGGCAAAAAGGTAAATACAGAATTAACAAAATAATATAACTATAAAAATCATTAATTATGCATTTGAACTTACCTTTTTGTATCTGTTGTTTCGGAGCAATTCGCTCTATGTAGCATTATTGTTTTTATATTTATTTCGTTTCGCTTACTATTTCACTTTGCTGGAAGATTAACACATGCTATTATTTTATAATAAATTTGTACCACTGTGTGGGATGATGGACACGTGCTTATATACATATATGATTAATATATATAGTCGATCGATCGGTCATTGTCTTTTTAAATTAGTAGATAAGATCTAATTTAGTTATTATAATTAAAATAAAAACTACATATGGAATAGTTTTAATTAAAAAAAAACTTTATTATGAAAATAATTAAATAAGTTTTTATTGATAATAGAATTTAAAATAATTTTATTTTTGGAGTTTCAAATATTCTATATAGATAAAATATGAGTTATTTACATTAATCTATGTATGTAACTAAATATTAGTAATTTATTCAATCTAAACATTAAAATATTAATTAAGTAATAATAATTAATAAATATTGATTAAACACCAGTACAATGCACGGGTTGAGAGTATGGCACCGTTTGATTATATCAAAGTAGGTAATTAATAATTATTAACGAATTTATTCTAAATATTAATATATAAAATAATTTAATAATAAAATTAATAAAATAAATATTAGTTACGAGTTTAGAATATGATCCCTTTTGAATTTTTGTAAGTATGTAACAAAGATTATTAAACAGCTGCGTTTTGGTGCACCTAGAATGTATAATTTGCCATTTTTGCTCGCGGTTGTCGATAAATCATAAATCGTGGAGATTATATCCGACAATAATAGCCAAACTTCAAAAAAGGTACTAAGCTGTTTATTAACACTTCTATCAGCAATACATTTTTCTATTTTATCAATATTCAATAAATAAAAAGAACAGTAGTAATTTTAATTTGGAAAGAAACATCAAATATTCAAGTAAATTACATCTTTGCTTCAGACAATTGACATCAGTCGGAGCAAACTTATTCTTCGAGGCTAACAAAATATATATACACTTAACTTAACTGGATATGAACACAATAAATGAATGAATAAATATAAATAGTAAGAATAGATTAATTAAATGCTTAAACAACGAACTATACATCCTCAGTAGCCGGTATTGTGCTAACATCGGTCTTCATCATCTCTTCGAGTTTTTGAAGAACCTGCTGAGCTTCAGGCCTAGCTGCAGGCGAAGGGTCCACACAATGCAGCGCCAATTTCAAAGCATTAATCAACTCATCGCTACAACCATTAGCTTCAGCATCCCTCGTCAGCTCCACATCGAACACTTCATTAGTCCATTCGTCCTTCACGGTCAACGCAGCCCATTGGGCCAGATCGAGCCCATCTTTCGTATCACTTGGCGATTTTCCAGTTAAAAGCTCCAGTATGACCACCCCGAGGCTGAAAATGTCCGTTTTCGCGCTTGCTGCCGCGTTCTTCTGTTTCGAAAGCTCCGGGGCTCGGTACCCCATCGTGCCAGCTGTCGCAATAGGATTGGTGCTGGCCGCAGCCGTCACGAGGCGGGCGAGACCGGCGTGGGCGATTTGGGGATTGTTGTGCTCGTCGAGTAGGATATTGCTCGATGTGAGATTCCCGTGTACGATTTTGTTTTGCTCGGCGTGGAGAAAGCTGAGTCCCCGCGTTATTCCGATGGCTATGGTCTTTCTTGTGTGCCAGGGGATGCTAGTTTCGGGCCCTCGAGCTGCACCGCATTCATAATCACAAAATTAGAAAAACTCTTATAATCAATGTAATGCATTAGAAATTAAATGTTTGATATAAAAACTCCGTACCATGAAGGAACGACGCGAGGCTTCCATTAGGCAGATAATCGTAGACGAGAAGCTTTTCGCCTTTCGGGCCCAAGTAATAAGCTCTCAACGCCACGATATTAGCATGTCTAATCTTCCCAAGTGCCGAAACCTCAAACTCGAACTCCTTTTGCGCCTTTGTAATTTTCTCCCTTAGCCTCTTGACCGCAACCGTTCTATTAATATCTTCCAATGTCGCCTTGTAAGCCGTTCCGTAAGCGCTTTTGCCCATCGTCTCTGCAGTTGCACATAACAAATCGTCAGCGGTAAATACAAAATTACCATCAAAGTGTACTAATTTTCCTCCTCCTCCCGAATCGGCTTCGGGTTCGGTTCCGGAAGCTGCTGCAACTGGCTTCGGAGATGCTAAATTCCCATTTTTACCCTTGTTAGCTTTTGAAGCTGCCCTTTTTCTGATCAAGAAACAGAGGAATACACAGCATAATAGAGTTAGTAAAACAATTAATAGCGAAACAGCTGCAATTACAATAATATCCTTTGTACTCAATTTCCGACGACGATGATTCTTAATTTCCCCTTGGGAAGGAGATGTTACATTATCATTATTATTATTATTATTATTATTAGGACACGGTCCCGAGCCCGTGTATCCACATAGCCGCACATTACCGACGAATGAGGTTGAATTAAATTTCTTGGCTAGAAGAGACGGAACGGGACCAGATAAATTATTATACGAAACATTGAAAGAAGATAGATTTTTTAGATTAACCAAAGAAATTGGAATTTCTCCAGTGAGATTATTTTTCGATAAATCAATAGAATTTAACCGATAAGAACCATTAACCGATAAGCTGCCCCAATTATCAGGAACAGAACCGGTTAAATTATTATTCTGAAGAGCAAGGAAAGTCAAAGAAGCCGATCGAGATAGGCTAACAGGGATCGGGCCCGATAAGCCATTGAAGCTCAAATTAAGCCTATACAATCGGGTTGAGTTAGCGAGGCCCGGGGGAATAAAGCCCGTGAGCCGATTGCTGCTCAGGTCGAGTGTCTGAAGCAATAAGCAGTTACCGATCGAGGGAGGTATAGAGCCCGAGAGACGGTTATTGAACAAATAAACACCTCTCAGATTCGGGAGGAGCCCGAGAGACGCGGGGACGGGCCCCACGAGGGCGTTGTCATGGAGGCTGAGGCGGCGGAGGGATCTGAGCTGGCCGATTGTCTCGGATATCCGGCCTCTTAGTCCCTTCCATGGGAGCTGGATGGCGATGACGTGGCCATTGACGCATTTGATTCCGGCCCAGCCCGAGCAGGCGCTGATAATGCCAGTGTTGTTGTTCCAGCTGTTTAAGACGCCCCTGGGATCGATTAGTTCGTGTTTTAGGGCTTGTAAGGATTGGTAATCTGATTGGGTGACGATTACGCCGTCCGATTTGTTCGAGCCTGAAACGAGCCAGCAATTGTATAAGATAAGCAGGAAAACGAAAAACCATAAATTAAATGAATTATCCATGTATTTCTATATTATCAATAATTAATAAGTAGAAAGAATTAAATGAAATAAAAGAAGTTTCTCGATTTCTCTTTCGTTGCTGCAACTTGATGAAGAGAATTTACTGAAGAGCTATGGAGAGAGAGAAAGAGAGGGTTTAGGGTTTGGGGGAGAAACAGAGTTGGGTACTTAGAGTGGAGGGAGGAGGTAGTTTTATTACAACGGCTAGTTTCTTTCTCTGCAGATTTATCTTATTTTATTTTATTATTTCTCTCGTTTTGTTTTTATGGGTTGGAAACTAGCCCGTGTTTGCGCGGGACAACTCTAACGGCTATATTGGGCCTTTGGTTTGGTGATGGGTTTGGAACCTAACCTCATACGAAGATACCCGTTGTATAGCCTTGACTTGCTCATCCTTATTTTTAATTTATTAATTATTAATAGTTGAAACCCGTTGTATAGCCTTGACTTGCTCATCCTTATTTTTAATTTATTAATTATTAATAGTTGAAACATTTGGTGCGTTTGTCAGTGAGCGGTGGGTTGGTAAGGGAGTTTTAATTCAGAAAAAACTTTGTTTTGTTGCTTAAAAAAAAAGGGGGGGGGAATAACCCTATAGTAGGCAGTGTTCTAAAAGGCGGTAAAAGGCGAAGTTTAGGTGCGCCTAGGCGTGAGGCGCGGGAGAAACGCCTCGCCTAATGCCTAGGCGTGGAAAAAGGCGGTCAACTTGTTTTGTTGACTGCTTAGGTGTGAAAAGGCGCGTGACTTTTAGATGAGTAACCTGATTTCTTTTTTTAAATTTAATCAAATATTAAAAAATTTATAATGACACCAAAAAGGATCAAATAATTAATATTTCGTAAAATTTATTGTGAGAAGATGGTGCAAGTCCCAAGAAACCTCCGACCCTTACTGCCCAACCTGAGAACTAATGCGTGCCACTTATTGAACAGAGTTCTATGGCCGGTCCGCGACCCCTGAATGCCGAAGGCGACCTTGGAGTGATCTCGTAGTTCCTATGGGGTGGAGATGATGGAGTCGGTTCATGGATTTTCCTTCCTTTTCTTTTGCCGCCTTTCGCTCAAAGTGTTGAAGGGAGGCTGACGCCTGCCCAGTGCCAGAAGGTCAATCCCAAAAGGAGCTTAAAGCGATTCGGTTAGAAACGTCTTATGAGAACTATTATACTTTTACGGTAAAACGTCATGTTTTTAATGTGAAATTCATACGTTTCCAAAAAAATGTGAATAGTTATTTTGAGAAGTATGATTTTATACATTAAAAGTATAATTTATAATTTGAAAAGTATGATCATCTTACATGACACCGTGATTAGTACATTGATTTTGTATAGATGATTAGTGTTTTGCTAACTATATTAAAATATATAGAAAAATTTGTTAAAACATATATTTTTTCTTACTTATTATAACAATATAATAAATAAAATAATAAAGATATTTGAAAACGCCTAGATACGCCTACTCTTTCAAGGCTTGAGGCTAGTCATTGTCGCCTTGCCACGTCTCACGCCTTTTTGAACCTTGGTAGTAGTAGGTGCTTTTAACGGGTGAAATTGAAAATTGCTCGACCTAAAACTAGAGCTTAACTAATTGCTTTGTTCTAAAATTCGCTAGCGCTTAGGCGTAATTATAGCGTCAAGATAGACTACGTAGAGATTTTTGAAACCAAACACGAACAAAATTAATGGGTTAGTGCTCAAGGCGTGAATCCTATCATGTCATGTTTTTGTTGATACAGCAAAGATGAAAATGACACAAAAATAGCTTAGTTATTGCTCGTGTCATTACACCACATGTCAATACAATAATGACACGGATTTTTATCACACTCGTATCGTGCTGATACAAAACACACGACATGAAAACATTATTTGTCACCCCTACTTGGAAGTAACTTTCTTCACTTAACAACTTCTTCTAGAGTTGGTTGGTTAATTAGATTTAGCGATGACGCAATATTCCAAAAGTTGAGATGCTCTTATAAACTTGGGCTTTGTTTAGTTAGTGATTAAGAGGTGAGAGGGAATTTTTTTTGGGAAGGACTATTAGTAAAAGTTTTTAAGAAATGTATGTATTAGACAGAAATGCATCGGGAAACGTGAATGTAGCTTTTGTTAGGTGATTGGGGAAAGAGACTTCCTCAAATGCAAACCAAACAAAGCCTTCAAAGTTTGTTGCCCATCATTTTGTCTTGGAGGTTGATAAATGCCAAATGGAGTTTAGTATATAGAGAGGGACGCCACTTCATCAAACTGCCCACTTTTCTATTGTTAATTCACTGTATATTTAGACGGCAAATGAAGTATATACACTAAATACTCAAGATTAGATATCATAAATTGTGAGCATATGGCCACTCAGAAAGCACAACTCACTCTAAAACTTCAAGTAAATCCCCTGCATTACTAAGTTACTTGAACTTGGTATTATTATTGCTCAAACTTAAAATTGGTCCAACACAAAACAGAAACAACTGCCAAAATTCAGAATATTATTTAATTGAAAACAATCTAATAAGATCGCGAAACATCCAGTTCTCCATGATTCTGCTTCTCATTGAAGATGCAACTTCTACATGCAAGTTAATTTTGATTTGGCAAGTCGTAGTCTCCTTCCTAACCACTATAATTACTCATCGTTTGTTGTTTCCTTGACTCTGCATCACACAGTCGAGATTTTCATCTGTTTTAAATCCTTAGGCAGCAAACCCTCCCGTAAATGGAAGGAGAGATCAATTGCATGTTATAAGAATAGCACCAACAATCTTTCACAAGCTCCACACAAACACTCATCATGTACAATCACTCGTTCCATATACTATTAACTAAACTAATTCCTCAACATAAATAGGACAGCGAGTCCATTATTGAGTAAGCTCCGATAACAGATATGATATGATACCTTTTTATAACAAACAAAATTTGGAGTAATGCAAGCGGATGGGCCGTAATAGATTGGAGGTAGATTGAAAATTTTTGGATGAATGGAAAACATACTATCAAGTAAATGATGATCAACAGTCATTACATGTATACAACAATTGCTTATAAAGTGTATCTAAACTCGCTATCAAGAAAACATGAAACACTGGCAGGGATTTAGAGTTTAACTGTAGTTCATTTTCAGTTCCAATTAACCAGACTATCAACCAAATAGTCGACCCTTATTAAAGAGAACCAGAACGTGATGAATATCAACAGATCACAACATTAGGTCATCACATTGCACACAGTATCACTCTCATCTAGCTCCACCACCGAATCTGTCTGTCTACCAAACCTTTGTTAATTCACCACGCGATGAGGAAATAACCTTAGTAATGCATTGCATTTGAGTAGACGCGGAAACACAACTTAAAAGTGATGTATGGGTATGGGTGTATTCCCTTTCTTTATATTGGAGGGGTATACGCGAATTTGCCTATTTCTCTTTCAAATCGATCACTTGAAAGTGACCACTTCACTTCCACTCAACAGTGTGTATTATGAATAGACCAACAAACATTTAAGATACCGAGCATCACTACACACTCAATCTAATTACTTCATCAACATGTTACATGAAAAAAAAGGTTTTGAAACACCAATCACAAACTTCACAATAACTTTGGTCAATTGTGACTGGCCACCCAAAGATAAACCAGGAAAACTAAAGAGTCACACCCACAATATTCTGATATTTAATTTGCAAGTAAAATACTCGATGAATTTTGAGATTGGATGTCTCTTTCAGGGAAAATGATTACTGAACATATAACACAAGTGAAATATGAGGCAACAAAATAGGTCGCCTTGCTACTTAAACAATGAAATGGGACAACACTTGCATTTTCTGCCCATTCAACAAAATTGCTTTACAATTAACATTCGCACATTTACAGATTCACATTATCATAATTACACAAATCCTGGTTCAAACTTCACTATAACTTTCAGTGGTTGCACAACACATCCGAAAAATGCAAATTAATATCATACTGAAGACATAAAAATCAATCACACAAATGGATCATAGAAGCTCAATGCCCAGAAACCTCTCCCCAGGAATAAAAAACACAGTAGCACTCAAGAAACAAAATACTATCACATAAACCGTCCAAAGAAAAATGTGAATTGTATAGTTCCATAGTTACAAATATTGACATACGTAATGAAGCAAGTATATATATAAAATAACATAGAGTATTACTGCATCAGCATTCAGACTGATCCGAACAGATTCTTTTATTAGATCTATAAAAGAAAAACAAAAAAATTGAATCTATTCGTTACCCTCTGAGACCAACGACATACCATCAAACCCTAGCAGTTACGGGAGGCTGGGGAACAGCGGCCGCGCCATTGACGAAGAGAGAGAGGAAGCCTGGAACGCCTCCCTGCTGCTCCTGCTCATCAAGGAAAAGATCTTCAGGAGCCCTAAAAGCACCGTGCAAGCTAACCATACCAGCTCCGACCATAAGGGCGGAGACGAGCACAGATCCGACGCTGGTGAGGAAGAGTACGACGATGGATGAGACGATTAAGAAGACGAGCGTCTCGCGATCGGAAAATTGACGGCCGAAAAGGTTGATCGGCGGATCGGACGACTGGCGAAAGACGTAGAGGAATAGCCAGGAGGCAAGGAGGCCGGCGAGGAGGATCAGTGAGAACGGATTCGTCAATAGGGAGATTGCGAGGACGGCGGTGATGACGACGAGGTAATTGGTGCGGAAATAGGCGTAGTTTTTGCGGAGGCGGAGGGTGGCTTCGGAGACGGATTCAGGCTTGGAGAAGGCGGAGCGGTCGACGAGCTCCGGCCAGGGGCGGCGGTTAGAGAGGCCGGCGCGCACGGTCGAGAAGATGCCGGAGAAGAATGTGCGTACGGCCGAGGGAGGGGCGGAGGAGGTTAATTGCTGGTTGTCGGTGGCGATGGCTGTGGCGGTGGCTGCGGTGACGACGGCAGGGACAGATTGGGGGTCGGAAATTGGGAAGGACCTGCGGGGGAGGAGTTTGCGGCCATTTTCAAGGCGATTGAATTTTACAAATTAGCCGGTGCGAAGAGGATTTGTTGATTTATAAGGAACTTTGGGGATATTATACTAATTGAATTTAATTTTGCTTCGCCAATAAGGAAATTTGGTATTAGTCGGTGGGATCCGATTCAGGTAGCGGATGCTCCGGTTAAAACGCGTTATTGATTTGAAATTATTATGAATAATCTTGTATTTGTAAAAGAAAAGGCATAAGTATAATATATAAAAGAAAGACAAATGAGATATAAAAGAGAGATAAAAACAGTAGAGATTAGAGTTCTTTTAAGTCATCAAAGACTTACATAAAGATAATAAATACTTAAACTGTCCTTTATCAGTTATTTATTGACGAATATATACTAATTGTATTTTTCCTTCAACACTCCTTTGTGCCAAGTCAAAAGGTGAAATAGTATTTATTGTTGCCTCGTTAAAACCTTGCCAAGTAAAAAGAGTACAATACATCTATGTTGAGACTCCCCTTAAAGTGTACACCTCTCTCTGATATGTACATCTATCAAGAGAACTTTGGAAGTCTCCACTTCCTCAATTTTTTACTTGATTCTTGAGAAAGTGCATAATTGTTAGTTGTAGAAGAGTTGTGGTGATATTACTCGTATTATCATATTTTTTTCAGTGATAGAGTTCAAGCCACAATTATCAAATATATGAATGATCATAACATTTATCGTAGATACTCACGAACTACTACATGTATGATAATGATCTCTTTACATGRATCGAATAAGTAACCAACATTAATGAAACTATTTGGTGTTTCACAGTAAGAAGTAAACTCAATATTTTCTATAGGGATTACAAAATCATCTGCAGTCCCAATTATATTTATGAATGGGAAAAATAAACTCGCGTCAATGGTTTCTTTTAGGTATCAAATTACATTTTGATTCCATTCCAGTGACATTGCATTTTCTTGAGTTAAATCAAGATATCAATTTTGAGAAATTAATATTTGGTCAAATGTATTTGTAATGGTACAATAATGCACATATTGTACGTAGATAGAGAATTTCAGCTCCCACTAGTTTTTCGTCATTGCATTGATGAATATTTCCTTATATCTTCACTTTGACCAATCATAGGAGTGCTAACATATTGCACTTATCCATATTTAATTGTCTGGTCATTTTTTGGATATATGCAAACTGTAGAATTTAGTATGTCACAAACTCGATTTTAGTTTAAAGTCTTAACATGACCGAGTTTTCCCATGGTTCATTATCTCAAATTAAAGTTTCAAATAACTAGCGATATATCTTATTTACGATATATTTTATTTCATTAAGAGTGTATATTATGTTCCTTTCATCGACATATACAATTATAATCGCAAATTTGAAACTTATTTTTTTATAAATACGCAAGGGCATAAATTATCTTTTCCCAATTAAGTAGTCACTTAGACGATTATACCACATCCGTGTGGATTGTTTCAATCCATTAAGTGAGTATTTAAATTTAATCACAAATGCATTCCGTGTCTTAGAGTCACTTGCCTTGGTAATGAAGTGTCAGCAAGCACTTTCGTATATATATCTCTAAATCACGATCCTCATAGAGATATGATGTAACCACACGTATAAGTTTCATTCTCGGTTCTTTAGAATTATAACATCTATTATGGGAGAGTGCATATTCCCATAGTCAATTCCATGGCGTATTGAGAAACTTTGTGCTTCAAGTATAAATTTGCATCTCATGACTTTATTTTTCTCATTGCGCTTTCTGACAAAACTTTATTTATGTCCTACAGGCTTTACACTTGGTGAGGTTAGCACTACCAGACCAAACACCTGTCTTGTTGTCAGTGAATTTAGTTTTACCTGTATTGATTCTTTAGAATTAGGTCAATTTGCTCAATATTGACATTTCAATAGAGCGTGGTTCGATACTATCATCAATGTGTGTGGAAGATCTTTCCATCAACTCATATAAACTCACATTATACATTGAGATTTCTTTATTCTCTGAAATCATATTAAACATCGGAACGTCCTCCAGTAATATTTATGGACATAAGTATAATCAGAGATGATCTCATGAGAGTCACTATCTTCATTGATGATTAATTGAAATTATGCCATACGTGCCCTCTTATTCCTTGGGCGAGTATTGATCGAACCAAGTGACCTCCCCCTGTTCCTTTTGGGAGTCACGATCTCAACCACACCTCCATTAAGTATGGTTGCAATGTCTTAATTTGTGACATTGTACCTCTTATGGGTCTTTAACCTTGCAGAAACATTTATAGCTGGTATATATATGATCTCGTCACTTTAGAAATTGAGTCTTCTGTACTCTGAAGATCAATTGTTCACTTTACTTTACTTTCACGTTACATTGTGAAATGCGGGGATCATAATGAGACATAGTATGAAACTATTCCTTTCGTTCCATTAGAAAATAGTTTTTCTTACCTCCCCTTAACGGCGGGAAGATTGTCTCATTTGAGTGATAAATTAGCTAATTTAGCAACAAAGAGATCTTCCGTCAAAGGTTTCAAATAGCGGATGATTGTTGGAGATTCATATCCAACATAAGTATTGTCTTTGAAAACCCATAGAATGCGCTGTGGGGGCGCAATAGGCACATATACTGCTTAATCAAATATGCGTAGATATGAATTATCAGGCTTATATCCAATTACCAACTGGTACGCAAAATATCTGGTTAGCAGGGGTTCGTAAACGAATAAGTAAGAGTTGCGTGCAATATTGCATAACCCTGTGCAAAGACAAATGAGTGCGCATAAATATTTTCTTAGTCACCATCTATATTCTTTGTGATGGTGTCTTTTTTGAGAACTTATTATATATGCACATTAGGGTACAAGATCCAGTACATCGATATTTATTAAAATGCAATAGACATCAAGTACTTTTGATGTAAACTCTCTATCATTATGAGATTGAGTGCTTTATAAGGGTGGTGAGTCCTCAATTATATTAAATGTGTTAGAAGTTTTGCAAATGCAACATTTTTATGGACAATACGTGCCGAAGCATCGACCAAAACTATACAATACTTGAATGATTCGCATTTTGAATGGTTGTGTCCACATGTATCAACAATGATCAATTATAAGAATTAAATATTATATTTTGTGTCTTTAGCAAATGCAGGTTTCAATCATACAATTTTTCTAATTAAAAAGTTTTGAGAAAATGAGTGATGTGTCTTTGAGATATAAATGTGTGTAGTGCTCTTAGTACTTTAGAATGCACTAGCTGTAATTGAACAGCATTAGTTCGACACTATATTGTGCATCAAATTTCTATCTCATTTTATATTTCACTCAAAATAAAAGATGTTCATGTTAATTTCTTATAATATGGACCATCATATCACGATGACCAAAGAATCCATGTCCGTCGTGTCAAAACTCGAATGAGCCAGTGTTCAAAAGTTCTTTGTTGGTTATAACTTATGATTCAATGATCAAAAAGTAGTAAAGTAAAATTACTAGATTGACTCTAAAACCATAAATTAAAAGTATAGCTCCATTCTCATAATGTACTTCTTAGTGATAATCATCAAACTTAACAAGGTTCATTCGCTCTTGGTCCATAATGACTTTGTCACATATAAATATCAATTAAGTGAATAATTGTCTATTCCTTGACAAATTCTCACATTCCTCCAGAGATGAATGAAATTCTTTTCATTCTAATATTTTATATTATTTACTAGATATGTTACATTATATCTAATAATTTTCTCACGAACCTTGTATGTGAATGGGTGGTAATAAACTCAAGTACATTCAATACTTTAGAATGAAATACAAAATTTACCAATAAGCCAAAAATAATTAAATCAAGCCACATCACATAAATCTAACTCAAAATAAATTTTAAGACCAAATACAATAGTCTAATGTGAATGATTGATTATACTTTCATCAATCAATATAGAAGATATCTATTGACTAAGAAAGATTATTGGGGGAACCTCCATGACTTCTACCATGACCAATAAATATCACGAACTCTTACATATCTTACCTTGTGGTTCATTCTTCCCACATAGGTAGGGATATCCAATAAATATCACGAGCTCTTTACTTGTCTTACCTTGTGGTTCATTCTTCCCACATAGGTAGGGATCAACATGTCTCTTCCACTTTACATTGAGGTTATTTTCACTATTCAAATCGATTATGGTTAGCCTCAAGAAATTTCTTTGTCCAGAGGTCTAACATTGATATTATGAATAATAATGTCATGTCTCTTAATGACTCACTATCATAATTAATATTATACTAGTGCATCAGTATGTTTGCTCAAGTGGAAAAAAATAGAGTGAGATCGTATCTCTCAATTTATTATTGTCATTTAAAGTGACTTTCTTTTTCACATATGGTACGACATGTTTTTAGTCGCAACATATCAAACTCATTGACCCTTTTTAGCAAGCAAACCAATTTCTTTTCACTAAATTCTTAGGCTTGGAAGTAGTGTTTTATAAATTCTCAAAATATTCATTTAGAGGACATCCAGAATTTATTGAGATTTTGAAACTACATATACTTTCAATATAATATTTGGGGTCAATATGAATTCCCAAGTTCATAAGAGAATTGACTTTAACTAAGTTTGACGATTCTTTGTCAATTAGGGGTTGATGGGTGATATTATTGTGGAATTGTAGGTATTCTAGTTTCCACATCAAACGAATAATGGTAGTACTCTATTTCTTTTGAGTATATTAAATTGTATTTAGATTAAGTTAGTTTAATCAATTCCTTTAGATAATGAATTTGAAGTATGTCATAATCTTTCTTTGATATCATGTGAATATACTTATCACAAGATTTATTTACACAATTCTTTATCGTTCATGAACTTTCATTATCATGAAAATATTCAAATATACAATCAATGATACATACATTGAAAGTAGATTATTAAATCAACTTGAAGAGAATCACCAACATACATGAATCTATCAATTCATCAAAATTAATGATCAACATACATGAAATCTATCAATTCATCGAAATTCATGATCAATCTCTCATCTAATCGTGTAAATAACTTTATTTACGATTTCTTAGAAATCATCTAAAAGCATAAGTAATAATATATTATGTACTCTATGAATATCATTAAAGTATTACAAAATTTCATATTTGTCAATATTGTACATAACATCTTGTGCATATAATCATAGACACATGCTTTGTATAAGAATGCCTAATAATACATATCATGACATATATCCATATAAACAAATATTTATTAGTTTCATTTAATAAATAATAGGGTAATTCGAGTTACCTTGGAGGAAAGTCACGATTCTTTCCTAATTTTATTTTTTTCAATAGGTTTGTCCGCTTTTTGATGACATAGAACTTCAAGCCCGATCTCCATCATTCATATTTAACCAATATTTATTTTGAATATCATATCTAAAATCCAGCTTCAACCAACGGTTCGATTGTGCATAATTTAATTTTTAAAGTAAGTTGGGCAAACAGTTTCGAGAAACATGACCAGCTCTGTTCAGAATTCATAATCGGATTCTTCAAACCGCATATTCAAATTTCCACCGTTCATATTCTACTACTATAATTATGGAATAATATATCCAAATCTTGTCTTGATCCAACGATTCGATTGTGAGAAGTCTTGTTTTGAAAAACTCTGCACAGAAAATTATGAAAGCAGAATCTGCTTTGTTCGAATATTTATATATACTTTTTCGTATCTCCGAATCCAATCTCCACCGTTCAGAATATAAATAAAAAGGTCTGGAAGGTTTTGTAAATATTTGAGCTCGATCCAACGGTTGAAACTCGAGAAACCGATTTTTCAAACATACAACGCAATTAGATTTTCGTCGTACGAAAATTGTATAATTGTTGCTTTGGTTATGGAGGCTTATTCTCGATCATTAGGTTAGAGTTTCGTGCTGATAACGTGTACAATGAAAATCATAAAGAGAAGATATAAAAGAGAGACGAAGGAGACGGTAGAAATTAGGGTTCTCTTATTCATTAAAGACTCACTTTATATAGGGTATCAATTACATGTTTCCATAATACATAAAGGTAATAAATACCTAAACTTTCCTTCATCAGTTACTTATTGACGAAGGCACACTAATTGTGTTTTTTCTTTAACAGTATTCATACTTTTGTGAATATTAAAAATACTTGTTTGGTTTAGGGGTTAGAATTTTTTACTTTTTATTATAAATGTCAAAAAATATTTGAAAAGTGGATGAAATTATAATTTTATATTGTATTTGATGTTAAATTATGTTTGAAAAGTATGGATGATTTATTTTTATATTATATTTAGTAATATATAAATATTTAAATGTAATGATGATGAAATAAAAAAGATAAGTGTGGGGTTCAGTGTAATAAGTTATTGGTTGAGTACTGAAAATTTGAGTTTAAGAAAAAACGATGATTGAGATTTGAAACCTCAATTCAGGTATTTAGAGTTTAAAACAAACATGGCCAAAAAGAGTACATATATAAGGGTGGTGGCAGGAATTTTTTTTGCCGCCATTTGAATGTCATAAGCAAAATTAAAGGATATATTATGAACTATGTGTTATAATATATAAACACGAAAAGCGAGCTATACCACAATTTTACAAATGCTAAAACTCAGATGAAATTCGAAGATAAAATAATACTAAATAATAACATCTTCTTGAACTCAAACAGATAGATCAACAAGTCGATGCGAGAAAATTCTCTTTTCACAAGACAAATACTCTCTGTATAGTGCCGATGGAACAAGCGTAATGTCCTCGAAGATACAATGACTTAGCCCTTGAAGTTGTAGCACGCCAAACTTCAAAATTCCACGAACTAAAAATGGTCGCACAACTTTAAAAGTTGTGTGAAACTTTTAGTGCATAAAAAAGCAGGACAAATTGATTATGTGTGTGTTCTGTGTATAACTTGTAAGTTTATTTATAAACTTCACCATGTATGGTTTGTGAATTTGAAAATGGCGGAGCTGCTGGGTTTAACTCCCCACTATAGTAATTAACTCCATCATTACAGTTTTGGAACTCCTTAAATATTGTTGATGAAATTGAAATGTTACAACCTTATTGTTCTGAAAATAATGGGTCGAGCCCATCATCATTCGACCCAAAAGAAGAAAGTTTGAGCATTTTAATGGATTGAGTTCATTCTCTCTTGGAGAATACAAAAATAAAATTGAATTGGTCCAAACCAATTTCGTACAATCCAGGAAAGACTCAAAGTCTCAAATAGTTCTAAATCCTAAGTCAATTGCCAAGGTCAGGTCGCAAGCCCAAGGCCACTGTTGCAAGCACTATGGGTGAGCAAAAAACTAAAAAAAAATGATAAAAAAACTGACCTAATCGAACAGTTCAACTTAATGTTAATTTGATTCGTCTTTCAGTTTGAAGATTCTGAAATATCGATTAGTTCGATTCGATTTAAAAAATAAAATTCAGTTCGGTTTTATTGATTTATAAGGAACTTTTGGGGATATTATACTAAGTGAATTTAATTTTGCTTAGCTAATATGGATATTTGGAATTAGTCGGTGGGATCTTATTGAGGTAATGGATGCCCCCGGTTAAAACGTGCTATTGATTTGAAATAATTAAAAAAGAACACATATAAAGGTGGTGGCAGGAAATTTTTTTGCTGTCGTTTGAATGTCAGAAGCAAAATTCAAGGATATATTATGAACATGTGAAGCACCGACACGTTGGTGAGACTGACGTACTGGTGTCGGGTACGTTTTGGGTACGAGGATGCTATGGGTAAGGTTCCATACGCACCTTGAAAGTATCCGAATTTCAGAAGAAAAAAAAAAGGACTCGGATGAGACTCGTATCTGAGAGAAGAAGAGTTGTATCCATCAATAACAAACACAAAAGTTTCGTATCCATCAATACTTCTATTGGGCAAATCTAAGACTCTACTAAAAAAAACTACAAATATACCAAATATTGGCAACATATCCGCATTCGACAGCTGTCACAAACTCGATTTTGGAATCGATTTCTTCTTTGTGTTTTTCATATTTACAAGATAGTAGCTCTTCCATTAAGTATTTTGTATTATAATTAATCACCCTTTCTAATTTATATGTACTCTAACTCCATGTATCATGTATGTGTTGTGGTAAAAGGGGAAGAAAGAAAACAAACAGAAACTTGCTTGAAAGAGACGAAGAAGAAAATGTAAACACTAGAAAGTAAAAAATAAAAGCGGATATAATTATTTTATTCATATTTATATGTTTAGATGCTTTTTAAGGCCACATGATATGAATGCAGGTCTGCAAGCAATAGACTGGAAGAAGAAATTTAACTTTAAAACAATTAATACATCTACTTTATGTCTTGTCTTTTTTTGTCATCATAGGTTGTAGTGCCTACGTATAAAATTAAATGGGTTGATCATAGTGTAGTTTGTTAAAGTAGTGCCACAATAAATAATATTAAAAAGAGTTGTTTTAATAGCTCAAAATTGGTTTACTGAATCTCTATATTCTTAATAGTTGTGATTGTATTTTGAATTGTTTAACTATTTTGTAATTTGAATTATTATGATTGGGTTGTGAATTAATGAGTTCAATTTCAATTTTCAGGTTACATATAATGTCCTCAAGTTCATCTTCAATAAGTAAATATGTTATATCAGGAGAAACTCATGATGAAAATAATCCTCTATGGGCGTACATGACTACATAGAAAACTTATCGGATGGTGGTGGTGGAAATAAGAAATAGAGTTGCAAGTTCTGTCAATTTTCTTTTATGGGTTCTTACTCTAGAGTAAAAGCTCATTTGCTTAAAGTGTTCGGTCAAGGAATTCACGCATTTTCTAAGGTTCTAAGGTAACTTCTGAGTACCTTACTGAATTGAATCGATTGAATAGAGCAACGGAAGAATGATCAGGTCCAAAAGAAGTTCTTTACCTCCTAAATCGATCCTCTTGGCTTGAGAAAAAGAAAGCTTGGAAATTTAGAGAAAACATTTAATCTTGACTCACGAGAGCATTTGAAAAGTGACATTGCAAGGATGTTTTATTTGGCTGGCTTGCCATTTCACTTTGCTAGGAATTCTTATTGTATAAGTTCATATATTTATGCGGCAAGTAATCCGATTTATGGGTTTCTTCCCGAAGGATATAATGCCTTGATAACCACACTTTTTCAAAAAGAGAGAGCACATATTGAGAGATTACTCCAGCCAATCAAAGTGACGTAGCCTGAAAAAGGTGTGAGTATTGTCACTGATGGGTGGACTGATCCACAAAGAAGACCTCTGATTAATTTTATGGCTACTTCTGAAGGAGGTCCGATTTTTCTGAAGGCAGTTCATGGGTCAAATGAGTACAAAGATAAACATTATATAGCAGAGTTGGTCAGTAATACAATCTCGGAGGTCGGACCCCAAAATGTGGTTCAAATTATTATCGATAATGCTTCTGTTTGCAAAGTTGCTGGTATGCTTGTTGAGATTGATTACCATCATATTTTTTGAACTCCATGTGTAGTACATTCGTTAAATCTTGCTTTAAAGAATATTTGTGCGGCTAGAAATACTCAAAGGAATGAGATTGTTTATTCAGAGTGTCATTGGATCACAGAAACTGCTGATGATGTTTCGTTCATTAGGAATTTTATCATGAATCATTCAATGAGATTAGCTATGTTTAATGAGATTGTCCTTTTGAAGTTATTTTCTGTTGCAGATACGAGGTTTGCTTCTGTTATTGGGATGTTAAAAAGATTCAAACTCATTAAACGTGGTTTTCAAAGTCTGTTAATTAGTGAACGGTGGAGTTCTTACAGAAAGGATGATGTGGGAAAAGTAGCTACAGTGAAAGAACTCATTTGAATGATTTATAGTGGGACAAAGTCGATAATATTGTATAGTTTACAACCTATTTATGAAATGCTTCGGAAGTGCGACACGGATAAACCCACTCTTCATTTAGTTTATGACATGTGGGATACAATGATTGATCAAGTGAGGAAAGCAATATATAAGCATCAAATAAAAGAGGAAATCTAAGATTTGGCTTTCTATAGTGCTGTCAATCCAATACTCATTGATAGATGGTCAAAGAATTGCACGCCACTCCATTGCATGGCTCATTCTCTCAACCCAAGGTAATCATTATTTTTTTCTAATATTTATTTATTTATCGTATAAGTACCATAATGCATAATGGCTCGAGTGTGGTATATACCGATTTGCTCCTCATATGGATATTGAAATTTCGGATGAAAGAAACAAGTGCTTTAGGAGATACTTTCCAAAAAGTGAATATAGAACCAATGCTAGTTTGGAATTTGCAATATTCTCAGGGTGCTTGGATGTATTTGGTAATTATGACTGGTTGAATGATAGGGGGAAGTTAGATCCAAAAGATGGTGGATAGTACATGGGGCTTCAACGCATTTACTTCAAAACCTAGCTTTGAAACTTCTTGGTCAACCTTGTTCTTCTTCTTGCTCAGAACGTAATTGGAGTACATATTCCTTTATCATTCTATGAGAAGGAATAAGATCGATCCTAAAAGGGCTGAAGATTTAGTATATGTACATACAAATCTTTGTCTCTTATCAAGAAAAAGTGAGTTTTACAATTCAGGAGAGACCAAGATGTGGGATATTGAAGGAGATGAATGAGATCCTTTTGAGGGTGTTGGAGTTCTTGAGGTTGCAAGCTTATCTCTTGATGAACCAGAGATTGAAGCTATACTTTTTACTGATGATGGCAATGGTGGAGATTAAATTAGTACGATTCCTATTTAATTGTGATAGGGAGATTTTATTTACTGTTTTGGAGTTATTTTGAGTTCAAATATGAAACCTGTTGCTATGATTTCTTTTAAATAATTTGGTTTGTTAATTGTAATATTTTGACTTTGATATTTTGAGATTTCAGTTTTATATGATTGAATTTTATTTGTTTGTTTTTTGAATTGTAATTAGTGCGTTTATATATATACCATACCCGTATCCTTAAAACTTTGAAAAATAACGTATCCGTTTATCCGTATCATACCCGTGTCTCGTACCCGTATCAGTGCTTCATAGTTATGAACTGTGAAACATTTCTAAACATCCAAAGAACACATTTAGATAAGATTTATTTAATTATCTTTTTTCTTGGGAGTTTTCTACCAAATTTAAAATCTTTGTTTACTAATCATTGTTAGGTTGCAAACAAATCAAGTGTCTCATGAACACTCTCGAGCAGCTTGAGCTTAGAAAAGATTCGAGTTCGAGCATTTCTAAATTTTCCAAAGTACATCTTGTTATGATATTAATTACAATAATATCACAAGTTTCTATACGCTAAATTATCAAAAACTCGAGCCAAAATCAAACTTTTGTTGAGCATTATTCAAGCATACTAAAGTCATGCCTATTTTTCTATCAAACTTGAGATCAAGCGCTTCAAAAATAACTCAACCATGGCTCGAAATAATCAATGCTCAACTCAAATTGTTCGCGGTCCTAACATTGACTAGCAAGTATACGCTTAAAACTTTAGTGGATTTTGAGAATAATAATAATAATAATAATAGTAGTAATAATAATAATATTAATAATAATAATAATAATAATAATGAGAGTTACTATTCTCTTTCATAAAACCTTTCAATGTACTTGAAGACCAGGTTATGCGCTATTTTAATTTCTCATAAACTACAACCATAATAATAACACTCTTATAATTTACTTAGTAATTGTGACCGGATAAATGTAGTTTGGTTTCAAAATAGGTTTTTCAACTAAAATGACCATTCCAGTGATTCTCCAAAACATCATCTGGCTCATCACTTCAATTCAATCCTCTCCCAAGACAATAGCTGAGGCAAAGCACCTTTTTCCCATTGCCCTCAAGTTTGTTGCTTCCCAACCTTGCCCCTCCTTGTAAACTTCAACCTACAAAATGCATCACAAATACAATATACCCAGTGAGACTACCAAATTCTGATTCTAAACTACTTGCACAGAGCCGATCAAGTGTATAATAATACCTTGTCCACAATGTCCTCGTCAGCTTGAACCCCTCCAATAACATAAATAGAATCCTCAAGAACAGCAGCAGCTGAATAACCCCTGGCTTGGCTCATAGGCTCCCCAGCCATCCACGTTCCAAGACGAGGATCGTATATCTCTACAGTGGGCACCATCGTTTTTCCATCATAACCACCAAGGGCATATCTGCACAACAAAATCCCGCCTTACTTCATAATTGTACAGCCATTTAATTATTTTTATTTATTTGTTTGTTTTATGGAAAAAAAAGAGGACAAGAAAAAGAACATACAACTTTTCATTCATTGCTACCAGAGAGAGGCAGCCTCTCTTGGCGTCCATACTCTTGATTTTGGTCCAGGTATGTTCCCTAGGGTCAAACCTTTCAGCAGATCTAGATAACAGAAAATCCATATTAAAACTAATTAATAATTACAAGGAAAATATTTGCATTCTCCCAAAACCTAACAACGCACGGGAGAAAAAACAAAAAACATTTCAAAACAGACTTCACAACTTACTTCAGATAGTCAAATCCATCATATCCGCCAACAGCATACAGCGCACCATTGAGCTCCGCAGCAGCAAGAGCAAATCGCTTAATAAATAAATAAATAATCAGAGAAAATAATGTCAAATAAATAACATAGTTTTTAAAGGCCTAATCACATATGGCGAAATTAACAAAACAGAATCAACCACAAGGAATTTATCTTATAATGAGCTAAATAAATAATGACTTGTCAAACTCTGTTTGTTTGAAGGAAGAAAAATAAAAGTGTTGAAAACATTGAGACAATATCTATATCGCAGACAATTTTTTCTATTTTACCGCTGCAGATAGGTAACACGTAAAATCTTTAAGCCTCATTTCTTATATATTCTTTTGTTTCTAACTGAGTAGAGACCAAATTAAAAAACAAGCAATGGGAACCACCTTTTCTAGCATCGAGCGTGCAAAAATCCATCGCCCAACATTCGGATCGAACATTTCCGCATCTGAGAAGCAGTCAACCCCGTTTCCACCACCAACTGCATATATTTTACCGTCCAAAGCAGCACCACCTAAGCTTCCCTTTCCTTTGCTCAGGCAAGGACGTTGGGTCCATTCATCATTCGCAAAATTATAAGACTCAACTTCACATAACCAAAATACAAGTGTCAATAAATATTTAGAATATAGAGTGTGTTATTATTTTTTATTTTTGGTAATTTTGAAAAAATACCTGTATCATACCACGTAGAACCAGTTCCACCACCAAATACAAAAAGCTCTCCATTAAAGCTTGCAACTGAGGCGTACGATCGGACGGACGACATTGGTTTAAGGGATCTTAAGACATCATGTGAAGGTGAGAATGAATGGAGGGCCGATGACCATGATGCGCCATCATATCCACCCACTATGAATATTGACTCTTTAAGATTAAAGTCAACTTCAGCAGGAGACTCAAGCTGCGTCTCGTCACCAGAAAGTCCTGTGGGAGAAGAAGATACGGATTCCAATTTCAAACATAGATTTTGCAGTCGAAGGATTTCTTGTTCTGCCTCGGCCTGAAATGTGATGAAGATTTAAAATGGGAATATTAGGCCAATAATTGCTACCAACCAAATCATTTAAACAACATATAAGTACAAACAAAAGGTATTGTCCGCAATGCATGCAATGAGACGAAAAAATTCCAAAATACAAAATAATAATAATAATAACAATCATTTTCATTTACTATGCAAAGAATATTCAACCATTAAGTGCATTAGCCTGAGGATAATTAAAAAATACAAAGCAGGTTTCAGAGTATTACATACCCCAAGAAGTTTTAGTGATCTTTATATTTAGAGGCATACTCCTGTCAAACCGCCTAGCTGTTAGGGAAACCCTAAAAAAAACTAAACTAAAAGAAGAACCCTAAAAAAAAATGAACACCTCAAGAGAAAAACTATAAACCTAAAAAACTGTAAAAACCTTTTGAATATAAAAACCCAAAAAAAGGGGAAAACACTAAGAAAAACAAAACAAAACAAAAAACTAAAAAAACTAAAATTTGGGCTCTGACTAACGGAATGTACTCCGTCAGGCGGTTTGACACAAGTTTTTGTCTCAAATTTAACATGCTTTATTCCAATTAATTCTTTTCTTTCTAAAATGTAGGCTCAATCATTCTTAGTCAGAACTTGTGCTCTATCCTAATGCACAATTATATTTGCAAATTTGAGATGGGAAAAGTTTGCAATGCTACACTTCTCATACTCTGTACACTAAAAACAAGAAAGCAGAATTTAGATTACCATTTTCTTTTCCAAGCTTTCAATCTTTACAGATTGCTCTTGCTTAAAAGTCTTTAGCTCTTCAATTTCCCTGCACAGCTATCCAACATAGATATAGAGATCAGTAGAAATTTTTAAGAACAAGACAAATTAGAAATTTATACTAAAAATAATTACCTGTGCTATAACAGAAGGATAATCGTGCGAATCAGAAGAGCTCCCGCCATTCCCTTTCTCCGAAGCTGCCACGTCATCACCATTCCTTTCACGATCCAATTCCACATAATCACTCGTGGATGCATCCGGAAACTCGCGGCCAAGAGCCAACTCTTTCAACTTCGTGAAAATAAGTTCCTTCTCGTCAGATTGGCTGTTGTTGTCAATAAAAAACATGGAATTGTCCGAAGCAGTCGACGAGCTGATCGAATCGTGGGAATTGAAAAAATCATCCAGCCCACTTTCTTCTTTCTTGTTCACAGCCGTCGATTTCGGGGATTTTTGCGGAACAAAGGTCCCCGGAGCAACTGCTAGAGACGAGAGCTTCGACATCAACTTGCTCGCCTGAGCATGATCCAACTCAAACCAGAAATGGCTTTGACCGTAATAGTTGTCGATGATTATCGGCTTAAAATGAAGTTCGGTAAGAGCTTGGCATTGCAGGCGAAGACGAATTTGGACCTTAATCAAATAAATATATAATTAAATAATGCATGATTATTTAATTATTTATTTGGACCTTAATCATATATAAATAAATAAATATATGTGTATGTATGTATGTGTATGTGTGTATATATATATATATATAGGATTATTTATTTGGACCCTGATCAAATAACATAGACAATTCATAAAAATAATACCTGAGCCGGGTATTTTGTCCTGTCTGAACCGTCTGTTGTCCAAGCATACGAGTCGATATTAATTTTCCCGGAGCTAGCAGCTTCATAAATGCCATAAAGTTTTCGTTCGCTGTAGTCAAACAGAAATAGCGGCAAGCCCGGCTCAATGTTCTTTACATACGAGAAGTGCTGTGATGGCAGGCCTGTTATCGAGCGTTGAAAGAGAAAGCTCAGTAATGTGATGTGCAAAAATAGAGACTATGGGGGTAGTAATGTAATATATGACTAACCGAAGAGTTGTTTGGAGAGACATTCTTTCATAGTGGTGCTAGTGCAACCGAATATGACACCTCCGAGTTGGTTCTTGTTCAGATTTCTTGACCATTTGAAATTATTAGATCCCATATGGGGAAATGTCTGTGTGTTCCTCCCAACTACCATTCTGTAAAGGCAAAATTGGAAAATTGGATTAAAGCAATCAAGAGGCGAATCGGGGTGGGGGAGTGAACTCGAATTCAAATTAAAAAATTCAAATGATCTGGCTGGTAGAAAAATACATGATCTATGATCTGTTTGAAAAAAACAGAAATCAAATGACAAAAACCCTAATTTAGAAAATCAAAGATGAATCACCCAGTCAATACACAACTAAATCACCTGAATACAATTGATTAACTAATATAATGCAATGATTAACACATTAACCAGAGTGGAACACACACACGCGCGCGCGCACACGCACACGAGATAAGTAAACCCAACATTGTCGAAAATTTTACGAAACTGTAATTAAGTTAGCTGATCATCAGAAAATACATCACAACTTGAACCAGACTCCACAAAATGTTTAAAGGAAAATAAAAATAAAAAATCTCAAACCCTCCTTTAAATCCATTTCCACTTCAACGAAACAGAGTAAACCCAATACATAAAGGCGGAAAAATTATATCAAAAACTTATCATCCCAAAACTAAATAAATAAATAAAACGGAAAAAAATCATAAGAAAAAGCACGGTTTGTCTACTTAAAACTAAGGATCGAAGTCTATAAAAGGTAGGAAATTTATAATCAAACAGCTCAATTTCAATCGATTCGTACAGGTATGAACTTACCTTTTCTATTTTGCGGAATAATAGATTATCGAGAAACGAAATGAGAACAGAGATCACAAACCCCACTTGAAAAGCGAAACAATGAGCTAACCAAACCTAACAGTATTGAAATACCAACAAAAATGGCAAAATAAACAAACAATCAGTCAAATCATGTGCTTGAATCAAATACGTACATTGTTTATAAGTAATTCTGTGTGTTAGGCATGCAAAAGGCGAAGCTTGTAGAGGAAAAAACCTCGCCGTAGATGAGTGAAGTGTATCAACCAAATAGTACAGTTGGGAATGAAAAGCGCGAACTTGAGATAGAAAAAGTGTTATTTAGAATTTCCAAGAATGTTTATAACCTGCGACTAGCGACTAGGGCACTAGATTTTCTATTTGGGATTTTATATTATTTTTTGTTAATCATTTCCTTTTATTTTTAACTAGTATTGTGCCCGTGCGTTGCACGATAATTTTTTATTTTATTTTATGTAAAATAAAAATAATTATTTTAAATATATTAAAGTATTTAAATAAGTTGAAACTTCAATCGATATTAAGTATGGACATTAATGCTTTCAAAATTACTGTTTTTAGCAAAATTTTCTTTCAAAGGCGGCCTTCCCCTTTTTTTGTTTTTGAATTAGTTGATATTTTTTAAAATCTATTGTAGTTGATGTCATAATGTTCATCCCACTTGGTGCTGGGTTTGCACTTGTATTGTTTTAAGTGGTTTTTTGAGATAATAACAAAATACATTATTTTATGAAACCAATTCAAATAAAAAAGTGTTGAATTGTAATAATATTTTATAAACAACATGTTGATAGCAATAAAAATAATATCAAATTATATTATATTGTGCATTTTTTGTATAATTTAATTAAATAAAGTGATCAAATTATTTTTGAGAAAAAATGACAAATTTGATATTGTTGGACTTGGAATGAAAAAAAGTAAAAGAAAAAACTCATAATAAAAATAAAATAATATATAAGTGATTATATATATATATATATATATATATATATATATATATATATATATATATATATATATATATAATTAATATAATATATATAATATTAATTCTTATTATAATATTAATTAGAGTATCTATCCTAATTATGTTAAGGAACTAATTTTAGGTGAATCAAATCATCATTAATATTAATTATGGTATCTATCATAATTATGTTAATAAAACTCCTACATAACTAAAAAAAGAAAATAATCCTACGTGGCATTTAAGTGTCATTCTACTCATCTTTTTTTTCTCTTTCAAAACCTCTTTTTAATATATATATAGATTATTCAATTCCGCAAACTGTGAAAAGGAGGAGGGCCTTTGCGGCCTTTTTTATTTTTATTTTTGCGATTTCTCGTAAAGGAAAATAATAATAAAGTTTTATTTG
>BMAC01000562.1:625585-638351 GCA_014905375.1 Phtheirospermum japonicum | reverse complement strand
AATATATATATATATATATATATATATATATATATATATATATAAGTTATATGTGTGCGTGTGTGTATTTTGGTGAGAACCACTGGTTTTCAAATCAGAGATAGTTTTTACCATAACTGCTCCATATATATAAATCATCTAAATATTATTTAAAAATCGAATAGTATTGAAAATAATATAACTTGGTTCATAAAAGAATTGTTATTAGACGAAATGTAGTTTATAAATTATGAAAAAAATTCTTATACACAATTTTTGTAGTTCACAATGTTTATTTTCGTCTTCGTCGATCAATATTTTTAAACCCTTACAATTGGTTACCCTTGATATCAAGGCTGATAAAATCTAATGAATAACTAGAATTTGACCTGCACTTCTTCATTGCAGACAAATTTAAAATAACAATAAAGTTTTATTTGTAATGAATAACTAGAATTTGACTCGCATTTCGTTGCGAACAAATTTATATTCAGTCATTTTAAATTAATTTATAAGATGTTAGATAAAAGAAAAAAATATAAAAGAGTTATATATATTTTTATTAATAATCACTTATATTAACCATGCTATATATTGATTCACTCTCATAATAAAAGATTTAGATGTTGGGTTTTAATTATTTGTATTATAGATAAATGAGTTCCGTTCTTAGAACAAAAAGTTATTGACGACGAATTTTAATTATTTGTGGAGAGAAAGAAAACTAAATTACAAAAAAATAAAAAACACATTCATTAAATAATATAATTATTATTTTTAATATGTTGATAATAAAAATATCATAATTGAAAATGTAATTTAATGGAAAAATAAAATTACACTAATTAATTAGATTCTTAAATTTCAATTTTTTTAGTTAAACAATAATCAACCATAACTTTTATCATAAATTAGTAAAACATATAAAAATAGTATAATTTGGAAAATAAAATTATACTGGCAAATTTAATCTTTAAAATAATTTTTATATATAAGTTTATTAAAAAATAATTTATATACAAGTTTATTAAAAAAATATAAAAAAAATAAACAAAAGAAATTAAAAAAAACCAATTGGAGGGTGACATATGTCACTCCCGGAGACCTGCAGGTCTCCTATAATAGAATAATTTATATATATAAGTTTATTAAAAAGAATAAAAAGAAAAAATAAATAAAAAAACAAAACAATTGGGGGGTGACATATGTCACCCTCGGAGATATGCAGGTCTCCTATAATAGTAAGGTATAGATGATTATTCATGGCCTATCTCAAAATAATGTTGCATTTTTTTTTTTTTGCTCTATTATAACTTCATGTGAAGTATTTTAAGGGCTGTTTACATAACATTCAAAATACTAAATTTAATAGAGTAGGTATGGGATAAGACCGGTCTCATAAAATTAGATCACATTTTACACTTTTGTAAGGTGACCCAACCCAGAAAACAACCCAAAATAGGACTCAACCACACTTTCCAAATCCGGACCCATCAGCCCAAAACTGGATCCACCCTTCAATTTTTCAAACTGACCGGAAAAATAGTAAAAAAAATCAAAAAAAATCTAAAAATTTCCAGGTTGATGCGCAACAATAAGACGAACAATCATACAACCCAAAATTGCAAAACGATGAACAACGGATATTTGGTGAATTTTTTCAATTTTTCTGAGATATTCAGTGAATTTGTTCAATTTCTCAAACTGACCGGAGAAATAGTAAAAAAAATTCAAAAAATCTGAAAATTCGCAGTTTGATGCGCAACAATAAGACGAATAATCATACAACCCAAAATTGCAAAACGATAAACAACGGATATTTGGTGAATTTTTTCAATTTTTCTGGGATATTCGGTGAATTTGTTCAATTTTCAAACTAGCCGGAAAAATAGTAAAAAAGATCGGAAAAATCTAAAAATTTGCAAGTTGATGCAAAAAAATAAGACGAACAATCGTACAACCCAAAATTGCAATAAGATGAATAACGGATATTTGGTGAAAATTTTCATTTTTTTTGGGATATTTGGTGAATTTTTCAAACTGGCCGAAAAAATAGTAAAAAAATTAAAAAAAAATTTGAAAATTTTCAGATTGATGCGCAACAATAAGACGAACAATCGTACAATCCAGAATTGCAATACGATGAACAACGGATATTTGGTAAATTCTTTTAATTTTTCTGGGATACTTGGTGAATTTTTTCAATTTTTCAAACTGACAAAAAAAATAGTAAAGAAAATCGAAATTTTTATGAAGATTTGCAGGTTGATGCGAAATAATAAGACGAACAATTGTACAACTCGAAATTGCAAAAAGATGAACAACGGATATTTGGTGAATTCTTTCAATTTTTTGGAGATATTCGGTGAATTTCTTCAATTTTTCATACTGGCCGGAAAAATAGTAAACAAAATCGGAGAAATCTGAGAATTTGCAGGTTGATGCGCAATAATAAGACGAACAATTGTATTACCCTTATTTGCAATATGATAAACAACAGATATTTGGTGAATTTTTTTAATTTTTCTGGGATATTTGGTGAATTTTTTCAATTTTTAAAGTGGCCGGAAAAATAGTAAAAAAAATCAAAAGAATTTAAAATTTTGCAGGTTGATGCGCAACAATTGTACAGCCCAGGATTGCAATACGATGAACAAAGAATATTTGGTGAGTCTTTTCAATTTTCTGGGATATTTGGTGATTTTTTTTAAATTTTCCAACTAGCCGGAAAAATAGAAAAAAAAATCGAGAAAATCTAAAAATTTGCAAGTTGATGCGAAACCATAAAACAAACAATAGTTTAGCCCAGAATTTCAATACGATGAACAACGGATATTTGGTAAACTTTTTCAATTTTTCTGGGACATTTGGTGAATTTTTCCAATTTTTCAAATTGGCCGGAAAAATAGTAAAAAAAATCAGTAACATTTGAAAATTTACAGGTTGATGCACAACAATAAGACGAACAATCGTAAGGCCCAGAATTGCTATACGATGAGCAACGAATATTTGGTAAATATTTTCAATTTTTCTGGAATAAAAAACTAGAAAATAAATATCGAAAAAAATTGTGATACTTTAACAATACTTTGTAATACTTTAACAATATTTTGTGATACTTAAACATCTTGAGTACAAAATGTTACTTAACTATACTTTAATTTAAAGAAAAAAAGTTGTGATACTTTAACGTTCTTTCGTGATACACTTTAACTATATTTTGTGATACAAACATATTGATTTAAAAATATTGCTTAACTATAATTTAAAAAAGCATAGATATAAAATAGGAATTAGAAACTTGTGAATTGTAATACTTTAAAAATATTTTGTAATACTTTAAATATGTTTTGTAATACTTTAATTACATATAATAAAAAAAAATAATATCATCATGCGATACTTTAACTATATTTTGTGATACTCTAATAACATTTTGTAATACTATAATTACATTTTGTGATACTTAAACATCTTGAGTTATAATTTTTTTTAACTATGCTTTAATTTAAAAGCAGGTTGATACGGACCAAAATGTTCATACGTAATATTATTTGATATATGAGGGTATTTGTGGTAAGCGACCTCATTTCCTGGAAAGGGTGTTCTTCCGGGAGGTGAGAGAGCTGAATTGTTTCTTTGGAGAAGTGGGCGAGCTGGTTAATAGAGTAGCGACCTGGAGTATGAGGATGAGTTCTCATATAGGGTCGCGACCTCTTATGTTTTGTGTAGTGTTTAAGCTCAGTTATGGGCTTTGTGAATATCAAGCCTCTGGGCTTAATGTGAATGGTTTATGGAGTCCTGGTGGACCATATGGAAAGAATAATAGGCCCAGGCCTATTAAGGTAAGAGATTTATTGTTTATGGGAACTTAGCATATAGAAAGAATCCTAATTTTGAGTCGGTTGTAGTATTGTGGTATTTATAGAATTGTGATGGAGAAGGAAACACTTGGCTTGGGGAATACTTCTCGTCTCTATAAAAGGGGTGCATACCTCTCTTTATATTCCAAGTTGAAGTTGTGAGTATCATATTTTGTCTTGGTTGTGCTTGAAATATTTCTTTGAGCTACAACTTGCTTTTGACTTAAGCATCGGAGGGCCTTCGCGGGTCTGAATTCCGACCTGCTTGAAGGTGCTGTTTTGCAGGACCAGCTATGTCGCCAGGAGTATCTTTCGGAGGCTTGGCAGATCGCTGTGACGTATTTCGAGGATATTTCAGGTCGCTCATCTCTATTTTGAGGTTAGTACCCCATATTCTTGGTAACCAATATTTTTTGATTTATCAAGTGGCATCGTCTGTGTAAAAGAGGGACATCGAGTCCTTGAGCGAAAGGCGTGAGAAATTTCACAAACAAAGCATGAAGGATAACATGATACCTAGAACCCTGCACTACGGTTCTGGATCGAATAAACCAAAGAAGAAGAATAGAGCGGCGGATATCAATGAGCAGGATGTGACAAAAGACGGACTGGCGCCTTTTTCGGCAGAACCGGCAGTTCCAGGTCTAGAGGGCACACCACCGCCCTCCCCAAAGCAGCGTGATGGCAAGTAACCGGCAGAAGATCTGGAAGCGAAGACGCCGAAGGTTGCGTCACAGAAAGTAATTCACATAGGGACGAAGGAGTGGTGAGATATGCCTAAGAATAAGCCCTGTCAAATCAAGAAGGGATTCTTAGAGGGGCTTATGGATTTCGTACCTCAGGAGAAGATGGAAGAGTTGAGCAAGTACATAGCAGGCGAGTTGGGTACTCTGAAAGAAAAGGATGATGGATCTAGCGGCGAGCGAGAGAAAAAGTCGGCGACCAAGAAGGAAAAGAAAAACGAAAAACCTTTGTCTAAGAGACCTTCTCAAGAAAGGAGAGGTCGCAGTAAGCGGAAATATGAGGATACTTCTAGTTCCACCTCATCCATAAAGTCTAGTACTCATAGACGTAAGCGTAAAGAGAAGGAGATAAAGTTGAGACAGAGGCATTACAAACAGAGAGGTCGCCGACATAACAGGCATACTAGAGAGAGTGGAACACACACCTCGGATACGGATGGTGAATCTCAAGATAACTCTCGTAAAAGCCGCAGTGGATATAATGAAGGAAACAGTGGGAACGAGCTGGGGACAGAGATCAAAGCTTTTAGAGATTTGCAGGAGGCCATGCTTAAATTACAAAAGCGAGTGGATGGAGAGAAACTCGACGGAGAGGAGGGACATCCCTTCTCAGATGACATGTTGCAGGCTGCAGTGCCTAAGGGGTATAAGGCGTTAGATTTTCAATATTGGGGAACGATGGATCCAGTTGAGCATTTGCAGCTCTTTGAGAATGCGAGGATGTTACACAATTACACGGATGATGTGGCATGTCGGGCCTTTGTATCCACTTTGAGAGGAATCGCACAAAACTGGTTCTATCAGTTACCACGGGGAAGATTTATCAGTTACCAGGTGTTGCGAGCTGCTTTTTTGAAGCAATTTTCCAGCGTGAGGCAGAGTGCGAAGACGGCACGGTCGCCTTTTACTATGGTGCAGCGACCTAATGAGACATTGAAACAATACGTTAACAGGTTTACCAGCGCTACTCTGGAGGTACCCGTTGCTACTGATGAGATGAAGGCTGGATCTCTGCACCAGGGATTAAGGAGGTAGGACCTACGTGAATCCTTGGTTAAAAAGGAGGCCCGGACATATGATGAGGTTTTGGCAAGATGCCATAAGTACATACAAGTGGAGGAAGTTGAGGAAGAACATCAGGCGCGTTTTGGCAGAGAGGTCGCGGATACGGGAGACAATGTACCCAGAAGGGAATTAAGGAGAGAACCAAGAAGAATAGTACACGGGCTCTTGACCCCGAGTCCTCTTGTTAGCAAAAAACCAGAGATAGACATGCGAGATTGGAGAAGTAAAGATTTTACACCATTGGCCTATCCGCGAGCTAAGGTGTTCACTATTATGAACCGTCTGATACCCAACGCTATAAAGTGGCTTGAAGACCGCACGCCGATTCCTACTCACCCCAAGACTAATTCTTTTTGTTTATTCCACAATAATTATGGGCACTTCACTGAAAGTTGCAGGCATCTCAAGGAGGAGATAGAAAGACTCATAAAAGCAGGGCATCTGAAGGAAGTAATTTACAAGGATAGGGAGCCGAAGGAGCAGGGGCGACCATTGCCTCCACCACCACCAAGAGATCCGCCCCAGGATCAGGTCGCGAGAGAATTACAATAGGGAAATCGGGGACATAATGGCCCGTGGAGAAACAAGGGGAGGATAAATATGATCTCAGGCGGACCGACAGATGGGGACTCTAATCATGCCCGGAAAAGACATGCTAAGTCAGCTCGCCAAGGCACGTGGGAGGTTGCTAGTGTTAGTCGGCGAGCCCAGATGGTTGGACCAGTTATCTCTTTTGGTCCTAATGATCGCCATGGGTTGCAGGAGGATCACAATGATACGTTAGTAATTGAAGCTGAGTTGGCAGGGTACGAGGTCAGCAGAATTTTTGTGGATAATGGGAGCTCGGTAAATATAATCTAAACAGATTGTCTTGAACAAATAGAACTGGAAAACAAGGTGCGATCTGTGAACACACCCATATATGCGTTTAATGGGGCACAGGTGATTACGGAAGGAGAGGTAATGCTAACAGTGATGTTGGGGAAGGATGAGTTACGAGCAAAAAGGAGTTTGAAATTTCTGATAGTTCAGGGGAGGTCGGCTTATAACGCCATACTAGGGCGGCCAGCTCTTAACGCATTTCAGGCAGTAACGTCGACCTACCATATGAGTATCAAATATCCAGTGGGGGACAGAGTAGGGGAAGTTATTTCGGAACAGCAGGTCACGAGATCGTGCTATCAGATGACGGTCAGGAGAGGATTGACTGAAAACAAAAGGGAAAGGAGTGATGATAGGCCAGAAGGAGTGCTCAATGCGAAAAAGATGAAAGAACAGGAGAATTATGTTCAACCGAATGAAGAACTGATGGAAATTTCATTAGAGGAAGGTCGCCCAGAGTATAATACGAGGGTGGGGACCTTAATACCTGAAACATTGAGGGACGATCTGGTGAGGTTACTAAGAGAATTTCGGGATGTATATGCATTTGGGAACGGAGAGTTAACAGGGGTGTCCCCAGAGGTCGCGCAACATCATTTCAATATGGACCCAGAAGCAACGTCGGTGAAGCAGAAGAGGAGGCATTTTGGGCCGGAGCTGGATAAGGTGATCGAGGAGGAGGTGCAGAAATTGTTGAAAGCTGGTCACATAAGAGAGATTCAATTCCCTGAGTATTTGTCTAATGTTGTGATGGTGCCAAAGCCGGCACAAAAGTGGAGGATGTGTGTAGATTTTCGTGATCTAAATAAAGCTTGTCCAAAGGATCATTACCCTTTGCCACGACTTGATCAGATGGTAGATTCGACTTCAGGGTGCGAGCTGCTGAGCATGATGGATGCTTCACAGGGGTATCACCAAATACCTCTTGCAAAAGAAGATCAACCTAAAGTGAGTTTTGTTACTTCTACGGGGACATACTGTTTTGTGTCCATGCCCTTTGGTTTGAAGAATGCTGGAGCGACCTATCAGAGATTGGTGGATCAGATGTTTAAAGATCTGTTGGGGTCCACTATGAAGGTTTATGTTGATGATATGCTGGTCAAGAGCAAAAAAGCAGAATCCCACGTGGAAGATTGAAGGAAGACATTTATTATACTAAGACAATATGGGATGAAGCTTAATCCAAAGAAGTGTGCGTTTGGTGTGCGGTCTGGGAAGTTTTGGGTTATATGGTAACAGAAAGAGTAATTAAAGTTAATCCAGAGAAAGTGCGAGCTGTTCTGGAGATGCCGCATCCTCGCACGGTATGGGATGTCCAGGTGCTTACAGGTCGTATTGCAGGGCTCGGTCGTTTTATCTTTAGGTCGGCGAAAAGAGGCGTTCCATTCTTCAGGGCACTTCGGAAAGGATCCAAGTTTAAGTAGACGAAAGAAGCTGCGGAGGCGTTGTTAGTAGAGATTTCGTGGTGTTGAAATGAATCAACGGGTTCTTGGCATGGTCTTATCGGAGATCGATTCAATTGTAAGTTTCAATGTGTTTCAAGCTTTGAAAAATAAAAGAAAATGAAAATAAAGCAATTAAAATAGCTAAACTAAACTAGAAATTGAAATAGCAAGTTGGTCGGATGCCTCGTCGTGTGCCTCAAATAGAAAATGCAAAGCAATAATGAAAATAAGCAAGAAAATGCAATGTTTCACCAAGTACAAGCATGCAAGCACAAGGTACAACTATGCATAAAAACTCAAATAATGCAAATTTACTAAAATTGAAAGCATGAATGGATAAAACAATGAAAATAGATGGGAAAGTTTAAAACTTTATGAAAAATAACAAGTAATGAAGACTAGATCTAAGATTAAGCATGAAACAATGCATAAAAATCAAAATCAAAATAAAGCATAGGAAAAACTCAAAATCATGACGATCAAGGACCCGATCTATAGCCTAGGTGTGTCACTCAACTAGAATCCATAGTCAATTCACATGTTTCATCATGAAATCAAGTAGCTAAGAGAAGAAGCATAAAATGAAGAACAAAGCATGCAAATGAAGAACAAGCATGGAATTAAAGYATAAAGCATGAAATTGAAGGGAAACTTACTTGAATTAAGAAATGAAACAAAGCTTGAATGTAAATGCATCAAAATAAACAATCCAAAAGAGTATTTGGATTCTTCTTAGGCTTACAAGCCTAAGGAGGTGCTTTTGAATCTAATCTAGAAAAGGAAATTACATGAAAGCTTGAAATTGAATCTAAAATCTAAGAGAGAGAAATTAGATCTTAAAAACTAGAGAGAGGATTTTTAATCCCCAAACCCATGCTTGGGTTGGGATAAAATGAGAGGTAATCTACAAAAATGAGAGTTGTCTCGTATTTATACTAATTTTTATTGGGAGAGGACCTGTTCCTGTACATATCAGTGGGAGAGGTCGTAGTAAGTTCGGTGTTGATCAGAGAAGAGGCGGGCACACAAAGCCTATCTATTATATTAGCAGAATGTTACGGGGAGCTGAGTTGAAATATTCCGAGCTGGAAAAAGGTGGTTTCGCATTGATTTATACAGTAAGGAAACTGAGGCCGTATTTTTTGATTCAAAAGGTGAAGGTGCGTACTAATTTAGCGCTTAAATAGGTTTTGAGTAACCCAAATGTATCAGGAAGACTAGTGAAATGGGCTGTAAAGCTGAGTGAGTATGATGTAGTTTATGAACCAAGGGTGGCTATCAAGGTGCAAGTGTTGGCAAATTTCTTGCAAGAGATGACACGACCAGCCGATGTGGACGACGAGGTAAAGTCATGGACACTATATACTGATGGTTCGACTATGGTGTCGGGAGCAGGGCTGGGTATTGTGTTAACTATCTCGGAGGGAGAAAATTTGGAGTTCGCGATTAAGTTAGGGTATAAAGCATCCAATAATGAGGCTGAGTACGAAGCTGTGCTACAGGGTATCAAAATGGCGGACGATCTGGGAGCAAGAAAGTTATGGGCATACACGGACTCTCAGCTAATAGATCGTGAGTTCGATGGTTCTTTTGAAGCTAAGGAAGAACAAATGGCAGTGTATTTGAATAAATTACACGAAGAGACAAGACATTTTGAGGAGTTTAAACTAGAGCATTTACCACAAGCCGAGAATACGCGTGCTGACCAGCTCGCTCAGATAGCAGGAGCACTGGGGACTAGTGATACTCGGAAAGTCACACTGATGGAGTTGGACCATAGTAGCATAGAGAAAGGGAAAGAGGTTATGGAGCTTGAGGTGAAAAATGATTATCTCACACCTATATGGGATGTCCTCGTCAAAGCAAAGGAGGGCGCAGAGAGGCTGACCATAAAGGAGGCTAGGACAGTAGCTCGCTTTTGTGTGATACACGAAGAATTGTATAAAAGGTCATGTTTTGGACCTTTTCTGAAGTGTTTGGCTAAGGAACAAGGACTGTAAGTGTTGAAGGAAACACATGAGGGATATTGTGGCGATCATGCGAAGGGAAAGGCGTTGGTGGGCATAACGTTGCGGGCTGGTTTCTTTTGGCCAGGAAGGAAGAATATGGCTAGCGAGCTCGTGAGAACGTGTAAGAAGTGCCAGATGCATGCTCCGGTTATTCATATACTGGCTGAGGAGATGATGGTTATGAGCTCGCCGTGCCCATTTGCGCAGTGGGGAATTGATATTGTGGGTTCTTTTCCAAAGACCCCAGGCAATAAGTAGCATTTGGTGGTGGCAGTTGATTATTTTACGAAGTGGGTGGAGGCCGAAGCTGTTACAGGCATAAGCGAGCAACACATGATGGATTTTATTTTTAACAGTATATTTTGCAGGTTCGGTGTGCCACGAGTGTTGGTGTCTGATAATGGAACCCAGTTTAATGGGAGAAAGATTCGAAAGTGGTGCAAAGAGATGGGGATGAAGCAGCACTTTGCTTCTGTGGCGCATCCCCAAAATAATGGACAAGTGGAGGTTACTAATCGTATAATTGTTCAGGGACTCAAGTTGCGACTGGAAAAGACAGGGGGACTTTGGGAAGAAGAGCTCGCTTCGGTCCTATGGGCTTATCGAACAACTCCCTGAACCTCCACGGGGGAGTCTCCATTCAGTCTGGTTTATGGGATGGATGCAGTTATTCCAGCAGAGATAGTAGGAGGGTCGCAACATTTGACAACATGTAATGTAGAAGAGAATGAAAGGCTAGCGCGGGGAGTGATTGGAACGATTGATGAAGTACGGGATAGAGATGCGGCTCGAGTGGAGCACTATAAACAAAGGATACAGGCTGCCTTTAATAAACGGGTCAAGCATCGCTTTTTCTAGGTCGGCGATTTAGTGTGGAGGCGGGCTGATGCGCTGCGTATGACTAAGAAGTTGGAGCCAAATTGGGTGGTGCCATTCAAGGTGGTAAAAGTGTTGCAAGGGGGAGCTTATATACTTGAGGATACGAGTGGAAAAATCTTGCCTAGAAGCTGGAATGTATGTCATTTGAAGAAGTATTATGCCTAGAGGGTGGAGGTGGCGTGTTTGGGATGGGAGAGGGTAACTCTGGTTCGGAGGGCACCTCTCCCATAGTGAAAAGTTGTTGTTTCAGTGGGCTGACGCTTCTTTTAGGTCGGCGATGTGGGGAGAGGGTAACTCTGGTTCNAAAAAGGGTGATATATGTGCCTCGAGGTCATTTTCGAATTCAATCATGTACGAGCAAAATCAAACCTCCTCAATGCAATTTCCGTAAAAATGCAAGCAAGCCGATAAATCACGCAAGGCTACTCACTAGTTGGCACCGAATTTGGGAGCGAAATCAAAAGAGCTTTTAGAGTTTTGCAATCTTTTCACGAGAAAATGTTGATTATATATATATAGGCGGTTTTTGGATGAAGCAAAAAAATTCAACCCCTCACACAAGAGGCCATAAACATACGAAAAACTCGACAAGTAAACTATTCAAACTTCCAAGCACGTGGAGTTKCTTAAACATGTAATAAACACACAAAAGACACAAAAATCGAATCAACCATATAATAGCGCAAATAGTAAGCGTCACTTCGCCAAGAACGCGTCACTTCGCCAAGGCTCGAGTTAAGAATGACAAAACATGCTTGTAAAAACCCGGACCCTAACCACCTACCCACCCCACACTTAAACCATGTAATGCCCTCATTGCATTTTAATGAAAACCAAGTAAAAGGAGGGTGAATAGAAACTTCCTTAACCGAGCGAGTTTGAGTCGAGCTCGGTGGGGGCCACCTAAGCATCTAAGCAATCCAAGCAAAAATCGAGAATGGCTAGTAACTCCCGGCTCCATGAATGTTACTCACTTAGCCATTCGACCAAGGTTGGAGTCGACAAACAAAACCTAGAAAAGAGAATCACACGAAATTAAACACAAGGAAATATGTACATGAACTCAATAAAATATTTTTTTTTCAATTTTTCAAAATTTTTTGGATTTTTCAATAAAAGAAAGAAAGAAACAAATGGAAAGAACTTGGGTTGCCTCCCAAGAAGCTCTTGTTTTTTCTTCCGTCATTAGCTCGACGTACTCCCTTTTCGATCAAGGTGGGAATATCACGGGAGGGTCCACCAACACAATCTCCTCCTTGTCAGGAGGATCCACTCGTTGGAACATTCTTGGCGCATTGCATAGTTCATATAAGATCCGCCAAAAAGCAAACGTTCCACGTATCATATCGGCTCGATGGTCGGGTGGAATGGTGGTTTTGTAGTGGCCCGATGACTCATCTAGGAATTGAAAAGAATAGTGGCCGGTTAGTGATTCCACCGGGATAATAGGAGTCGTCATGGGTAGATCTTTGGGTGGAATTGTTGTTTTGAAGTGACCCGAGGACTCATCCCAAAAACAAAAGGAGTAATGGCCGGGTATCTTTTCTAACATGTGATCGAGCAACGAGGAAGTGAAACGATCGTTCTTAGTAGCCATATTCAACTTTTCATTATCGACCAACATCCTCCATCCCGTTTTATCCCTCGGGGCCATCAACCTTCCTTTTTCGTCCTCAGTCATCTTTTCGTCGTCCACGGACTTCGTAAAATTTGGATTCAAATGCCTTTGAAATTCTCGAGGTAGTGTGACATCATCCTCCAAAACAAGTTTATGCAAGTAAGTCCAAGGGCTAGCTCCCTTTATCACTTCGGGTTTCCAACCAATATCCCCCTTGAGAACTTTAAGAATATCAACCGACCTCTCCTCTTCACCTCGGTTCGAGCTAGCCAAGATGGTAATC
>BMAC01000562.1:574805-609376 GCA_014905375.1 Phtheirospermum japonicum | reverse complement strand
TTCAAATTTTATTCGTTTTGAATGAAATATATATCAAATTAATCACATTCTCAAGATCTACAATTTAAGATACATATTGCATGTTTTAAAACGTATATATATATATATATATAAATTAAAAAAACTGGACTGATTTTAGCACTACAGTACTGTCTAAAAAGCACAATGAACCTGGATATATAATTGCACTGTGCAATATTAGATCTAAGGCCAGGATTAGTCCCTAGATTCACATATAATGACGGGGTTCTCATTTGAACCCAATCCTATATATATATATATAACACGAAGCCCAAGAGTCCCAAAAAGCTAAACCTAGAAGAAAAATGAATAAGGAATATAAAGCAACCTATATAAGGAAGAATCTAGGTAGAAAACCTCTCAAATATGAGAACCATGAATAAATTAAGAAACATAGAAAATATTGAACCCACATTATCATACCTCGTTAAAAGTCCTATATCCTAATAAGATCTCACCTTCCAAATCAGCGCGCTCATGAATAACAACACACGAATTTCATTTTTAATTAATTAATGCATTTTTTTACATTATTACCATGCTGACATGTCATGATCTCAACCATCAAGATTATCCAATCTAATGGTCAAGATGAGTCCCTATGTTCACATATAATGACGGGTTCTCATTTGAATTCAACCATATATATATATATATAAATATATAACACGAAGCCCAAGAGTCCCAAAAAGCTAAACCTAGAAGAAAAATAAATAAGGAATATAAAGCAACCTATATAAGGAAGAATCTAGGTAGAAAACCCCTCAAATATGAGAACCATGAATAAATTAAGAAACATAGAAAACATTGAACCCACATTACCATACCTCGTTAAAAGTCCTATATCCTAATAAGATCTCACCTTCCAAATCAGCGCGCTCATGAATAACACCACATGAATTTCAACATCACCATATATTCCAAAAGGAGAAGAAATTATTATCCTCACGTCATGTGTACGAACCAAAGAATAACAAGAAGATAACTCATACCAAGTGATGCATGTCCTGGGAGTTATGACTAAAATATGTAAAGGAAATATTCACACAAAACGAAATAAAAACAAATAGATTCACCTGTTGGAGATGCCATCCAGAATGTGAATGGTTTTTGTTCGCAAGGTCAATGGATAGTAAATCCTTAACCTACAAAATAATTTAATATTCTAAGTTGCTAAGAAAATTTGGTATTTTGGTCCGGGAGAATAGTACCTCCTCTTTGTTGAGCAATAAAATTAAACATTTCATTTGATCGAATTGACCATTGATTTGTACATGTGAGCTTCTTTATTAGATCGCATTACTCATTAAATTAACAAGAAAAAAATCACCCCTTTTTAGGATGGCTTAGGACTTCCTGCATTAGACAAGATATTATTTTTGTGCTTTCGGGAGAAACACACATTTATGCAATAAACAACCCACATATTAATTTTCAAAATTGCCATCTGTTTCACCAACGCATTCTAGAAAACTATGATTCTCAAGTAAACAATGGGAATGCAACAAGACACACATGCATGGTTTCAAATATTTTCAAATATCTTCAGAGTAAAGGTAAACTAACTATATATCCGAAATGCATAGATGTTTCCTGATTGAAAAAAAAATAGATACAATAATAGGAATAAATAAATAAACAAATATATATAACTTAGTTTGTTGAACATTATAGTCATATCAGCTGGCTGACCATGTCCGATAATGAATTGAATGTTCGACCTTAAAAAAACTGATGATTTTACCCAAGATGCTGAAAGCAGAAACTAAGTGGTTCGCCATTAGTAGTTTAGTAACATGCAGAGTATAAATGCAAAAAAGAATTAAAATTAGATTTGTTTTTTTAGAAAAAATATAAATCTAACTTCGGGATCTTCTAAGTAACTTCATAAACATTTAAAACCAAGAAAACCATATAGTTGGGCTATAATCTTTCTTTCCATTTTACTTTTTTTTAACTCAACCTTAGGGGTACTTTTTATAACTATTCCAAAGTAAAATGGAAAACTTCAGTTACAATTTTTAAAACCCTCTCTAGTTAAGTCTGTCAAGAAAAGGAGAAGAAGAAGAAAGAAAAGAGAGCTTCAAGAAACACACACAAACACATGCAATAACAGTGGTGAAAATAAGCATTTTTATATTTTTTTCTCATAAACTTTTGTATTAATCTCAAAGATAATTTTCAAATCCTGAAGCTTACTAATTTAACATTCTTCCTTGGGATTATAACAACAACAACCAAGAGGACAAAGAGACCAAAGACAAGTTTCAAACAACACCAAAATAAATAAATAATAGGTTGTGTCTTAAGGGACTAATGTAACTGTATAAGATCAATTCAAACTTCAAATAATTCTTTTATTTTTATTTTTAATTTTGATATTTTTATTTATATTTTTAACCATCTCAAATCTTAGGGACAACTTTTTGCAACTATCCAAGCATGAAGAAGAAAATCCAAAAAAATAAAATAAAATAATCTTCACCTTCAATCAAATCATGGCTGCTGGAGCACAACGAAACACATCGTTGGTGAAATTCCGACCGTCCGATCCGGCTCTCAGCGCAAACTCATCACACCCGACTATAGTAAGCTTTTTGACATCCAAGAACGCAAATGGTGTCTTTTCATAATTAGACAAAGATCTCGTAAAGTATATTTTCTGCCATTTAGAATTCAAGACAGCTATAAGCTAAGCAGATATCAATTGGAAATGTCAATGTATACTGAAATTTTAATATCATCCAATCAACTTTTCACTTCTCAAAACTTTTTCAGGCTTATATCATACAATTACAATACAACTGCAATAAACTGAAGAGATAGGCCAAAATATCAATCAAATTAAGACATTAAATGAAAATCCCTCAAATCATTAATCAGTGGGACAATGCTTAAATAATAATGAAATAATCCAACACCTAATCATCAGATCCAAGCATTTAAACAAGAAACTCAGGCTAGAACAATCAACACAACAACGATTAAACACACTCCAGTCCCAAAATGCTGGAGACGAAGCGGGGCCCTCCGATTACGCCTATTTCAAATGTTGGTGTACATTTACCCTAATTAGGGTTTTACAATTATAAGGTGTTCGACTAAGTCGAGAGATGAGGGGTTGAAGTTGGATGTTATGGGGACGGATGAGAATTTCTGGAGAGATTAGCGGGACTGAGAACGGACGGACGAAGTGGTTTGAAAAAAAACAAACTGCGGGGAGAGAGAAAATTGAGAAGTGAGCCAGTTTTATTATTTATTTTATTTATTGTATTTAACATTTTTTAATATAATTTTTTACGTCGGTTATTTCAAAACTGTCGTTAAATAATATAAATCACGTCCATTTTGAAATAACCGACGTAAATATGTCACATTTCACATCGGTTTATTTAGAAACCGACGTGAAAAACATTTTATGCCGGTTTTCAAAAAACCGACGTTAAATAGCCGACGTGAAAAACCTGTTTTGTAGTAGTGGTATCTACAACAGTTGAGACACTATACAAGGTATATCTAACAACTTAAAAAAATAAATAAAAACAAAAACATTGCAATATACAATATCACGGAAGATATTGGGTAAATGTCGCGACATGCAGACTCACATTCAAATAATGCACATATTGAGGATCTTTTCAAAGAAAAAAAAATCTCATAGTCTAATGCCTTGGTAAAAATGGATGCAAGCTAATTTTATGTGTTAACATACTCCATGCAAATAATGTCTTTCTCAACTAAATCTTGTATAAAGTGATGCCAAATATCGATGTGTTTTGTACGAGAATGCTGGACTGGATTTCTAGAAATGTCAATAACACTATAGTTATTACAAAAAAATAGTAAGCGTGTCACTGTGAAAATCATAGTCCTCAATCATTTAATTTATCCAACAATTGGAAACAACAACTTCCTACAGCTACATATTCAGATTCAGATATAAATAAAGACACACAAATTTGCTTTCGACTAAACCAAGATACCAACTTATTTCCAAGATAAAATAAGCATCAATCTTACTTTCCCAATCAGTTACATCACCTGCCAAATCAGAGTCACTAAAACCAATAAGAATGGCATTAGTATCTTTTGTATACTTGTACCACCTATATACCGAATGATATATTTACAACCTTTTAAATGAGTGATTTTAAGATTAGTATGGTAATGAGCACAAATACAGATATCAGGACGACTGATAGTCAAATAAAGCAAACTTCTTATCATGCTTCTATATAATGTAAGATCTACTCTTTCAGCCTCATCATCATTAGATAACTTTTTACTTGAACCCATAAGATTATTCAAGTGAGACGCATTTTATAGATTAAAGCACTTAAGCAAGTTACGAGCATATTTGATTTGAGATATAAAGATACCATCATGCATTTGTTTGATTTGTAAGCCCAAGAAGCAACTTAACTCACCGAACATGCTTATTTCAATCGTGGAAGCCAAGGAATCCACAAAGAACTTGGTTAGAGTTTCAGAAGAATATCTAAAGTTATTATCATCCACGTAAGTATATGCAATAAGAATGTCATTACAATTTTTTTGAACAAATACATTTGTATCAACTCCAGCCCTTTTAAAACCAATTTAAGGAACAAATTAGTGAGATTGTCAAACCACACATGAAGTGTCTATTTGTAACCATAGAGGTCCTTCTTAAGCTTGAACACATGATCAGGCTTACAGAGATCCTCAAAACCACGAGGTTGAGTAATATACACATCCTCACTGAGAGTACCATTGAAAAAGGAATTCTTAACATCAATGTGGTGAAGCTTAAGATGAAGATGAAAAGCTACAGCTAGCATAAAACAAACATTATCAAATCCAGATGTCTATGAAAATCTATCATCATAAAAGGACTCCTTATCTTGAATATAGTTTTGAATGACCAAATGAGCCTTGTTACGTATAATATTTCCATGCTCATCAAATTTATTTTTGAAAAACCACGTTATTTTCATTACATTTCTATCAGTGGGATGAGGAACTAAGTCCCAACCATCATTATTGGTGAATTTATCAAGCCCACTTTGCATAGTCAACTGCCAAAATTGATCTTTTAGAGTTTCACCAAAATTTCTAGGTTCAATGTAAGATGCGTAGTAATTAGTTCTTACCATAAGGCACTTTTCAGTTCCACACTCCAACCTTACCATTTCGGTTTCAGCACCTCCGAGTGTTGTCACAAATGTCACTTCAGAAGCTAACGTACTTGCAATTGCATCTGCGATAACATTATTAAAGGCATAATGGCATTCTTATCTACCAATAACCTGGGAACAATTTTCAATAGATATAATCATACCTCCATCAATGGATTTGAGATCCTGCAAATTACCTTTATCTCCAGTCATCTGGCGAGAGCAACCACTGTCAAGATACCAAGAATCTGGAAGTTTTGGTTTCACTATGGAGAGGAAAACATTGCAGCACATATCTCATTTGTTAACCCACACAGGCTGCATGCGACTTGAGATGCAAGAGAAGTCAGTGGCATCTATTTTTCAGAGATCTTTTTTACACGATCAGATTTTTGCTTACGAAAATAGAGCCTAATGTGTCCCTGAGTATAATAATGACACATAAACTGACATTTCCTTGGTATTGGTTTTTGTTTAAAAGAATGCTTTACTTTAGGTGGGATTGGAAATCCAACGCTCTTTTTGAAATTTTGTTTTTTAAAACGAAGGCCAATTCTGTCATGTTTGATTCCTATTGAAAGGATCTCATCAAGTTTTGCTTTTCCCTTATTCAATTAATCTAGGGTATCAAACGAGCTATCACATTTGTATTTAACCCTTTCATACTCAGTCTCTATTTTGGTAAGAGCGGTTTCTAAACGAGCAATGGTAGTTTTATTTAAAACGTTTGTGCATTTTTGTGAAAACATCAATATTTTTCCTTGCTCTTGCCATTCACTTAGAAGTTCCTCGTAGGCATCTTCAATATCAACAAAGTTACCACTGCTATGCCGCTGAGAGGCTGAGACAGATTTTTCAGTAACATTTAGACACATATACGAAATATTAGAGTGGCCAGACCCAAATGCGTCTATGAATATGATTGGTAATATAATGACATCCCCGACCGCACCTGGACCAGCATCCGCCGAATATTCCTCTAGAACATCAAAGAAGGAATGATACTCAGTTCTGAGATCAAATTCATCCCCGGACTCATTTTCACCTAAGGTAGCATTAAAGAAATTACCCTCGAACGTGTTAGCACATTTGTTAGTAAAATGACCAAACCCACAACACACACGATACCTAATAGACTCAAGAGTTTTGGTATCAAAATTATTTAATGAAAAACTAGGATTCTCTTGATTTCTTAAAGGTGTAGTTTTTTGAGGAAATTTTGAAAAAAAAAACTGTTTGGAGTTTCATTTTGATGACGAGATTCGAATTTTTTTTCAAAACACTTTGTAATAAGAGCAGTATCTTCATCACCTAAGTCAAGTTTGTCAAGTTCAGCTGAAATCTCAACCATCACATTATGCATTACTTGTCCAGAAGGAGGAGGGTTTGCTTGCTATGCAACGTTCCTTCCTTTAGTTTGAGAAGACCGATTTAAAAAAATTAAATCAAAATACTGGAGAATTCTAATGAGTTCATCAAGGCAAATTATTGATTGATCATGAGTTTCTTCAATCGATGAGACTTTGACTAACTAGTTTAGCATTTGAGATTGGTTCTCCGAGGGATTGTGAATCATTAGCGATCTCACGTAATCTTGCACTATATGTAAAGATATATCCATCCTCTTCCATACACAAGCTCTCAAACCTAGTTGCAATCATACAGAGCTTAGTAAGTCTAACGCTCACGGACCCCTCATAATGAAGTTATATGTGCATCCCATGCTTCTTTGTCCACAACATCTTATCTTGAGGCCTAAAATCACCATCCTCATCAATAATGTGCGGAGGTGTCCACTTGTGAAGTACCATAGACCATGCATGTCTATCAACTGATTTGATGTAGATACGTATCTTAACTTTGTAACTTCCATAGTAAGATCCATCAATGATCGGGGGACTAGTACCGTACCCACCTGACTATGAATTTATAAGTTTGAAAAAAAGGATCGAAACTTAGTGAAATCAAGTGCCGACTCTGATGTTACTTGAAAGAATTGCAGACCTTGTTTTGTAGTTTTAATCAATATAAAACGTGTGTGTTGTGAACAATATAAAATAAAAAATCATCGAAAAATAAAAGACACGCGTATAAAAACTTTTGACTATAAGAATAATTTATTCTTATAGTCAAGCCAACAGGGCGATAATCTTTACTAATCAAAACTTGTATTTTAATGATTACAAAAGTCGTAATCTACTAAGTAAAGATAAACTAAAGTCTTCATAAGAGTAGATATGATCTAAATCAGTATAACTCTTCTCGTAACTAAGGGGGTGTATTCATTTATAACTTTTAAAATTTCTAAAATCCTGATGTATTTAATTAAGACATTTTAAAACTTATAAAAGTTCTGAGGTATTTAATTAAGATTTATATTAAAATATTAAATGTTCATAAAAGTCTCAAGGTATTCATTTGAGATATTTTGAATTCTTAAATTGGCATGAGGTATTTAATAAGTTTAATACTTTTTGGATTTGTAATTTAACTGAATTTCCCTAGAATTCTAAGGTAAACTATATATACCAAATTTCACTAACAAATTCCATCTTTAAACATGAGATTTTACAAAACTTTATAAACTCCCAATAAATATGTAAAATCAATAAAAAGAAAAGAAAATCCAAACAAATCTTATAGTCAAACAAATCTTAAAATGTCTATACAAGTTCTAAATGAATACACCCCTCTAAGATTCACAATCACAAGATCAGATTTTAACGAAAACCTGTAAACCCAATGGAAGAATATAACTTCAACTGCAGGATGCTATTGTGGATGCCGAAAGCATTTGCAGTCTCATCCACCAACTACGAGAATTAAATTTGCAGCAGGAATAAATATGCTCTCAACAGTTTTTCTTCAATTATCCTCTCTGAAAGCGTGAATTATTTGTGAGCAATCTCTCAAGTTTATATAGACACACCTTATAAGTATAAGAGACCTACAAAATAAAGAAAAAAGATCAAATATCTAGAGTTCTAATGATATCTACTAACCTAAATACCGACTTCAACTCTAAAAAAGAAATATACATAATATATAATATATTGTAGATATGTATTAATATAAAGGAAATAAGATAGAATTGTAAAACTTTGAAATAATAAATACTATAATATACAAGTTTTCATGTAAAAGAAAGAAAATTATAATATAATCTAAAAATTAAAATATTAAATAATATAAATAAATTAATAATTATTAAATCACGTTTAAAAAAATACGTGACTCGACTGTAACAAAATTATTAAATAGAGTTTGAAATAGTGATAAGTAAATGGAAACATGACATGACATACACCTATCGAACATCAAGAAAGCCTTATTTACCAGTCGTGTAAAAAAAAAAAAATTTCTTCCAATTACTTAATCTACTTGCGTAATACCCGCGTGAACACACGAATATATAAGTTTTAAGAATAAATAAATAATAATTAAAATATAATATTTAATTTACACATCGCAATTTTTTTATAAATTATATTATTAACTCTATTTACCAAATTTTTTTATAAATTATATTATTAACTCTATTTACCTATCTATCGACTTTGTCACAATAGAGTGTTTCAATCATTTTTTTACTTTTACTCTTGTTATTGAAACAAAAAGATGATCATTTCTAAAAATAGGTGACACATACGGAATGGATTATTTATCTGTTGTATAATGTTAATATAATAAAAATATCTTTTTAATACTACACCAAATAATGTTGCAAAAAGATAAATATTTTATTTTGAAAAATTAAAACAAAAATAAATAGAGGAGAGTATAGACTTTTTTCTAAAACTATATTATTTGAAAGATTTTAATAAAAAAAATAACGGTGAGGGAATTTTAGATTTGATAAAATATACATCAAATTTTATTCAAAGTAAAATCATATTTTGCAAATAATAAAGAAAATTACACATATTTAAATAAGTTGAAAAAGAACAAAATTGAAAACATAGAGCATCTCCAAATGTGTAATCATATCAGAATACAATTTGATGTCCATTCAAATAGTCCAAAACTCCCAAATGTATCATGCATTTTCATCTTGTAAAAAATATTAACAAATAAAATAAATATATACTACACCTTCAAAATTAGTTAGCTAACCTATGAAACAAGAAATCAGTATGTGATAAGAATTTAAATAAGCACTATAATCTAGTGGGGAATATAATGGGAATAAATGAAGAATGAAAAATCTTAAAAATTCAATTACGAACCATTATGAATTTTAAAAATAAAGGTCAGTTTCATCTGAACAATTATTTGAGGCTTATGGAATAAACCCTAAATTACACAGAAAAATCGTCCATTTTCAAAACTTTAGAAAATCTCGTCAAAACAGAAAACCACATACATAGAGAAAGACTCGAGAAAAAAATAATTTCACCAAAAAAAATGGGAAGTTTATTTCATTTGTAATTCATGAAATAAAAAATAAAATACGCATACTGAGAAAGAGTATCTTTGCTCTGTCAAAGGTTTAACAATCACCACAACCCATTTAGGATATTTAAGAATGAAGAGAAGAATGAAAATGATAAATTTAAAAGTATTTTTGAGAAGACTTTAAAAAGGATAAAGATATAAAGCAAAAAGAAAGAGACTAGTATAGGTAAAAACCAGTATTTTAAAACGCGTATGGGTTTTGATCCCAATATCGCGTAGCGTAAATAGCGTGGTGTATTGTGTGAGCTATTTAAACACATCATTTTAATATTAAAAATAATTATTTATTTCTTGTGAGTTATTTTTAATATATAAATAATTATTTTTTTCTCAAAAATATAATTTAATATATAATCTCAATAAATAAAGTATAATATCCAATAATTATAAACAAAATTACAAATCATAAAATATAATAGAAAACAACAAATAATATAGAAGCTTATGGTTATATATAATAAAATGTTAAAATTTTATAATAATATGTAGAAATAATTAGTCAAATTAATCAGTATCGTCTATCATGTAAATAAAATAATATAAATTTAAAAAATAATATCAACATAGGGTCATTTCAGAAATTATGATAAAAAGATATAATTCAATTCGTGAAAGAAAGGAAAGAAATGGAGGGATATGAGAGAAAATAATAATAAAATAAATAAATATAAAGCATGTCCAGACATATAGAATGGATTTTGAATCAATTCTAACACATATATAAAAATCTCAATATTCAATACCTCCATTGAAATACGAGGTTTAGCTCCATAGAGAACCTGACGAACATCATTTTTTGATTTAAATAATAGAAAGATATTTTTTACCTCCTGAACTATGACCATTTTGATACTTTGCTTCCTAAACTTTTTTTTCATGCAAATTACCTCCTAAACTGTGCGAATTTTACACTTAACCTCCTGAACTCCCATTTTTGGTGGAAATTCTAACCGAATCTCACTCATGTGACATGCACGCTAACATATAAGGGGTAAAATTGACTTTCCATCTCCTACTCAAGAATCCCGCTCAAAATAATGGCACGTGAGTACTACGTAGGTACCAAATCCTACGTGTATACATATATTAATGTGAACATTATCTTAACAGGTCACACGAGTGCTCACGTGCCATTGTTTTGAGCAGGAGTCATGAAGAGGAAATGGAAAGTCAATTTTACCCCTTATATGTTAGCGTGCATGTCACACGAGTGAGATCCGACTAGAATTTCAACCAAAAATGGGAGTTCAGGAGGTTAAGTGCAAAATTCGCACAGTTTAGGAGGTACTTTGCACGAAAAAAAAGTTTAGGAGGCAAAGTGTCAAAATGGTCATAATTCAGGAGGTAAAGAGTATTTTTCTAATATCAATGATTTTAAATAATGTCCATGTTAACATAAATTTCGTTTGTAATTATCTAAAAATCCATACCTATATCCTTAGAAATGGAGCTTTGTTTTTGGTTCTTTGACTCTTTGTGGGGAAGGTGTTATATTACTAAAATAATAAAATTAGTAACCATAAAATTAGGATTTTATAATATCTATAAAATTAAAGTATCGCAATTAAAATATATATATAATACTTTAATTCTAAATAAGAGCATTTTAATCACATTAATTATTACTTATTTTTATTTTTGATTTTATTTAATGGTATAAATTTAATAACACTTGAAGTGAAAATAGTTGCACTTTTAATAAATAAATATTGGAGGATAATCATGACTTGTTTAACTTTTATATTAAATAATGACTCCTATAATTACACCCTGAAATATTGCACTATGCTCATTAAAGAAATTGTCAAACCGTCAAAGCGTGCTCTTATGCCAAGTTATAATTGTACAGCTTGTGTTATTTTTGCATGGAATATATATACACACACATGAGTGGAATTATATATACTGAGAGAGACACGTATTAGTGTAAAATTCACAATATTTGCGGACAAATATAAGTAATAAGAAAAAAAACACATAAAATTTATTAAAAACAACTTAAAACGTGAATAATAAATTCAAAGAAAATAAAAATATTGTTCATTTCGTATATTTAACTTTATGATATTCATGAAAACTACCCCAAAATTTAGCATATTTTCAGATGGAATGTCACAACATATGGATATAAAGATTGTAGTCATCCCGATACTTATTCATAATCATGGAAATGAATAATGAGGTTGAAAATGAAAAAAAAATTAAAAATCACGTATATCAAATAGTCTGACATTGTAAATCAAGAGAGTACATTGAAGGGTGTAAATATATTGCACAAAAAAGAATTTACAGTCTCTTTCGTTCTATTAATAATTTTAACATTTAAGATGAACAGTCACATAAGGCTCTACATATAATGGTTTACTAAATCATGTAAGTCGAATGACTCGAGTTTGAGCTTATTTGCATCAGTCACATTCATGACAAATTTCCAAGTAGCATAATTATTAGATCATCTTGAAACTCTTATAGCTCAAGCTAAATTTCCAAAAAAAAAAAAAAAAAAGAGCAAAAACATAATATTGTGTTTAAAAGTTTTCAATATGGTTTCAACATAAAAGTAAAATATAGAACACTACAGCGAAAAAAAATCAAAACCTGTAGCAAAAAAAAAAAAAGCACCAATTCCACTCTTTTAAATTAGAAAGACTTCTATTTTATTGCATAATACAGGAGCATGAGAAATAACATTAAGTGAAAAATATGTAAAATTTGAATGTCTATGGTTTTAAAAATAAGTCTCAAATTTACGATGTTGTTAACAATGTTAAACAACACTGTCTACCAACATCAACCAGAGTAAAATAAAAATATGCAGCGGAAATAAAAGTTATGAACACGATAGAACAAATTCAGTTCACAAGTAAAAGTACTTGTGAACTTGGGTGTACAAACCCGAAAACTATATTACTTTCTTGTTTTTCGATCAATACAAAAATATTAAGTAATATATGAAAACTAAATTATCAAAACACATGATACTAAATACTTGTCGCCTAGGTTGAACAAGCTCTTCTCCGTTGGTCACGCAACTTCGAATAGCTTGTCGTTCTCGAACAATGGCTCCAAGTAGTCTTCGTGTTCTTCCTCTTGCTCTTGCATCTTGCGTTGCATCGTGCTGTCCTTCAGAATTCCCGTGCGTAAAGGGTTTGCAAGTTTAGTAATCCTTGTCTTAAATAGACAATTCTAGAATCCTAAACTTGGTAAATAAGCAAACTAAAATCTAGACACAATCTAGGAAAATAAAGTCCTATAAATAAATTAGGAAATACAATCTAGAGTTTCTAATTACTTTTCTGCCTAAGAAAGTCAAATAACAAAATAGGAATTTTTGCCAAGAATAAATTCCTCAACAAAATAAAATGTATATCGATACAGATCTAAATAAAATAGGTAGATCTAAATAAACCACAAATCAAGCCACATGATGTCGGATGATAAATTACAATACAGACAAACTATAGTTCTGGTTTTAAATTCAATTTCAACAGGGTTGAACAAAAAATCTGGCAAAAAAATAAAAATCAATCGACTCATGAATCGAAAATAGCAGAGTTCTTGTGCAAGCACAATAAGTCACACAAAATATGTGCGATCATAATATTCTTGACAAAAGAAAAAGGAGCTAAACATATGATCCATGAGAGAAAAGGCAACGTCAAACCAACTCAAGATTATGTTAGATAAGTCCAATGAGTTTTTTACTAAAAATAAACAAACAAACAAACAAACAAACTAAACAATTGACTGACTAGTCAACGAATAATTAGAATGTTTACACCAATAATCAGTAAATAGTTAGAACGAAATAAATAATTACTCAATAAACAAAAAAAAAAAGTCAAAATTTGAAACAATGATCAAAGTATTTACTAATTTGAAACAATAATCAAAGAATATTTGCTGGTAAGGTCTCCTCGATTTCTAAACTGGAAACATATGATTTGAACAATGGAAAAACTAAAGATTTTTAATATCAATTCAACATATTAAAGAAAATACATACAAATTTAAAAAAAATAAAAGAATGCCAGATTGAGACTCGCTTTTTTTCAATAATTAACTAAAAATTAATTATTTTATACAACTTACAACCACTTTCTTGGTACTTAACTGAAGTGATTAGATTTTCTTCTATATTATATAATATAATCTATGCAATCTAATTAACTATTAACTTATAAGATTAAAAAAAAGTGATTCTAGACTTTTCAATCTATATTATATTATAAATAACTGGGAATTCGCTAATACAAAAGTTTTTTATTCACAACTTTTATGTCATAAGCTGTCCAGTTCCAGTAATGATAGGATTGTTGATTACGTAGAATTAAAATCCTATTATTTGTGTTATTTATTATAGAGTTATTTGCCTTCGTGGACTCTAGTGTTAGTTGGAATATTAGTTGATTAATCCTACATTTAATAGAGTTCTTATCTCTTAAGTGTTTTAGAGATAATCATCAAAACCTTGTTGTGTGGAACAAGAACTCTTTCAAAGAAGTTGGGCTATAAGTATCACTTGGCATTTTGATGAAGATTACGACTGTGAGGATGAGAAAAACAGAAATCCTATTTCAGCATCCATTTCTCAATTTCAGAGTGTTCTTTGAGTTCGTGTTTGATCGAACAAGAAGAATTTTTAGGAGCAATTCTTTTCATTTATTTTATAATATCACTAGAATTCTTTTTCCTTGGTTTGTAAACGTTTCTAGTAATATATCTTTTGGACCAAGGTCGCGATCTGTGAGTTATTTTAACTCATAGACAAAAAGTATTCTTGTGTCTTTCTTTTAGTTACAAGTACGTCGGTGAAGATGTTTCAACATCACCACTAACACTGGTTTCAAATACGTCCACGCAAGTTATTGAAGTCCTTCAGAAAATATCATTTGGTATCAAGAGCGATCAGTTGACATTACTAAGTGCGGATACTGCGTGTTTTGAAGGATAAACGATGGATACGGTAATGAACAATTCAATCCAACCTCCTGTGTTGGATGGAACAAATTACGCAATTTTGAAAGTTAGAATGCGAGCTTACATAAAAACAATTGATGAAAGATCTTGGCGCGCAATCCTGATTGGATGGGAGGCTCCCAGGATAGACAATTCGGACGGTGATGTCATTCTAAAAAATGAGGTTGACTGGACTACCGAGGAACTGGCCATTTCGAATGCAAACACCAAAGCTTTGAATGTTATCTATTTCTTTGTAGATGTTTCTCTGTTTAGAATTATCTCTAACCTTCAGAATGCTAAAGAAGCATGGGATGCTCTACAACTCTTTTGTGAAGGATCTAAAGGAGTACAACGAATGAAATTAAGGATGTTGGCAACTCAATTTGAAGTTCTAAGGATGGAGGAAAGTGAAACTATTTCCAATTACAGTGCAAAGTTCCTTGAAATTGCAAATGAATATTAATCGTTGGGTAACCCCATCTCAAATGAAAGGCTGCTGAGCAAATTTCTACGATCTGTGACCGAAAAATTCAACTTGAAGATCACTGCCATTGCAGAAGCTAAGGATACTTATGTCATGAGTTTTGATGAACTCGTTGGATCGTTGAGAACCTACGAGATGGAATTAAAAATCAAGCAACCGAAAGGGATAAGTATTGCTCTAATCTCAGCCCCAGATTTTGAAGATGAAGACCTTGATCTGACTTAGGAGGCTGAGAATGTCAATTTAGATGAAGATGGCATTGCTCTCATCACCAGGAAATTCAGTGACTTTCTGAAGAAAAAGAACAACTCAATAAAACCTTTAAATAGACACTTCAAGTCTCCATCTGAACCACCACCCCCAAACCACTGGGTCAGTCAGTCAATAGGTTCCAAAGAAGGGATGTGACTCCTATGAGTGTTAAGTCTGAGCCCAGAAATCAAAACAGCACCAAGGATTTGGACAATGTTCAATGTCATGATTGTACAGGATTCGGACATTATAAGTATGAGTGTGCACCATGAGAAAAAAGAACTTGATCGCCATGAATGATGGAGAAGAAGACGATGATTCAAAAGAAACTAATATGGTTGCTGCCATGAATGCCTGTGTTGCCTGGGATGACACTGATAGTACGAGTGACATTTTGTGTCTCAACTCATTCACCAGAACATAAAGTGATGAAAATGAAGATCTTGGTGCTGCTTACGAAGAGCTGTATGAGAATTGGTGCAAACTGCTTCAGAAGGTCAAAATTCTCTCTAAAGAAAATGAGAGACTGACTCGTGCAGACAAAGAACAACAATCCGTGGTTTTTCATTTAGAAGCTCTTCTGACCAAATGAGAAGAAGAACTTGATAGAACTAGGGGTGAACTTTCAGCAGCCATGATGACACTGAAGAAACTCAACACTGGATCAACCAAACTTGATGAAATCCTGTCTATTAAACTATAATTAGACATGGGATAGGGTTTGAGGCCCCAGTTTTTGTCAAAGAAAGTGACAAATCTTCAGAAGGATCTATTTCTATGAAGAAGACCAAGCGAAGAAAGCGTACCTATGTATGTCATCACTGCTCGAAACCTGGACACATCAGACCATTTTGTAAAAAATTCAAGTCAGAAAGAGCATCCTCTCCCAGTAGCAAGATAATGTCAGTGAATATAAGTTCCAACATTAGGACTAACACTACTCACAAAGGCATAATGGTGTGGGTAAGAAAGGTTGACACCCGGTGAAACATGATCTATATCTCTCTGAAGTCCGGTGTTGAAGACTCGTGGTATAGTGGATGCTCCAGGCACATGACAGGTTCGGCTGAACACTTGACTAACGTTATTCAGCACAATGGTGGTAAAGTTCAATACGGTGGTGGTGCGCATGGTCAGATTATAGGAAAAGGAATACTAAATGTTGAAGGGTTACCTAAAAACTTCAGAATATGCTGCTTGTTAAGGGATTGGCTGCCAACCTCATAAGCATCCGTCGGCTATGCGATGATGATCTTCATGTGAAATTCAACCAAGATTCATGTGAAGTCTTTGACAACTTTGATCAATGCATCCTCAGTGGCGCACGAACCACGAACAACTGCTACAAAGTGAACAGTAAGATCTGGTGTCAAAGTGTGCAACCTTCAGAGTCCGAGTTCTGGCATCAAAAGATGGGACATGTTAACTATAAGATGATGAGTACACTTGTCAAGTCTAAATCTGTAAGAGATGTTCCCAAGACAGTCATCAACAACCCATCCATATGTGGTGATTGTCAAAAGAGAAAACAAACCAGGGTGTCTCACACGATGATCCAACACTTCAACACCACTCGCTGTCTGGAACTGCTCCACATGGATCTTATGGGTCCAATTGAGGTAGAAAGTATGGGTGGTAAGAACTCGTTTGTCATTGTTGATGATTTTTCTCATTTTACCTGGATTGAGTTCCTTCGCGAAAAGTCTAAAACTTTTGAAAGTTTTCGAAAACTATCCAAACGTGTCAGTAACAAATCTTGTTTGCAAATTGGCAGAATTAGGTCAGATCATGGTAAAGAGTTTGAGAACTCATCATTTCAAAAATTTTGTGACAAATATGGAATCTCTCTTGAGCTCTCCTCTCCAATTACGCCTCAACAAAATGGAATAGCTGAGCGTAAGAATCGATCTTTACAAGAAATAGCTGAACCATGTTGATTTCTAAAAATCTATAAAGGTTTTGGACTGAGACTCTTAATACTGCGTGTCATATTTCAAATCGAGTCTACTTTAGGGTAGGTACCTGTAAAATACCATACGAAATTCTTATTGGAAAGAAACTAAATCTGAAGTATTTTCATATTTTTGGTTGTATATGCTATGTGCTAAATGATAGATCCTACTTAACCAAGTCTGATTCTAAAAGTGACAAGTGTGTCTTTTTGGAATATTCAATGAACAGCCATGCCTATAGGATTCTTAATCTTAGAACTCGTGCTATGCTTGAGCCTGTGAATGTCAGGTTTGATGAACTAGCAGCTATCTTTGAAAATTCTGCTGAGGATGATGTGGTTGATCTAGTTCAGAGTCCACAGTTTCTTACCTCACTCACTCCAAGGGAATCCTCTGAAACTGCACCTATTATTACTGAAAGTGTTGCAACACCTGAACCGACATCGCAGGTGCATGCAGATGCTAATGGTGAAACTACTGAGTCTGAAGAGGACCACATGGATGCACAATTCTTGACACTCTTGATAGAGATATTCCCTCCAAGATACAAAGGAATCATCCTACTTCTCAAGTCACTGAATCCTTAAATGAAAGAAGCACACGAAAGAAGCAGATTAATTTCAAGGAGATGGTAAAACTGGTATGTATGGCTTCATGTTGTTCACTAACCAAATACTCTTGTTTTGTGTCTACTGTAGAGCCCAAGGAAGTGGAAGAATCTCTTAGAGATTAGTACTGGATAAAGGCCATGCAAGAAGAATTGGATCAGTTTGCCAAAAATGACGTATGGGACTTGGTACCACGACCAAGTGTAGGCAACGTCATTGGAACAAGATGGATTTTCAGAAACAAAACTAATAAATTAGGGAACATCGTGCGAAACAAAGCCAAACTTGTGACTCAAGGTTATACTCAGGTTAAAGGTATAGACTTTGATGAAACATTTGCTCCTATAGCAAGAATTGAGTCAATTAGATTCTTCTGGCAATTGCTTGTCACTTGAACATTACTCTTCACCAAATGGACATAAAAAGTGCTCTTAAATGGTGTTTTAAATGAGGAAGCATATGTTGAGCAGCCTAGTGGTTTTGAAGTTCCTCATAAACCTCACTATCTTTTCAAACTAAAAAAGGCCCTTTATGGACTAAAACAAGCTCCTAGAGCTTGGTATGAGAGGCTTACTCAACATCTCCTTCAAATGAATTTTAAATGTGGTGAAGTAGATAAAACTTTGTTAATTTTGAGAAGCAATCACAATATACTAATTGCTCAAATATATGTTGATGACATTGTGTTTGGTTCAAACTGTGATAAACTGCTCAGAGATTTTGTGAAGAACATGTCTACCACCTTTGAAATGAGCATGTAAGGTGAGTTGTCTTTTTTCATAGGACTGCAGATCAAACAGTTTAAAAATGATATTTTCTTGTTTCAGGCTAAGTATGCTAAGAATCTTGTGATATGTTTTGGGTTAAATAGTGCCAAACACATGAAAACTCCCATGGGGTCAAGCCAAAAACTGTCCAGAGACGATGTTAGTGAAAGTGTTGATCACACTATGTATATAAGTATGATAGGCAGTCTTTTGTATTTAACCGAGAGTCGTCCTGATATCATGTATAGTGTCTGCTTATGTGCTCATTATTGATTAACACGAATTTGTCTTGATTTTTGTTTGTATTGTAGTTAGTGTCTGCCAGTACAGTGAGGTTTGATGTGTTAGTGGGTTGACATTCGGTGTTAGTGGACTGTTTTTATGTGTTAATGGGTTATTCACTATGGGGGAATGGGCTTAAGACTTCTCCGATTTCTCAGGCCTCTTGTTGCAATCGTGGTTTCTTTTATCTCACTAACTCACTATTTTTTTAAAATCTCTCTCTTGGTATAAAGTTTTCAGGTGGTTCTCCTGCGTGTCAAGAGCAATTTCATCAAAGAAACCCCTCATATTCTGCAAGAAATTTCTCTTTCTCTCTCTCTCAAATAATGAGTCCGAAAAAAGCTTGTTTCGATGAAGAAATCCTCCCTCTCACAGCCCAAGGTTGCGACGATGCCGGGCATCGGCACTACATCTGGCTCTCTGCCTCGATATGTGCCCCTTGATGTTCGTGGAGAACACAATTCTTCCCTTGATGTTGATGGTTCTGCTCCAACACCAGGTCCCAATCCTGAAGGCCCAACTACACATTCGTCTCCTCCAAATTCTTCCGCTAGACTGGATCTGGTGTCCATTTCAGATTCAGCTGAGCCATACACTGCAGTTTTCCCAGGTACTCCGGGCAACGAAATTTATGTTGATAACTTGCCCAATTTGAAGTTCATTACAGAGACATTTGGAAGGATTGTAAATCCCTTGCTGAAGTGTTCACGATGTCTACATGGAGTAGACCCAGGATACCTACCGGAGGTAGTTCCCAAGAGCAAGTCAAGTGGGATTAGACGAGCTCCATTGGCAAAGATGTCCTTTGTGAAAGAGGTGGAATATGGGACTGATAGCGATGACTCTGATTATGCTCCACTAGAGGGTTTTGTTGCGGCAAAGGAAGAGATACCCACCAATCCGTTCTTTCCCGATTCTGAAGTAGAAATGGTGCGTAAGTTTAGGGCTAAGAGGCATCGTCTCACCCCTCAGAACATGGTGGTGCCTGATTCTGAACCAATGGAGACCGATGGAGAAGAACTATTATCTGTTGAAGATGCCTCATTGGCATCTCTACTATTGAAGATGAGAAATTCGGCTCCTGTGCAAGCTACTTCAAGTTATGTGCCCTCTGTTACTGTGATTTCAAGTCCTCCTGCTATTGAGTCACCCTCAAGCTCCAATCAGTCTTCTGAAAGGACTGCCTCAGCTGAAGCCCCTGGTGTTAGTGAAGATGCTGGCACACCACTGCCAAGAGATGCTCTAGAGACTACTAGTGCCCCTCCCAGCACTCCCGCTCCTGCAAATAGTGCCTCTACGATCTCCACTGCATCTGAAAATTCAGATGATGCTGACTTTGAGGTTTAACAAGTGAACCTTGAAGATGCTTTCGATGAGGATCCGGAGAAAGAAGAAGATGAATCCAATAGCTTTGTTCTGGAGGATGATTCAGATGATGAGGAGCTGGAGGTAAGCAAGGATTATGCCCCTGGGTTTTATACCGGTGAGACTAAGGAGAGGTACACTGCACTGCATAATAGGGTTATGATCGAGGAACGAAGGGTTGATCATGGACTTTTTGAAAAGAAGAATCTGAACAAATTTTTCAATAGAAAGGGATTTACATCGACTGTGACCACTGCTATGCCATATCTTAGGGAGGTCGTACTTGAATTTTACGCCAACATGCTTCCTTCAATCTCAAATCAGCTTTCTGAGAAATATGGCAAGGTATTTGTGCGTGAGAAAATCTATTCCTTCTCTCCCTCTGTTATTAATGACTTATTTGGGACTGAAGATTATGAGGAGGGTGTCACGGTTGATGATTTTGATGAAGTGGCAAAATTCTTGACTGGTGGACAAGTGACGAAGTGTCCTAAGAGGTTTCTCAACTTGCATTTGACGTCACTCTACTCCATTCTCCACAAAGTAGACGTGTGTAACTGGGTGCCTACAATGAACACAACCACAGTCACCCGCTCACAAGGATGTGCCCTGTTTCAGATTGGAACAGGAATGCAGTTTAATTTCGGACAAACCGTGTTTTACTGTGTGACCAAGTTTGCTGACATAATGGCTACGAAAGTTGGTTTGACCTTTCTCTCTCTCATTTATTCAATTCTGGATGATCAAGACTATAAAAGTACGGTGGCGAACATTTCAGTGGGGAGCCCAAATTCTTTGGTCTCATCCACAAGCATTTTGAAGGAACTTATCGCATCGTCGATTTGCCACTAGAGATTTCTGATGATGAGGATACGAATGCCACCTCTGATGCTGCTCCGGATGTTGGTCCCAGTATCACTAACACAGGGACTAACACACTTACCTCTACCCCCATTCATGTTACTGATCTACAGGTACAGCTGCATTTGGTGGATCAACATATTACTGGAGCTTGAGCCCATCTGAATGGGCTGGTGCAATTGAGAGTGTTCTATTCCAAGGTACTCCTTTTGCAATCTGGACAAAAAGTGGGAGATGAAGCTAGAGAAACTGAAGAGGCTGAGGCTGAAGAGGATGAGGGCGACAATGGGGGACAGCGGGCTGTTGTTGCTGCTATTGGCAAAGGTAAGACGAAGATGGTTGATGCTGACAAGGAGGCTGATGCGGTTCTGACTCCTTGGAGGTTGAGGAGGAATAGGGCACTCAGCCCCTGAAACATTCATTCTGGACATTTATTTTATTAAGTATTCTGTTGAGATACTGTTTTAAACTTCCGTTGGTCGGATTATGTTTGTCATTTTCTTTTGTTAATCTTTTGCTAGTATATATGTTACTATCATTGCCCTGACATTCTGGCAGCTCTCAGCGATTTAGGGGGAGTATTTAGCTGAATAATCCAGGCAGAGTTGTCTTAAGCTGATTTTTGTCCAGAAAGGCGAAAGGGGGAGATTGATAGAATTGTTGATTACGTAGAATTAAAATCCTATTATTTGTGTTATTTATTATAGAGTTATTTGCCTTTCTAGACTCTAGTGTTAGTTGCAATGTTATTATATTAATCCTACATTTCATAGTCCGTATCTCCTAAGTGTTTTGGAGATAATCATCAAAACCTTGTTGTGTGGAACAAGGACTCTTTCAAGGAAGTTGGGCTAAAAGTATCACTTGACATTTTGATGAAGATTACGACTGTGAGGATGAGAAAAACAGAAAGCCTGTTTCAGCATCCATTGCTCCATTTCAGAGTGTTCTTTGAGTTCGTGTTTGATCGAACGAGAAGAATTTTTAAGAGCAATTCTTTTCATTTATTTTTGTAATGTTACTAGAATTCTTTTTCCTTGGTTTGTAAACGTTTCTAGTAATATATGTTTTGGCCTAAGGTCACAATCTGTGAGTTATTTTAACTCACAGACAAAAATTATTCTTGTGTCTTTCTTTCAGTTACAAGTACGTCAGTGAAGATGTTTCAACATCACCACCGACACTGGTTTCAAATACGTCCACGCAAGTTATTGAATTCCTTCAAATAAATATCAAGTAAGATCCACAGGAATTAGACTATATAGTTTTTTGAACAATATAATTCATCATTATAGATGATATGCGAAAGATAAAAGTTAACAAATATTTCAGCTAAATGATTGTACTGAAATGCATGAGAGAGCATCACTTGACAACATTGGCATGAGAACTCTTTCGACACAAATATTTGCCTTATGACTGAGTTTGGCACAACTTTTATCATTTGCTTCATATGGAATCACCTTCATAACACCAACTAGAGCATGTAAGATTTAGTGAACTCTAATCAATTACTCAAGTTTAGATCAATCAACTTTGGGCTAATTGGAACATTTTTGTTATATTTTTTTTTTCATAGATCATACACACCTTTCATCCATAGACTATGTAAATGATAAAGCATAAAAAAATTTAAAAGAAGAAGAAAATATCCAGAAAATGAAAATTTAGCCAATACAATTGAGAAAATAGTAAGTTCAGAAATTTATACATTATAGTTAAATTTACACATACATCCCGATTTAAAAAAAAATAATTGATTTTATTTCAAAAAATCACAACTTAAGGTGCAACATATTGCACGCAGACACCAATTATAAATTTATCACTGCAAAAACGAAATAACAAAGATCAAAAGGCAACAGAAAAAAAAAAACCACAAAAAAATTGGACAATCGAAGACACACCACGTTCTAACCAACAAATAGCTCATCGTCAGCAAAACAAAATTCATCAAAAAAACGTAAAACCACAAATTGATTGTAGTGTACCACTGTACTTCATCATCAATTACAAAGGAACTGAATATCATTGAGACCAATTAGTCATACGGAAAAAAATAATGATGTCATAAACCATTAGGAGTTGTCATAAATATCAAGGCCGAGATGCTTGTTATTTTTCATCATATCAAGTAAATAAATCTGGGAGTTGTCGTAATTAACATTTTTGTCTACCTTAGCATTAACATCATCATTTTTGTCCAGAAACAATGATGTTACATTAAAATGTCCTCGATCTACAACCTAGTGAGGTGAGACCCTCGCCATCTGCACATTTAGAGATAATAGCTGTTGTTGAAAACAACAATATAATTAAATTGCAATATGTAAAGTGCAAATAAAAAAAAACTGCAATTTAAAAAATAAATAAAAACAAAGTCAATACCGAATGTAGTAGGTACTGGGATGATAACCCCTTTTTTAAGTAACTCAATATTTCAAGACCACCATAAAACAATATAGGGTGACCTTTCAACATAGACAAGTAGAAAGATTAAATAATCCACTAAAATAAATTTGGGAAATAAAAAAAAGGTAAAAAGAACTTTACCTAACATTGAAACGACCATATTCATAGTTACATCATTCATATTCATAACAAAGACCTCCAACAATATTAGTCATATTCATATACAGCCAAGGTAATCAGCACAACAGACCAATCATTGATTTACACATAGTTTCAACAAACCAATCATCGATTCAAAAATATCAGGAATAATAAAAATACCAAACACAAATTGAAGGCTGATCATCAAGAATGTATAAAAACCATAATCTGCATTAAGGAATCCAAACTAAGGAAAAATATCTACAAATAAAACACCAAAGAATCGAAAACTTATAATAAAATACATATATGAATTTAAGAAAATGTCACTATAAGAAAATCCACGTTCACCGACGGCCATATCCATCGGTAATCCGTCGGCAAATCACTTGCCGACGGATACACAACTTCAGTGAAACCTTTGTCAGTAACTTTCATTACCGACAAATATTTCACCCGTCGGCAAATACTGACGGCTTTCCGACGGTATCGTGCCGCCAGTGAGTTGCAGTCGGGATTCTTATTTTTTTTATTTATCGACTTATACTATGACCATCGATAATATATTAATGTCGACGAATTTGTAATCATCAGTAATTAATTAATAAATGAAATACTTCCATGAATACCGACGAACGTGATAGCCGTCGGTAGATGTATTTTTTTAAAAATAATATATTTCTTTAATTGGAATAAAGAACCTGTTTTGTTTTTTCATCCACCTATTTAAAAATATTTAAAAAAGAAATTCAAAATAAATTAAATAATATAAATACGAATCAAGATCAAATGAATTCGACAATAATAATGCAAAATGAATTCAACAAAAATAATTCAATATCTCTAGAACAATCTAATCAGCACAAGTGGGAGGGGGAGGAGTAAGATGTACTCCCATCGCTGCCCTAATACGCTCCTCGACATGTTGCTGAAGTCACTGCTCGAAGTCCATCTGCCACCGCGCTTGTGCCTCGCGCAGCGCCTGCAACTCATCCTGAGACTGCGCTTGTGCATCGCGCAACCTCTGCAACTCCTCATGCATCTGCACCATACGAGGATCGACCGAATGGGATGATGTAGAGGTGGTGGAGCCTGTATCGTACTCCTTCGCGAGCGATCCCGACCCAAATCGTCGACCCTTCTTGGGCCTGACTACGGAGAGGTAGACTTCGTTCGGGTCGACAAACGTGCCAGACTCCTGTGATGCAGCACGTCTGCTCTCCAAAGTAGCCTAAACCTCTGTCTAATAGATAAAACAAAATAGTTAATTATTTTCATGGAAAATAATGATAAAAACAAAGTTAATATATAAACTAATTTGAATTTTGAAATTAAATAAACTTACAGCTATCCGCTGAGACTTGTGGTCTGTAGACGATCCATCGCCTCTACGATGGAAACTCAGTAGAATATCGTACACATTGGGTTCCGTACCAGTCTCCCCCCTCTGTAACAATTAATTTATTATTTGCAATTTTGTCGGCTTCAAAATTTCGGCAGCATCTTCCCTTAGTTCTCTAAGTACACATATATTTTAGTTCCCCCCAAGAACAAAAGGAAGATGCATACAACCAAAATCTCAAAGTCAACATAACACATATGCGTAAGATATAACCATACTACACCCACATTCTCGAACTGTCCAATAATGGGACAATTTGAAATTTAGTATCAAACTATCTATTTGATACTAAATCCCAAACGGGTCTAAGGTACGTATTGTACAAGGGAACAATTCAAAATTTAGTATCAGACTCTCTGTTTGATACTAAATTGAATTAAACGAGTCGAAATTAACTATTGTTCTTACTATATTAATCATATACAAAATTTAAAAATAATAATATCAACCAATCAATCACATATATACAATATCAACAAAGCATAACATATCTTAAACGCAATTACTTACCAATCACCACAACATTTTAAAACAACCATCCCCAACAATTTAAAACTTATTAAAACCACCATTATTTTTGAAAATAATTTTGAAAACCGTTATTGGAGAGACGAAACCTCTCGGCCGGCGCTGTACACCACTTCATCACCAACATCTACCCAACCAATTACACGTCAATCAATTATAATGTGTATATTACAACAAACAATAACATATATTAAATAAAATCGATCATCACGATATTTAAAAACCACCATCACATACACTTTAATTGCATTTTTCCACTATTGAACTCTGATTACAAATTAAACCATACCTATCCCTAATTTAATTCAAATTTATATAAGCGAACCTAATTTGTAAATAATTATAAATTAAAACCCAAAACAAACCTAATTGCATAAATGAATACTAAAGACCTAATTAGCCCTAATTTTATACAAATTTAAAATCCAATCCAATTTATAAATAATTATAAATTAAACCTTAAAATAAAGCCTAATTACATAAATGAACTGTAAACCTAAAATCATTCACAATTATATAAATGAATCCTAAATTCCTACATTCAACCCCAATTAAATTTATCAATACCTGATTTCTAAATTCAAATCAAATTAAAACCTCAAATTAAAAAAGATAACATGAAATTTTAATTTAAAGGGTAGCATACCTTAATAGGTGATGGTATAAGTGCTCCAGCGATGAATTTCAGCGTGTGCTCCGTGCGGCGGTGAACTTCGGGCTATGCTCCGTGCGGCAGCGAAATCCCAATTGCTCTCCCTTTTGTTTTGTTTGAAAAAACGCAAATGAACAGTCTGTAGGGGGGGCTGTTGTTTTATTGACTTTACCGACGGACCTATTTTCGTCGGTAAATTTTCCAGTATAGTGATTTCAGCGTTACCGACGCACAAAATCCATCGGTAAATGGTCCGGCCTTGCCGACGGCTATATATCTATCGGCAAATTCAAATCTGATTATTTTTTGTAATATTACCAACGGCTATTTATTCGTTGGCAAATGTAGAAATCGGTTTACACTTTTTTTAATAGTGTCGATGGCTTAATTTCTGTCGGCAAACAAAAACTAATTTTTTTATTATATAATATTGCCGACGGATATTTTTCGTCAGCATAATGGGCGGGCTGAAATCCCGCCAACTTCCTGAGAACTTGCCGACGGGCTATTTTTCTGAGAGGTGGCGTCTGTCGGTAGGCCATTGGTAATGTGTGTCATCTGTGATACCATTGGTAATGCCAGCCATTCACCAACGGGTTGCTGCCCGTCGGTACTTTCTGTCGGCAATCCTGGTTTTTTTTGTAGTGTGTTGAAGATAGTCCAAGTGTCGCCGACCAAAAATCTATTGACTCAGTCGAAGGCTTGGAATGCGAAGAATAATATGCCCATCTAAAATCCTTACTCGTTGATTAAGATTAGCCAACAAACTTGTAAGGTTCAGATGCATAAAAAACACTCATTACAATGATCTTAAAAATTAAAAAAATTTTTGAAAAATACTTAGAGAGAGAGAGTAAACTTGTAAAACAATACAAGCTACAAGGCACAATGAACACATAGATAAACCCACAACTAATCATTTCTCAAGCTGAATCAATTTATGTTGTGAAGTTAAAGAATACATGGATACGAGATTTTGGGCAATAGGAAATCAATACAGTTTAGTAACAAAATAGACAAAATATCGAAGCTCCCGAATGAATCGAACTATTGGGAAAAACAGGCAAGGAAAAAAAAAAGATAAGAAGAATAGCCTGAACCCTAAAAGTTCAATCTTGGGTCTCAAACCAAAAAGTGAATCAATTCCATAGTAAACACCTACCATAGCTGCCTAATTGTGCTTTCTTTCTCCAAATATAGGTTGCAGAATGAAATACTATTGAACCCTTCAAATTAAAAAAGTCAAAAATATATTTTGTGAAATTTGATGTTTAAAATAAGATTCTTCAAAGAACTATCAGGATTATCAGTCCATGAGAAAAAACACTGCTGATATATAATAAAAGCACTAGTTCGCAGGTTAGCAAATAAGGATATGATTTTCATTTGAACCCACCCCTATATATATATATATATATATATATATATATATATATATATATAAAAGATTAGGTTCATGTGAGAACCAGTTCCCTAGGTGGGAACTTTAGTAACCGTTACTTTAAATTATATGTGATGCTAATTTAAATAGTATAAAATGTTACTTATATTTTAACATTGCTATTATTATATTCTCTTAATTTTCACTATTATTTTAATCAGCATCCATAAATAGTATAATATCTTATATAATATAGAGGATTAATTCTCACTTGAGCTCACCCCTTGTATGAAAAGACAAGTCTGTGCAGTGTAACTTCCTCCTTTTATTTGTGTAACGTGGACTACTCCTGACTAACGACTCAACATGAAGGCATGAGAGTAGAGAATCAAACTGCTTGTTCACTTTCTCTTTAGATATTTGAAAATGTATATGACATGTAAATTGTTTGAGTGTATACACATGTCATTAATTTGTGGAATTGGAATAAAAATTTATAAAATAAATTTGCACCTCCTAAAAATACGTGACACTATAAATTTTGAGTTCTTCATATAAGAGTTAGAATTAAAAAAGAAAACATACTTACTAGTAGTATCAATCTTACTGCAAATTAACAATAAGGTAAAAGTAAATTTCTTTTCTTAAAGAAATTAAACAATACTCCCTCCGTCCCAAAATGATAGTCCTGCGGTTGATTTCACACAGATTAAGAAATGAATAGTTAATATAGTTAAGTCATTAATTTAGTTAGTGTTTTACAATTATACCTTTCTTGAATTTATTAATGTCAATTAATGCTTATAGAAATCAGTATTGGAATTAGTATATTTGTTATTGGAATAGTAAGATTTTACATTGTAATCATCAATTTTCAATTTACCATGTAGAAAATTAGTACTTTAAAAATATTAATTAAGGGTATGTGTGGAAATAAAAATTTAATGATATGTTAAATATAATAACTGGACTATTTTTATGGGATGGACGAAAATAAAATACTGAACTATCTTTTTTAGGACGGATGGAGTACAAAATATAAGTCTAGAATTAGGAAATATTACATAACCTTGAAAATCATGGATTTTCCTAACTTCTAAAAGTGTGACCGTTAGTCAAAAACGAATGCTATCTGGTCAAAAAGTGAAGGAAAAGAGGTGTCATATGTTGCTCGGTATTTTCACGGGTTCTCATGTTGTTGGACTCGGAAAATACGTGATCACACCCTTTAATAATGACCTTTTTCTAACGATATGATAATTGAGATGAAAAAAGATAGGGCGAGAGCGACTGCGTGGCATCAACTAATTCAATATTAAATATGATTTTATCAAAGAAATGAAAAAAACTTCTAAAAGCGAGATTATTTTTTAATCACGAGAGAGAAAGCCACATAAACCAGGAAGCATTATTTTGGCTGTAGTTGTGAGATTGATTTATATTCTTTCACTAACCAATCCCGAGATATTCCACTACCATTCAACCTCGATTGCAATATGCGCCGAATTGTGGTATTAAATTAAAGCGGGTTTTCAATGATTGCCTTGTTAGAATGTTTTTTCTATTCAACATCCTTATTAGAATGATAAAAGTATCAAGAGTGCTAAAACAAATTTACTTCACATGTACCTAATAATAATAATAATAACCTATTGAGATTTTATTGGGGGGATTTTTTTTAATTTGTTTCTCTAAGTATCCAAGTTTTTTTATTTTACCTAATAAATTAGTTTTATTTATCAAAACATATCTTAAAGTACATATTTTTTCTCCATTTACCTTCTAATGGTTGATTTCGTAAAATAAAAACAATTATTGGAGTTTGAACACATAGGTTTCTGGACAATAAAATTTTGAAATCTTTATATCAAAGTCTTCTTGACAATGCGTAGAACTCGAATATCCGAACAAATATGTAAATCGATCCAAAAAGGTTGGAAAGGACAATGTTCCCAGTACGGCGGTTTTGGCCCCATTTGTGACTTTTCTCTTTTACATCGATCCCCAAAATTGTTCGAATATTTGAGTTCCACACGCCGTTATACAAATTTTATATAATTATTGTGGTGTTTTTGTCGTTGTAAAACTCACATTTTCAAATTGCGGTGACGTTTTTAACGGAATCACCAGTATGTAGCATTCGAGAAAAATGTATACTTCAATAGGTATTTTGATAGAGAACATAGTTTATAAAGTAAAGTTAAAAAAAATCGAATATTCTGCGAATATTTTCAGAGTCAGATAAAAAACTTCTCAATTTTTACAAGTCAATTTCCAAACTTATACCCATATTATGCAGGAGGATACTGTTGGAAAAATATTATTAAAAAATAATAAAAATAATCAAAGCAGCATACAAATAATTAAAAATAAAGTCTTAAGAGTAAGAAAAATAGAGCTTGGATTTGAGACGCGCAAAAACGTTGTTCTGAAAATAGATACGCCCTCTCCACTCAGAGCCTGACGATTCTTTTTTCAAGATAAAATAATCACAAGAGAAATTTTGGTAGTGGCAAGAACTACTCTAAAGCGAATCGATTATCATTCACATTTGCCCAACTAGATAGTATGTAAATATGTATGTATCCTTTATGTATATATAAATATAAAACTATTGAGTATTATATACTCCCCCCGTCCCACGAAGATGGTCCAATTACCATATTTAACATATCATTAATATTTCATTTTCACACATACCCTTAATTAATATTCTTGAAATACTAGTTTTCTACCTCGTAAATTGAAAATTGATGATTACAATGTAAAGTCTTACTATTCCAATAACAAATATACTAATTTCAACACTGATTTCTATGAGTATTAATTGACATTAATAAATTCAAGAAGGGTATAATTGGAAAATACAAACTAAATTAATGACTTAACTATATAAACTACCAATTTCTTAATATGTGTGAAACCAAACGTAAAACCATCAAATTGGGACGGAGGGAGTAATAATTTATTTTTTAATAATATAATGAAGAAGAATGCTTGAAAGCTTGTATGAGATTTTATGCAGATAATGAGAAATAATGTTAGTAAGAATAGGAGTTTTTGTAGATGATAAAAAGTGTGTTTTCTTGCAAATGAATCATTAGTTGATATAGGACAATTTTTAAAAGGTTTTTAAATCATAATATTAAAAAGCTCTTAAAAGTCATTAGTATGAAATCATTTTCATTTAACTATTTGACTAAACAAATGTTCACATACATGCTAGTATTTCAAAAACCATTTAAAATCAAGCCAAAAAATGTAACCTCCACACACAATAAATCAAAATTAAACTCATAGAATTATAATATATTTGAATATAAGTTATATTTTTAAAATTGAATCAAATATTTTCAACAATCCCCCCATGTATATATACATGTATATATAAGAAAATAATATTATTGTTGAGCAAGAATTACCATGTAATAGGTGATAGGTGTCTTCCAGACTTGAATGTTCACTTAGAGACAACTAGTTCCATTTGAAGGATCACAGTGATATAAAGTCTTGAACTAGACTCTTTGAACCAAATTAAACTAGTAACACACATGATATAGACTTGGGTTAATTCTATTGATTTAGCGCTATTAACAGTCATATGTTGGTATCTTGTATTCATGAATATTTATTAGGGATCAGCCTACATCCCAGAGTAGCAGCCTCACTACTGTCATTCATATAGGTGAGTCCTCCAAGGGTGTTTGTGATCAACACCCTACAAACATTATTGTTTTGGACATCATTCAAAGATATATTTTTCCCTTATCCATCACAAATCAGCACCAACACCTTAGGAATGGAAGCGGAAATCCCCTTATTTATATGTGCTGAATATAATCATCTTTATAGTATCATTTGTACCTATTGAACCTCCTTCATGGGATCTCCAATTATGGATATTAGGTTTCCACTATGATGACTTATTTATAGGCTTCAGTCCCATTCCCCTCGATATTTTTTGAACAAATTTCTTAGTCAACCCCTTAGTAAGGCTGTCGGCTAAATTATTCTTGTATCTCACAAAATTCAAATATATTACCCATTGATTGAGCAATTATATTATAGAATTATGTTGTATATTTCTATGCCTCCTCTTCCCATTATAATGAGAATTTCACATTTTAGCGATCGTAGCTTGATTATCGCTAAGTATAGAAATTGCTGGAATAGGTTTAAGTGCAAAAGGTAAATCAGATATTGACATCTTAGCCATTCAGCTTCTGGCTGGCTAAACCAAGAGCAATTAATTATGTCTCCATAGTAGAGAGTGAAATAATAGATTATTTAGTACATCCCCACATTATAGCTCCTCCACCAAAGGAGAAAACATAACCACTTGTTACTTTGTTTCATATGAGTTAGATATCCAATAAAAGCACAATCAACTATTTTAGGTCCAACTTTTCTTTTCTTATTTTTAGGGATATTAACTTTAGTTAAACACCCCACACTTTTAAGTATTTTAAAGTGGGATTTCTCCCTTTCTACCACTCATAAGGATTGTCATCATTATTTATTTTTTTTGAGGAATTTTACTTAAAACATGACATGCAAAAGTAATGTCTCTCCCCATACATATTTAGGTAAACCCGAAGAGGTTAACATGACATTCACCATATAAATTAAAAGTGTGATTGTTTCTTCAGTTGTGCCATTAGATTGAGGATAAAATGCTAAAGTTCTTTTATGAATTATACAATGATTTTCAAATATTCTACCATTTCTTGTGATTCATACCCTCCACCTCTATTACTACTCGAAGATTTAATTTTCTTTATTAATTGACTTTTTATTTTAGATTTGTAAATTTTGATTTTTTAAACATTTCATCTTTTGTTCTTAATAAATAAATATAACAATATCTTGAATAATTATCTATAAAAGTGATAAAAATATCTTCTACCACCACGAGTTAAAGTATTTGTAAATCACAAATATCACTATGAATTAGTTCAAGCAATTTTGATTCTCTTTCCACGGATTTAAAAGGCTTTATAGGTTATTTTGCTTGAACACACACTTCACATTTATTTTTATTATTTATGTCCGATTTTGGAATTAAATCCATATTCATCATTTTTTTAAAGTATTGGATTTAGCATGGCCTAACCTTCCATACCAAACATTTGAATTTTCAACACAATAATATAAAGAAGGTGAATTAGTAATAACATCATAACTAGGATTATCAATATCAATACTCAATTTAAAAAGCCCGTCACTAATGTAGCTTACCAACAAAAGAACCATTATTGGTAAATACTATTTTATTCGACCTCATTATAATTCACTAGTGTAACTAAAATTTTCTTAATGTTTGGAACAAATTGAACTTCATCTAAATATATTATTCTTCCAGAAGTAAAGTTAAGACTTATTGTTCCTTCCCCAAGCACATTAACTAAACTACCATTACTCATAGTCACTATTCTATTATAACATTCTTGATAAGAAGAAAAAGGAGATTTATTAGCACAAACATGTGTATTGGCTCTTGAATCTATCCACCAATCATTTGTTTGAAATATTATATTAACTTCAGGGGCATATGAAATATACCTCTCGTTATTACTATTTGAAGCATTGCCAAAAGAAATCATATTTACTTGATGAGTAAAATCACCACTCCTTTTAAAACTTTATTAAGTTGCTCATATTCACTTTTAGCACATTTGAGAGTTTCTCTATACTTTTCTTCAATTCTAAGTGCCACAATCAAATTTGCAAATGATAAATCTTGAGATATTTGTTTACGGCTTCTATCAAACTCTAACAAGGATGATGTAGTTTTTTTAATTAAACTAGAAACAATAAAATCTTCTTCAAATATCATGTCTTTCGTCTTCATTTCATAAATATATTTCCAAATTCATTCACTTGAGAAATAATTGATACTTCATCAGACATCGAAAAATTAAGAAACTTATCAAACTTTCTACTATATAACTCAATATTCGACATGATGCAAACAACACAAAATTTAAGAAATACATACATACATACATCTTAGATTTTTGGAAAAATATTGCTGAAAAATAATAAAATCAATCAAAATAGCATGAAAATAATTATATAATTAAAATGAAGTTTAAGAGTGTTTCGACCCAAAATATTACCGACGTCCAAAACAACACCTGGAACCTTGAACACCTTGACCTGCGCACAGAAACACGTTAGAAAGGATCACCGGTGGTTTTCCGGTGGAAACCTCTCCGATGCTTAAGTCAGTAAAGCGTATGAGGTTTCTCTTAGCAAGCAAAGAAGGAATGCACAAAGAATGACATACCTCTCTCAGCCTTGGGGCTGAGATATTTATAGCTTTCTCCCTAGTGGGGACCCCAGCCGGGTTCTCAGGGGCACATGCCGCGAATCTGGGATTGTTATGCAACCAATTCTGACAAGTGGTCCCACTTGTCTCCTTGGTGGAGATCAGAAAGTCAGGTCTACCCTGATTCTATTCTCCTTTTCTGTCAACAGCTCTGATGCTAATTCTACCTCAGCACTATTTTCCAGAGGTCATCTTCCAGGTCATCTCTGTCAGGCTAGGAAATTTCTCGAACCCTGGCTTTCTTTGTCAGCTCGGCCTGAGAGAGTCTAATCGGTTCTTTCTTCAAGACCAGCCTGACCATGCCTCCTTTTGGCTACTTTGGATCAGGCTCACAGTCCTGAATCACCCCGAGCTGATCTTCCGATAACTCTTAGGCATTTCCTCCAGAAGTCGATCCAGCATAATCTTTTCTAAGGAGGAGATCATGTCTTGCTTTGAGAGGAAGACCTGACCAAAATTACAAGTTACTCCTGGTCTAACCACGTTCACCTATTAATTTTTCCAGATTAGGTCTACCCACACCAGGTCTGACCTATTCATGGCCCATCAACTCCTCCCC
>BMAC01000562.1:517777-574290 GCA_014905375.1 Phtheirospermum japonicum | reverse complement strand
TTTTCTTCGTCCAGCTTCGATTTGTTCCATAACCAGGTACTTCCTTATTTCTTCTCACATCCTTTAATTATGTCGACTTCTTCATCTTCTAACTCGGATGTGGGGACTTCGTCGGAGCATCCGGCGAATTCTACTTCCTCCAAGAATTTATCTTTGTCTGAGTCACCCCCGGCGGCTCCTCCGGCAGAGGTTCCGCCGGCTTTCCCTTACCTCCCCGGTGACAATGTCTCTTCAATAGTGAGTAACCAAACCCTTAAGGAGATACGCACTTCATATGATATTTCCGATGCATTCACCTTTACCAGTCCGGCACCGGATGAGAGAGCTTCATCGCCTCCTCCCCGCCATCCAACTTTCTACGTGGACCAATTCCACGCCGGCCTGAGTTTACCCATTCACCCTTTCATTCTAGTCGTCTCCTGGATGTACCAGATTCTGGTATACCAGTTCCTGCCTAACGCCTTCCAGGTCATGGCGGGCTTCCACCTAGCAGCGCAATTTTCCGGGATAACTCCCACAGCCCAACTTTTCTACTCTCTATTCCTAGCCAAAAGCGCTTCTGGCGTTTTCTATCTTTCTGCCAGACCAGACGTCCACTTTCTGACAGGCCTGCCTACTTCTCACAAGGCCTTGAGAAAGAAGTTCTTCTACGTTCAGTGTTCTGGGGATTGGGGCTTCTCAACTGCCCCCATAAGCGTTTTACCTGCACAGGCGCCCCTATCCCAGGGTGAGAGACCACCTCACATAGCCAAGAAAATTGCTACCCTTAACTCCACACCTCTGAATATATCCACAGTCCTTAAACCCGACCTCATTTCCTTTTTTACTTCCCAAAAGAGCGGACCTCTACCTCCTCACATTGGTATACTCCAACACTGTCAGTTCACCTCTTTTTTGTCCATTGTTGATATTTATTGTTATAACTCCATGTATTTTTTTCTTATTTCAGTAAATATGTTGCAAGCGCGTCTAGCCGCCAAAGCGAAGAAGGTTGCGGGAGGGGGTCGAAAGAGCCCTCTAGGAGAGTCTTCCAGAGCTTCTCCTACATTAGACGAGGTCACTTTGGCAGTACCTTCTGCGAGTCAGCCCCAAGAGCAAACCCAAACGGCTCCATCTACCATTGCTCCTCCCGGTACTATGCGGAGGAACCCAGAGGTGGAGAGGGGAGTTACCCCTGAGTCGGCAGCTCCAAGCACAACAATCCTATCTTCAGGGAGTCCTGAGGAGGAGCAACATCTCAATACGCGGAAGCGAAGACGAGCTGAGCCTCAGGTTATCCCTCAAGACCCCCCCGCGGTGGTGCTTCAAGTTCCTTCTTATCCCAATCAGGCCTTCGTTAACAGGTCTGTCATGAATTGCCCAGGGGAGGTGGCCAGGTAATACATGATGGGGCTAGCTCCTGCAGCTGATCGCCGCGTCGTGGACAAAATGTCCGACCCAGAGTTGGTGGAGACCTTCTGCCAGGCAGAGGCACAGGTGAGGATTTTGCCCCTCATCGTATCCTTCTCTTTGCCTAGATTCATGCTCATTCCTTTCTTTTCTTCTTAGGCGGTGGTACTTAGGGCATCCCTGTTAGCTCGGGCCCGCGGTTCTCTGCTGCAGGCAGATCTGAAGAGGGAAGTTGAAGTTCTGAAGAAGCAAAAGCAGAACTTGCGGGCTAAGAAAGACGAGGAGATAGAGCTTCTTAAAGCAGAGCTGGCTAGAACCAAAGCTGCGTTGTGCACGTCGTAAGAATCTGAGGGTAGGCGCCATGCCCAGGCCTTGACAAGGTCAGGGAAGCCAGAGCTGAAGGCGAGGCTGACGGGGAAGCCAAGGGCCGCACCGAGGGGCGGGCAGAAGGAAGGCTCGAATTCCTAAACTCCGAGGAAGGCCTGCGCTTGATTTAGCTAACCCGGGCCACCACACACCGAGATTTCCTAGGGTCAGTTGAGCTATATTACCTCCTGGTTCCTGAGGCCGAGGCCTTCTTCTTCTTGGGTCTAGATGCTCATGCCAAGTGGGTAGCCGAAAACCCCACTTTGCCCTATGACAGGTCTGCTGCCATCACAGGCGCATCTGAGCCCACATCTTTCTCTCACGTTGCTGAGGACGACCGTCTGCACCTTCTGGATGACGCGGCCTTTGCTGACCACATCCGCCAGACCTTCTTCTCTTGCTTCTCGACTTTTTCTCCCACCCCACCCCCCACCCACCACGAACAATCGTTGGCAATGGTGGTGGCCAGTTCTCCAACTTTTGCCAACCTGGGTGATTTACAAGAGTCCACCCAGTTTGCGAGGGATTTTACTGAGGTTCCCTAGGCCGAGGATCAGGTATGAAGAGGAGTCAGCGCAGCTCAGGACGTCCAAATGGCCTTGCTTCTGTCTTCGTTCTTGGTTTTATTCTCAAACAGATCTGTAGTTATAGCCTGCGTGGCTGATCTATTTTTTGTTTATCTGAACTCTTGTATTAAATATCTTAATAATAAGTATTTCTCTCTTGTTATGACGTTTGGACTTCTAGGGTTTCCTGGTTTTCCGGAAACCCTAGTACTTTGGATTTCCCAGCACGTGACTTTGTTTTCTTTAAATATACGCATATACTCTTCGTTTTTCTCCAATTTTCTGCAATGGCGTCTTCTCCTCTCCTTCAAGAACTCGATGTAATAAAGCGCAAGAACATCTCCTTGGTAATCGAGAAGTTTAAACTTTCCGACCAAGTGACCTTGCTCAAGGAAAAAATTGGTTACCTCTACCGCCTTCTGGAGAGGAAGAGGCAGAAAAAGCGCTTTTACAAAATAGAATGGGCTGAGCTCCGACAAGTTAAAAATCAACTGCAAGAGGAGAAGGTGGATCTGATCGAGTCCGTGCATCGTCTGACCATCGCCGCCGGCGAAGCTCAGGCGCTTGCCGAGCGATCTGACAAATATCACCGTCGCTTGCACGAGACGGAGCGCGAGCTTTGGCATGTTCACCGAGCTCTTGCCACAGACCGGAGATCTCCTCAGATGAAGACCTGCACTTGTTCTTTCGATCTTTGTTTTCTTTAATTTCATAATCAAATTTTGCCGACCTTCCTAGAAGGTGTGTGCAATTTGCCTTTGTATGTTTCCCCACTTGATGAATGAAAATTTATTTTGCTTGAATTTCTGCTCGTCTAAAGTAAGGCTTCAACCAGCGATCAATCATGGATTTTTGTTTATCATGCAACTTTCTTTTTTCCAGAATACCGTTATGAACTTGCGTTTTCTTGAAAAGATTGTCCTCTTAATCAATTTTTCCCGTTCAAAGTATGCGGATTACATTTTTTGACTTGCCTTCTAGAGTCTTCAATATTAGCCGAGTCTAGCTTTGGATTCGATTGGCCAGGGCAGGTCTTTCATAAATTTTGATCTGACGATTAGGTCAGGCGTTAATGCAGGTTGTCCTAACGAACCTGTTCAAGCAAGTCAGAATATATAATAAACAATATTTCTCAGTCCATCCCATCCCAGCGCTTCATATTAGCAGGTCTGGAAATATGGGTGTTTGCTTTTAAAATAAGACTGGCGTGAGCTACCCATTAGGTCAGGTCAGGCAAAACTGAGGGGATCCGCCCTTAGCCAATCCTGGCTTAAACTGACAATCAGGTCAGGCAAAATCGAGGGCATCCGCCCTTAGCCAATCCTGACTTAAACTGACAATCAGGTCAGGCAAAATCATGGGCATCCGCCCTTAGCCAATCCTGGCTTAAACTGACAATCAGGTCAGGCAAAATCGAGGGCATCCACCCTTAGCCAATCCTGGTTTAGTTATGGACATGTAATTAATCTGACGTACGAAGATAAACCTGCAAATTTTATTCAATAAGACAAATAAACGTCAAAAATTACAACTATTTATAAATTTTTTGTAAATTAGCAATATTCCAAGCACGAGGGATCTCGGTCCCATCCAGTTCTTCCAGTTTATAGGCTCCTCCTGCTAAAACTTAGATAACTCGGAGTGGTCCTTGCCATATGGCATCCAACTTTCCTCTGGCCTTCCCCAGATCGGCTCTTCTGAGGACCAGGTCTCCCACTTGAAAACACCTCTTTCGGACCGTTTTATTGTAGACTGCTCTGATACGCCCTCGTACACGTTCCATTCTCACCGTTGCCTGATCTCTCTTCTCCTCAATTAGATCTAGTGCATCTTAGATCAGTGCGTCATTCTGATTTTCATCATAAATCTGCACTCGGTGAGTTTCAAGGCTGATCTCCGCAGGAACAACGGCGTCCATACCATATACCAAACTAAAGGGGGTTTCGCCAGTACTTCCTTTAGGGTTTGTGCGATACGCCCAGAGTGTTGCACTCAGCTCCTCTACCCATTTTCCTCCAGATCTCTCCAACCGTGACTTGAGCCCTTGGACGAGGATGCGATTAGTCACTTCAACCTGGCCATTCGCTTGTGGGTGATAGACGGATGTAAAATGTTGCTGAATTTTCATTTTGGTGCACCAAGCTCTAATTTTGGCTCCCATGAATTGGGTACCATTGTCTGATACCATCTCCCTTGGCACACCGAAACGACAGACAATATTCTTCCATATGAAACCCATCACAGTCTCTTCCGTTATTTTTGCCAGAGCTTCTGCCTCGACCCACTTGCTGAAATAATCTATGGCTACAATTAGGAACCTTTTCTGAGATGGAGCCATTGGGAATGGACCAACCAGGTCGATCCCCCATTTCGTGAAAGGACAAGGAGAGCTCATTGTCATCAGCTCTTCTACTGGTTTATGAGTCAAGGGGGACATCTTCTGACATTTTTTGCACTTTTTTACGAAGGCCTCGGCTTCTTTTCTCAGTGATGGCCAGAAGTAACCAGCTCTTAATATTTTACTAGCCAGGGCCCTCGCCCCCATGTGATTACCACAACATCCTTCGTGAACTTCTCTAAGGACGTGGGCGCCCTCCTCCATACTCAAGCACCGCAGCAAAGGTCTTCCAAATCCACGTCGAAACAAAGTCCCTTTGATTAGACAGAAATGGGCAGATCTAATTTTCACTCTCGCTTTTTCTCTCTTCTCTTCTGGCAGTTCTCCTTTCTCTAGGTAAGCAATGATAGGAGAGCGCCAATCATTTTCTTCCCTTACCGAACAGATCTGTTCTGTACCAAACTCTGCGTCTGCTCTCAACAGTGTTATTGTCCTTTCCTGACAGTCTACAGCCAAACTTGCAATCTTGGCCAAATAATCTGCTCTTCCGTTTTCTTCTCTGGGGATTTGCTAGACTGTCAAGGATTTCATATCCCTAGAGAGCTCTCTGAACTTAGCCAAATACCTCTGCATGCTATCTTCCCTTGTCTCAAGTTCTCCGCTTATCTATTTACAGACGAGCTAGGAATCCACCTTAGCACAAATCAGCTCTGCCCCCAAGTCCCGCGCCATCTGAACTCCTCGCAGGAGGGCCTCATACTCTGCCGCATTATTGGATACAACATAATTCAGGCGCACGGCATATTCAGTGGCTACACCTGTTGGGTCAATCAGGACTATGCCTGCCCCACAGCCCTGATTGCCAACAGAGCCATCCGTGAAAATCGTCCACTCTTATTTGCCCTCGAAAGAGCTGGTCATTTCTTGCATAAAATCAGCCAATGCCTGGGCTTTGATTGCTGTTCTGGCCTCAAATGTAACATCGAATTCACTAAGCTCTATTATCCATTTGACCAGTCTTCCCGACGCCTCTGGTTTTTCCATTATAGTTCTTAGTGGGAGGTTGGTTCGCACAATTATGCTGTGCGAGAGAAAGTATGGACGTAGTTTACGAGCTAATCCAACCAGAGCCAGCATTGCTCTTTCAACTTCAACGTACCTTTCCTCAGCGTCATGCAAGACCTTTCTCCAATAATAGACTGGCCTCTGTATCTTGCCTTCTTCCCGAAGTAGGACAGAGCTGACTGCCTGCTGTCCCACAGATAAGTACAAGATTAGGGGTTCTCCCAGAATAGGCTTCGTGAGTAAGGTCATGCTAGCCAAGTTCTCCTTCAGCATTCGAAAGGCGTCCTCACATTTGCTTGTCCACTGAAATCGAGCCTTTTTACGCAAGGCTTGAAAAAACGGCAGGCTCTTTTCCGCAGACCTGGATACAAACCGACTTAAGGCATTGATACGCCCCGCCAAGCATTTCATCTCCTTCACGTTTCTGGGCGCCCATCTCCATTATTGCCCTCACCTTTTCTGGGTTGGCTTCGATGCCTTTCTCCGTGACCATATATCCCAAGAATTTGCCAGCTCTTACCCCAAACGCGCACTTCTTGGGATTGAGCTTCATTCTGTACCTTCTCAAGGTACCGAATGTTTCTTTCAGGTCTTCCACATGCAAGGTTGGCTTAATGCTCTTGACTAACATGTCATCCACATACACCTCCATGTTCCGCCCCAGCTGTTCCTTAAACATTTTGTCTACCAATCTCTGGTACGTGGCTCCCGCATTCTTGAGCCCAAACGGCATTACCACATAGCAATATGTCCCCTTCGGGGTTACAAAGCTGACTCGCTTCCAATCCTCTTTCGCCAACCTGATCTGGTGATAACCCTGTGAGACATCCATCATGCTCAGGAGCTCACAGCCAGAGGTGGAATCGACAAGCTGATCGATCCTTGGCAAAGGGTAGTGGTCCTTCGGGCAGGAACGATTGAGATCACGAAAATCGATACACATTCGCCAATCTTCTTGGGTTTTAGGAACCAGTACAGCATTGGAAAGCCATTCAGGGAATTGTATCTCTTGGATATGTTTGGCTTTTAACAATTTCTCCACCTCAGCCTCAATGATGGCCTCCTTCTCAGGCCCAAAATTACGTTTCTTCTGCTTAACTGGTTTCATGTCCGGACCGATGTTAAGGCGATGCTCCGTCACCTCTGGGTCGATCCCCACCAAATCTTGGGGAGACCAGGCAAACACATCGGCGCTTCCTCGTAGCAGTGCTACCAGGTTTGTCAGAACTTCAGAACTTAGAGTTGTTCCTACACGGAGGACTCGACTCTCATCCCCTGGGACCACTTCGACCAACATCATTCCTTCCTCTCTACCACCCTAGTCTGGCACCGATCGCTCCACCCGTGCTCTCTTACTTTGTCTCTCTTCTTCACTCCGTCTAATGCTCTCTACATACGTCTGCCTTGACGCATATTGACCACCTCTCGCTTTGCCTACTCCCTCCTGAGCAGGGAATCTCAGCTTCATATGATAAATGGAGACTACTGCCTGAAATTTGCTCAAGGAAGGTCTTCCCAACATCACGTTATAGGAGGAGGCTGCGTCTACTACAAGGAACCGAACTGTCTTGGTCTGCCGATATGGCTCATCCCCTAAAGTAACCAAGAGGTTAACAGCTCCAAGGGGCTTTAACGCGCCCCCCGTGAATCCCACCAATGAAGTCGTGACCTCTTCCAATTCTACATCTAGATTCATCTTCCTAAAACAATCGTAGAACATAATATTCGTCGAGCTCCCTGTGTCTACAAAGATTATTCGGACGTTGTAATTGGCTATAGTAGCCGTAATAACCAGGGCATCCATGTGAGGAGCCAGGATCCCATCCTCGTCCTCTGATCCGAAACAAACATTTGGGCTCGGTGCCATCTGCCCAACCTCTCTTCCCTTTCTCACCAGATCTCGCGCTGCATGGACATAACTGTTCTGGGTTCGTTTAGAGTGCTCATCCCACTCGCCCCTGTGATCATCAGGATCTCACCTCGTATGGCCTGGCTCTGCTCATTCCTTCTCTCCCCATGTCGAATATTATCCTGATTATTGTTACTCGACTGAGGTCGATTGCTGTTGCGGTAGCCGGACTTGGGCTCTTCCTTCCGCATTCGCACATATTCTTTCAGGTGCCCAGCTTGCACCATTCTCTCCAGCTCGTCTTTCAAATGTGTACATTCATCGGTATTATGTCCATATTCGTTATGGAATCGCCAGAATCGGTCAGACCTCTCCTTCCTGGGCTTCTGTGAGTAGGTCTTGGGCCATTTCAACTCTGGGTGCCGTTCTATCGCTTGCAGTATTTCACCCTGTGGAGTTGCCAGAGGGGTATACTTGTCGAAACGAGTTCTCCCCACGGACAGCTCTGGCCTGGGCTTTTTCACTGCTGCCCTGTCTTCTCTATCATACCTTTCCCATTTCTTCTCTCCTTCATCTTTGATTTTCAAAGCCTCCTCCAGATGAATATACTTTTAAGCTATCTCCAAGAGCTCTCCAAACCTCAAAGCTGGCTTCACAACCAGCGATTGGAGAAATTCCCCTCCGGAGGCCTTGCGCCAAAGCGTTCACCAACAGCTCTTTGGACGCAAACGACACCTCAAGTCTTGCGGTAGTGAAGCAATTGATATAAGCGCGCAGGCTCTCACCTTCCTTCTGTTTTAAGCTAAACAGCTCAAGCAGCATCTTCTGGTATTTCCTACAGCTCGTGAACTGGTGCAGAAAGGCCGAGCTGATTTCATCAAAATTGCTAATGGATCGAGGCAGTAACTGGCTAAACCAGAGCTATGCCGACTTGGTGAAAGTCATCAGGAAGACCCGACACATGACGGAATCGGAGAATTTGTGTAACGCTGCTGCTATCTCAAAGCGACTGAGATGGTCCGCCAGATCCGTCGTCCCGTTATATTCGAAGCCTAAGGATCGATAAGAAGTTGGCACGTCGTCATGCATGACCTCCTCCATAAATGGAGTGCCTCGCTGCGTCGGAACTGCGCCCGTGCCCGTCATCTTCTTCCTGAACTCCCGCACTTCTTTCTGGAGGCTCTGCATCTGCTCGGCCAGGCCTGGACGAGCCTGTCTGGATGTTTCATTATCAGAAGTAGAGAAGTGTTCCTCTCTGTCCTGCAGAGGAGTACGATCTGTGCGCTGGCCTCGTATTGGTTCAGTTTCCGCCACCGGGACAGTTCTTGATGGTGGTGTGTTGGATGGCGGTGTCGAAATCTCCGCAAACTTCTTTTCCACTGCCGTCTCCATGGCTTTCCCAATGAGTTCCGAGATCTGCATAAGGAAGGATTCATTGAATGAACCACCAGCAACTGGCAAAGATCTACCAAGTGGGGGTGGCGTGGTGCCCGGTGCAGCCACTGCCGACGGCGTTGTCCCTTCCGGTCCCATCGTCGACGTCTCTGCCGACCTAGGCATACCCCACGGTGCAGCAGAACTGAGGGTTCCGCCGAGCTCTCCTACCAAGTTCCGTCGCAGACCATCTGATGCCATTGAAAAGTCTCACGTCTCAACTGGATCGATTTCCCATAGACGACGCCAATTGTTTCGACCCAAAATATTACCGACGTCCAGAACAACGCCAGGAACCTTGAACACCTTCTTGACCTGCGCACAGAAACACGTTAGAAAGGACCACCGGTGGTTTTCCGGTGGAAACCTTTCCGATGCTTAAGTCAGTAAAGCGTATGTTATTTCTATTAGCAAGCAAAGAAGGAATGCACAAAGAATGACATACCTCTCTCAGCCTTGGGGCTGAGATGTTTATAGCTTTCTCCCTGGTGGGGACCCCAGCCGGGATCTCAGGGGCACATGCCGCGAATCAGGGATTGTTATGCAACCAATTCTGACAAGTGGTCCCACTTGTGTTCTTGGTGGAGATCAGAAAGTCAGGTCTACCCTGACTCTATTCTCCTTTTCTATCAACAGCTCTGATGCCAATTCTACCTCAGCACTATTTTCCAGAGGTCATCTTCCAGGTCATCTCTGTCAGGCTAGGAAATTTCTCGAACCCTGGCTGTCTTTGTCAGCTCGGCCTGAGAGAGTCTAATCGGTTCTTTCTTCAAGACCAGCCTGACCATGCCTCCTTTTGGCTGCTTTGGATCAGGCTCACAGTCCTGACTCACCCCAAGCCGATCTTCCGACGACTCTTAGGCATTTCCTCCAGAAGTCAATCTAGCATAATCTTTTCTAAGGAGGAGATCAGGTCTTTCTTTGAGAGGAAGAACTGACCAAAATTACAATTTACTCCTGGTCTAACCACGTTCACCTATTAATTTATCCAGATCATGTCTACCCACACCAGGTCTGACCTATTCATGGCCCATCAAAGAGTATGAGAAATTGAGTTTGGATTGAGATGCACAAAAATATTGTCCTAAGAAGAAACACACCCCTCTCCACAAAGAGCCTAACGACATTTCTTTTCTAACATAAAACAATATCTAGAGAAGCTTTAGTAGTGGCAAGAACTTCTCTAAAGTAAATCGATCATCATCCTCATTTGCCCAACTAGGTTATATGTAAATATGTATGTATCTTTTACACACACACACACACACACACACACACACACACACATATATATATAGGGTTGGGTTCAAATGAGAACCCGTCATTATATGTGAACCTAGGGACTCATCTTAACCATTAGATTGGATAATCTTGATGGTTGAGATCATGACATGTCAGCATGGTAATAATGTAAAAAAATGCATTAATTAATTAAAAATGATATTTTGGACATATATCAACGTTTACAAAGAGCACTACATTGTTCTTTAGAAAGCACAATAGATTAAGAAAAAAAACACTACGATTGTATACAAAAAGCATCGCAAATTTTTTCTATAAACTGCAAATTCAAAAATTTGAAATGAAACTCAAATCTTCAACAAACCATAACTTTTTCAAATTTTATTCGTTTTGAATGAAATATATATCAAATTAATCACATTCTCAAGATCTACAATTTAAGATACATATTGCATATTTTAAAATGTAAAAAATATATATATATAATTAAATTAAAAAAACTGGACTGATTTTAGCACTACAGTACTGTGTAAAAAGCACAATGAACCTGGACATATAATTGCACTGTACAATATTAGATCTAAGGCCAGGATTAGTCCCTAGGTTCACATATAATGACGGGGTTCTCATTTGAACCCAATCCTATATATGTATATATATATATATAAACTATTGAGTATTATACAATATTTTATGTTGTAGTAATATAATGAAGAAGAATGCTTGAAAGCTTGTATGGAATCTTATGTAGATAATGAGAAATGATGTCAGTAAGAATATGAGTTTTTGTAGATGATAGAAAGTGTGTTTTCTTGCAAATGAATCATTAGTTTATATAGGACAATTTTTAAAGGTTTTAAAATCATAATATTAAAAGCTCTTGAATGTCATTAATATAAAATCAATTTCATTTAACCATATAACTACACAAATGTTCATACACATGCTTGTATTTCAAAAACCATTTTGAATCAAGTAAAAGATGTAACCTCCATACAATAAATTTGCAATTAAAGATTAGTAACTCCCACAATAAATCAAACTTAAACTCATGGGGTTATAATATATTTGAAAAAAAATTATATTCTTAAAATCGAATTTATATTTGTAACAAATACAACTTCAACTCTTCAATATCACAACTAATATTCGGATTGATCGTTGTGACCCAAGACAAAATTTGACTAATCAAATGTTTGATTTCATATTTACCCAGATCGATGGCTATGACCTAAGAATTATTACAAATATTTGGATAATAATACTTTAAAATTACAAAACGTACAAATTTATAGTAGAAGCTAAACCACTGAATCTAACCACAGTAAACTACAAAAAATATTGGGTTACACTGATGGGCCCTCCCATCGGTATCATATTTACCGACGGTACTGCCAACGGGTTTTACCCATCGGCATTTTCAGCGCCGGTAACTCAACACTGACGGGCTCCTACTCGTTATCATACCGACGCAATGCGATGGGTATTGCTGTCAGGACACCCCTGGACGCTGATCGACCACCATCGACATATTCAGACAGATAACCAATGGGCAGTAGCACGTTGGAGAATACTGACGTGATACTAACGTCATTGAATGCCGATGGGGTGAATTGTCGTTGAATGCCGACGGGTGTTTGACATCGTTAAATACCGATGGCCACCACCCGTCGACATTCTTAAATATTTGTCAATGGTCACTGACCCGTCGGTAATTTTACTTTTTTACTATTAGTTTATTGTACTTGTTTATTTCATACTGGAGGTGTCAAAAATTCAAAATTAAATATGAAATATAAAATTTGTAGGTGCCGAAAAGTTTAAAATCAAATATGAAACATAATTAACATCCTGAAATATATACATACGATTTGCATCTAATATCAAGCATAAATATTCGAAATAAAATATTTCTTAGTCTAACATACTGCTCTGTTGGAGGATCAGATGGAGGCTACTGAGACCGAGATGCTCATCATCGATGGGACGACCTTCTCCATCACCAGCTTCCGAATCATCGTCTGCATCTCGAGTTGTTCACGCGCTCGTCGCCTTGATCTGAGTTTCGACCTGACTCTTCAAAGTCTGCTACTATGTCTGAAGCTCCTTGACACAACTATCTGGATGAGAGGAAGCCCTACTGCCTATGGAAGTCTTCAAAGCCACAAGACTCCCGAAGTATCCTGTGCCAAAATGTCAACCCTTCTTCACCCTAACGAACTCTAGATAGACCTCGTACTCATCAACATCGTTCGGGTCCTGTGACGCCTCATGTCTCTCCTTTAGACATCTCTGATACTCCTCCTGAAATATTTTGCATAATATATAACCTTAATTAGTATTAATAATAAAAACTTTATATGTATACCTATATGTTTATGTATATCTATAAACTTACAAATGTCTGATATGATACGAGTGAGTAAATGTGCTGCCAGGGCTCTGGTGCATAGTAAAAAAAAATATCGTATGCAGTGGGTTCCCTGCCATTTTCCTCAAGTTGTATTCAATATTTAAATTATTATTTAATTTACCATTAATTATCAAGTAATAAATTACTTACAAGATAAGTTTATGAACACAAGTTTAAGTTTACTTACGAGCTGACATGCATGGCCAATCCCAGATCGAGACCCGCCTCTATGCTTTGATACTCCAGTATCAGGCTAGTTGGGTTCGCTCATCCTATTCTTGCTCGCCTGCTCGGAGATCTTCTTCTTATTCAGCTTATCCCACTTTCCTTGCCACCTCCTCCAGATATCCATGCCTACGTACGTAGACGCCCTCTCCGAAACTCTCCACTTTTACTTCCTCTCGTTGAGGCAGCTGCGCCACGAGTGAGCCTGTTGTATTCTAATTATATTTATGAATGATTGTGACTTGAGTATGTATCTTGGTATGTAAACTGCTGTAATTTAATTAGCAATTCAGCTTGGGGAGGAAGAAGAAAGGGATAGAGGGATGGAGGAGAAATAAATATAGATGAGATGGTTAGGAAGAGAATTATGAATTTGCATTTTGATCATTCCATTCAGTGGTATCCCATTTTAATAGGAAACTGTTGGGACCACGATTTGTTACAATCACCCTAATAAGCATACTAAATGACAAAATGGTTAAATAAATATCTTGACATAATATGTGGGCTATGTGGACACTTTTAATTATTTACTGAGCCCATTATCAATCCCCAGCCCAACTCCCTCACTACCCGGCCCAGACGCTTCAATCTGACCCGTTATCTGCGCGTTGACTTCATGAGCACTGCTAATCAGTTCCTCCCCCATTTCGTTCACAACACAGTCCACAACATTACCCCTCCCAGATTGAGTTCCATGTCCCTAAGGATTCATGCCCGGAAACTTTCGCTTGATGAAATCTGCATCCTCCCAGGTAGGTTTGATTTGAGGAAATTCACTCCACACAACCAACACTTGCTCAATTTCTGTTTTCCCCCTTTCTATCCATCGATTTTCCAAAATTCGCTGAAGTTCTAGCTTAAGAATTCCTTCTGTCGTAACTGCTGGTAATTCTCTTGAAGGTACCACCTCCTGATGCAGCTTCTTTTTAAGCAGAGAGACGTGAAAAACTTGGTGGATCCGAGAGTCGGTGGGCAGATCCAATCGGTAGGCAACCTCCCCAATCCTCTCCCAGATGCGGTAAGGTCCAAAGTAACGTGAGGCCAGCTTCAAGTTCTTCCTCAATTGCAGAGAATTTTGGCGGTACGGCTGGAGCTTCAGGTAAACTTCTTCACCCACCTCAAAGGTCCTCTCAACCCTATATTGGTCGGCATATGTTTTCATTCGATATTGTGCCTGAAAAAGGTTATCTTTTAGTTGTTTGATCATATCCTACCTATCCCTCACAAATTCCTTGGCTTCTGTGTCTGCATTTCTTATAAAAGATTGGGTAGATAGGAAGGGGGGTGGGTACCCGTATAGGGCTTGGAAAGGGGTACATTTCAGGCCAGTGTGGTAGTTGGTATTATACCAATGTTCGGCCAAATTTATCCATGTGAGCCAGGTTCTAGGGTTGTTATGCACCATAAACCTCAGATATCTCTCTAGGCATTGATTTAAATGTTCTGTATGTCCATCAGTTTGGGGGTGGTAAGCTGTTGACATGTTAAGCTTCATCCCCATGAGCTTGAAAACCTCTCCCCAAAATAGGCTAGTGAAAACCATGTCCCTGTCAGTTACTATGCTGAGAGGAAGTCCATGCAGCCTATATACCTGATCCATAAATAATTGAGCTACTGAATGAGCAGTATAGGGATGAGCTAGAGCTAAGAAGTGTCCATATTTTGTGAATCTGTCAATTACCACCAAGACAACACTTTTCCCATTAACCTTTGGTAGACCTTCAACAAAATTCATGCTAATATGTGTCCAGGCTTGTTCTAGTATAGGCAAGGGTTGTAGCAACCTTGGATAGGGTTCATGGTTGGTTTTATTCATGCTGCATACCTCACACCCCTGCAATAATTTGATAACATCATCTTTCAGGTTTGGCCAGTAGAAAACCCCTTTTGTTCTCATATAGGTTCCCCCTATCCCTGAGTGACCACCATAAGCTGAGCTATGCATGGCATCCAAAATCATTTTTCTGAGTTCATTGTCACTTCCTACTAACAACCTCCTTTTGTGTATGATCAGCCCCTTATTTATCTCAAAGTCTGGGTAGGATGTGGCATCTATACTTTTAGCTGCAATGATCTTGCTGGAAAAGGTGTCATTTTTATAGATATTGATCACCTTTTGCATCCACATAGGCTTTATTGTGGTAAGGGCATAGCTATTTTCCTCTGGCTCCCTGACTCTAGACAGTGCATCTGCTGCCCTGTTCTCCTTCCCTTTCCTGTATTGGATTTCATAATCCAATCCCAGCAACTTAGTAATCCATTTTTGCTGTGTAGGATTCATCACCCTCTGGTCTAACAGGTGTTTAAGAGCTTGTTGGTCTGTTCTTATAATGAACTTGTGTCCCAGTAAGTAATACCTCCATCTCTGTATGGCCATCAACACTGCTAGAAACTCCTTTTCATAAATGGATAACCCTTGATTCCTGGGATAATAGTTTTCTCATGAATGCTATAGGTCTACCTTGTTGCATCAAAACAGCTCCAATCCCATAGCCACTAGCATCAGTCTCCAAGACAAAAGGTTGAGAAAGATCTGGTAGGGCCAGTATAGGTGTAGTTGTCATAGCTTCCTTCAGGTTATGAAAGGCTACATTAGCCTCATTATTTCATGAAAACTTCTCCTTTTTGAGTAGGTTAGTTAGTGGCTTGCTCAATAATCCATATCCCTTGACAGATTTCCTGTAGTATTCAGTCTGTCATAGGAAACCCCTCAGTTGTTTGACTGTCTTAGGCACTGGCCAATTGATCATACACTCAATTTTTTGTGGGTCATTGGTCACCCCTTCTTGGTTGATTATGTGCCCAAGGTACTCAATCTGTGTCTGCCCAAACTGGCATTTACTCCTCTTGGCAAATAGTTGGGTTCTCCTAAGTATCTCCAACACAGCCCTCACATGTTGGAGATGCTCATCCCACCCTTTACTACAGATTAGGATATCATCAAAGAAGACTAAGGCATACTTCCTTAAACAACCACTAAACACCTGATTCATCAAACTCTGAAAGGTGGCAGGTGTATTACAGAGCCCAAAAGGCATGACTAGGAACTCAAACTGACCATGGTGAGTATTGAAAGCAGTTAGATACCTGTGTTCAGGTTTCATAAGGATCTGGAAATAGCCTGACCTCAAATCAATCTTGGAGAAGTACTTAGCCCCATGTAGTTCATCCAAAAGTTCATCAATTACTGGTATGGGGTACTCATGCTTAACAGTTAAATCATTTAGGTATCTGTAATCCACACAAAGTCTCCAGGTTGAATCCTTCTTTTTAACCAGCAATACTGGTGAGGCAAAAGGACTTTGACTAGGCTGAATAACTCCAATCTGTAGCAGTTCTGCAACTATCTTTTCAATCTCATCCTTCTGATCATGGGATGCCCTGTAGGGAAATTGGTGTTTAGGAATGCTCCCTGGTTTGATTATTATTTGGTGTTCTGTACCCCTCACAGGAGGTAGCCCTGTAGGCTCCTCAAATACATCCTTATAGATGTCTAACAACTTTGTCATATGTGTGTTTTCCTCTTAGTCTCCTTTCTGCACTGATAACACAAAAAGCTCCTCAACTTGTGACTGGTAATCATAGTGTATCAACTTGTACAAAGAGGGTGCTGAAATGAACTGGCAGTCTGCAATAGATGTCAAGGCTTGTATCTGCACCCTTTTTCCCTGTAGTGTAACTGTAAATGTCATTTGTTGATAGTCCAATTCTATAGGGGTACAAGATTTTAGCCAATCCCCTCTAAGATAAGGTCACAGCCCTCATTTTTCAATATCCTCAAGGAATATGTAAATGTGTGCCCCTGCATTGTCCAACTGAATCCCTTGTACACCTTGGTACTAACCAACCTTTGCCCATTTGCTACTCTGACCAAAACGGGATTAGCCTCCTCTACATAGCAACCCAACTTGGTGGCAGTTGATTCTTGGATGAAACTGAGTGTACTGCCAGAACCAATAAGTATTTGTAGCTTGATGCCTCCACCTTGCCCCCAAACTCTCATGGTGGTTGTGCCATACTCTCCAACTAGGGCATTAAGTGACATTTGTATCTCCTCCATAGCATCAGTGGGTGCATCCACTTCAGGTAACTTGGTATTAGTGTTCCTCCTCTGTCATGATCATATAATTTATCCTCTATTTGCACTTATGGCCAAAGGTAAATTTCTCATCACAATTATAGCATAGGCCCTTCTCCCTCCTTGCTGCCATTTCAACAGATGTTAACATTTTAACAGGTGTTTTTGGTTGGGTGCCAACCATTGGTTTTGGAGTATGTGGGTAAGTAGGCTCTGTTTTCTTATTTTGGTAAACAGGTGTGAAGGGCTTAGGGTACTGTTTCATTTTCTTAGCAATAGCCTCCAGAGTTAAAATTTGTTTCCTGCCCAGCTCTATGGTTTGCTGTAAGGTGGTTAGTTCAAACATATTGATAAAGGACTGTAGCTCTTCACTCAACCAACTAATAAAGCTAGCTATGAAGTATTCTTCTATGTACCTGTTTAGGATCATCATGCATGCTCTCAGTTCTTCAAACCTGTCTACATACTCTGCATAAGAGCCAGTCTATTTGAGTTTGTTAAGTTCTGCTATTATTTTAGCCTCCTTCAATTCCTCAAACCTAGCAAAAACCACTTCAACCAACTGTTGCCAGGTTAAATCAGCATGTGAGGTGTCTAAATTCTGGTACCACTATGCAGCCTTCCCTTCAAAGTGCATAACAGCTAAAATAACTCTTTGATGTTCAGGAATGTTAGGCACTAGCTTGAAATAACCCATACACTTTAAGATCCAGGATCTAGGAGAAGTACCATAAAATCTAGGAAATTCTAGCCTGGGAACAGGGTTGATGATGTTCATATTCTGTGACTCTGTGATAACTCTGCTTCTGTGTTGGTTATTGGTTCTGATATTGGTACTTTCACTGCCTGAGCCCATGAGGGGATCACCCAGAATAGATTCTTAATCTGCTGATCCTTTTCCCTTGTTCATGTTGAGCAGCTGCAATTGCATCGCAGCTAGGGTTTGAGTGAGGTGGTCATACTTAGTGTTAAAACCCATTAGTTCCTGCAGATTGAAATTGATTCCTGATGTTTGTTCCTGTAATTTTAACTCACTGGCTTCCCTCTTCATAGCTTCAGTCTGCAGATTTTGATCGGTTTTTCTTTATGCTTTTTGCAGGTCTTTGATGCGGGTCCCTTCAGCCATAGCCAAGGATTGGAGGCTTTGAAACCAGTTATTGTATTCTAATTATATTTATGAATGATTGTAACTTGGGTATGTATTTTAGTATGTAAGTTGCTGTAATTTAATTAGCAATTCAGCTTGGGGAGGAAGAAAAAAGGGATAGAGGGATGGAGGAGAGAGAAATATAGTTGAAATGGTTAGGAAGAGAATTATGAATTTGCATTCTGATCATTCCATTAAGTGGTATCCTGTTTTAATAGGAAACTGTTGGGACCACGATTTGTTACAATCATCCTAATAAGCATACTAAATGACAAAATGGTTAAATAAATATCTTGACATAATATGTGGGCTATGTGGACAATTTTAATTATTTGTTGAGCCCATTATCAATCCCCAACCCAACTCCCTCACTGCCATGGCCAAGACGCTTCAATCTGACCCGTTATCTGTGCGTTGACTTCATGAGCACCGCTAATCAGTTCCTCCCCCATTTCGTTCACAACACAGTCCACAACAGAGCCCTAGTGGCATAAAAGTTATCCTCCAAAAACTTCTTATAATATAAAGTTGGGTCTCAATTACAGTATGTTTATAAAATAAAATAATTTAATTAATACAAAATTATTATATATAATACAACAAAAGATATATTTACATGTGTTGCAGATCAATATATTGTTTAATTACTTGTACTCGGACCACCACAACTCACAATGAAGCTAAGAGATATGCTCGTATCTCCACTCATCGGGGTGTACATGGGCCTAATGGATCCATCAATAAATCATCGACAAATCCTTCAAGTAACTGCGCAGCCTAATAAAATCTATGGTTAATTAAAGCAATATATTAACATAATAAATTTGTTAGAATTGAACATTAATTTAAAGTTACTTATTTCAAGGGGACGACAGTACCTCGATCATACCAGGACGTGGTTGCATGAGGCATTTGGATGTACTAGCATCCGAATGGATGGTTGGAATGGTCGAAGATGGGTCCCCTTCTGATAAGTCCATCATTTCATCATCTTCACCATCTAAATGATGATATGACGAAGAAGATGAACAAATAGAATCACGGCCCGAAGATGGACCGAGAGAAGCATCACGTCGACCACGAGCTTTACCTCTCATCTAAAAATAAATAAAAATTGAGGATAGATGCATATTTTAATAGGGGTAAATACCTTCTTGCTATTTTAGAAGTCATCTGATACATGATTATCATTTGACATTACCTCTTTAATTAGATAAGTACTTGATCATAACACTTTCGAGACAAGTAATTTGTTGGCTTCAAATTCATGAGACGGACAACTAAAGACAACTGAGAATGTTTCTCGCACCTAGGATACAAAGGTTGATTTCCAACTCTCAACATATTGTAGAGCTTCTGGCCCTCAGGATTCGGCGGCTCTTCTACATCAGCAACCACATCAAAGTTGGGACCGGTTGCATCGTGAACCATATTGATGTATGTATTTGAGGATTTTTAGAAGCGACGCAAGATGGTCCTAACGTGAACCTCAGGGTTGACATGATACGAGGAGTCAAGATTTATTTTAACATGGAATGTCCAAATGTAGTAATCTAGTATGAATCTATTTTTAATAAGGTGAAACTTGATCTAATTTACATCCTGATAACTACAATTTCTACATTCAGTATGACTTAAAGGACACTTAAATATACCTCGTCCTTCATTGCACGACGCGTTAATGCAAATTGAATAAAACTCTCTACTCCTTCCACGAAGGCGTTGAACATGTAATTGTCCACCCTCTATTTGGACATCCAACCGCGATCATAAATCATCATATGATATTCCAATTATGATTAATTAATATAGATGATTAAATTATAAATAAATGAGCGGTATGAGGGTACCTATAGAAAATGATTGAATTTTTGGTAAGGTCCCTATCCCATTAACGAATTTGATCTTCAGTAATAAAATTATATTTCTATGTATTTTGAGGACCTAGAGATTTTGACAGCACCTCCCCTTAATTTTCTAAGTATACATATATTGCAGTGTACCCAAAAACAAATAAGAGACATAAAACAGAACTTAAATATCCACAAAATACATACATACTAAGATAATTACATTACAATCATTATTTCAAACTTTCTTTGATAATTCAAAATTTAATATAAAACTCTCTATTTGATACTAAGTTACAAACGAGTTTAACGCAGTGTGTTTGAGTGTGGAAAAAAGAATATATCGATCCATTAACAATCGATTCATCGTTAAAGTGTTTAAGTGTTGAGTACATATATTAAATACAACACTCGTGTACCCATCAACAAGCCATTTCAAAACTCTAGCATTCGTTAAGATCTCAAATCTTAATATTCATAATCTTGAGGTATTCAAAATTATGTAAATAGTAAGAATTCTTATTTGTTGTTGGATTTAGAATAATTTACTTTTTTTTTTACTGCTGATTTCAAATCATACCTGAAAATTGGATGATAATATATTATTATATTGTATTTAATATCAAATAATGTTTGAAAAGTGAATAATGTTTAACTGAAAATTGGATGATAATGTATTAATATATTATTTTTGATGTCAAATTATACTTTAAAAGTGAATAATATTACGTTATAATATTGTATTTAGTAATATTTAATTATATATATCAATACAATTATATATGATAAATATTAAGTGTAAAGAAATATTAATTAAATATTTAATTTTGAATATTGAAATAAATGAGTATCATCAGTTTGGTAATTTTAATCTGGACAAATACGCCTAAAGAATTTTCTTTGCCTTTATGCTGTTTGGAAAGGAAGCAAGATAGACGTATGGGGCCAACATGCAATGAAAATATTAGGATTATACGGAAATTAAAAGCAAGGCATGCAATATCAATCAATCCGAAGGTGTAAAAAAAACAAAGCATGTTCTTAACAATCAAGTAAAGCGTCCTAAAAACAGCATGACTGTTAATTAAGCTCTACTTGTTAGGTTTTTGTTTAAAGAATAAAACATGCGAAGGAAATAAAGTCAACTAAACAATCATGCATACCAAAATTAAGGCTTGAGTGTTCCACTAATAAATCATGTAATTAAGTCCATATTAATATAAATAGCAAATATAATAGCATTACCTAAAATATATTTCCAACATCACGAAGTGACACATCCAAGTATAGTTTGCCTGTTCACCACAATTCTATGTTGAGTGAAGGGTATCTTTTCATATTTATGCCTAGGCAGTAGAGGGTTAACGTATACTCCAACTTCCATTTCCATGGACGAAAGTGATTGTTTTTGAAACATGTGTTGAATAAATTACAAAATCTAACCCTTAAGGTAGTTTGATCATAAAAATTAGTCCACGTAATGTTCTTTGAGGTTTCCAATTATATTAATTGGTTGGGCTGAATTTAAATAGCAGATAATTGATAATTGATAGTTGGTGATAGTTGATAACTTGATAATTGATAGCTGATTTTAAATTATATTTAATAAATTGGTTGATTAAAGTAACTGATTGAAGTTAATTTACCAATAAATATATAATTAAAAAATATAAAATATTATTAATAAAAAATAAGAAAAATATAAAAAATAAAATTATAACAATTAATAGACTTCTCAAAATATTTTTTCAAAAAAATAAAACAAATACATGATAAATAATTATAATAATAAATAAAACTTTACTTATAACTAATAAAAATATTTTCGTAAAATATAAATAATATATTAGTTTATAAATAATATATTTTTTACAATATAAAAGGATAAGAAATGATTTTTCACAAAAAGATAGGAGATTATTTGAAAAAACTACGTTTTGTTACTTTTTCATAATATGAGTTTATTGCGCAAAATAAGTTATCAGGAGCTTATTCTTGGTTCTTACCGAATAGTCTAAAAGAACTTATTGAGATAAAATATATTATAAGTACTTTCAAAAAACTCAACCAAGCAAGTCTTTTGACTAAAATGCGAGGACTGAACATATGATATTTTAATTCGTTTGTTCGTAAACAGAGTATTGAATAAATTCTTTATATTCAAAATGATCTAAAAAAGTTGGATATATTAGTCTTTTGAGTAGAGATGATTGAAAACTTAGTTTTATCCTTTATAAGAAATATAACATAATTTAAATACAAAAATTATTTGCTTTGAATTTGTTGATTAACTATTACAAATGTTTATTTATTTGTACAAATTAAATTAATACATTATGAAATTAGTTAGCAACTCAATATATATATATATATATAAATAAATAAATAAATATATATATATATATATATAATTGAGTGAATAATCTTTTATTTCTTCTTTGTTTTGTTTTGTAATATTGTTTTAATAATTGAATATGCTTACCATATAAATTTATGTCATCAAACAAAACAAAACAACAACATAAATTGTGTCGATGTTTTTATTGGTTATTTTACACAATCAAATAACTATCCGTCATTTACCAAACATTTATACAATCAATTATCGGTCAACAGTTAATACAATCAACTGTCATCTACTTGTTTATTGTCAAATCGGACCATATTTTAAGATCATATTTCTTTAAGAAGAAAAATCATGGCCAATTCTAGTCGCTACCGTGTAAATCTCATTTACAAAAATGTCACTCAATGAAACGTCACATATACCCTTATATACTCTCAAATACTCTTATTCATTTTAATTGCTACACACACCTTTTAAAAAAAATAAAAATTGCTTCACACACCATTAACATATAATTTAATACATCCAATATTTTTTTTTCAATTATTAACACTTAAAAAAATCAACTTCATTTCATCTTTCTAAACCCAAAACTTTCAAAAATAACAAATAATCAACAATTGATAATGAAGTAAAACATGGGAATAACCAGTGCAAGTATTTCTTCGCTTTGTTCGATTAATTTTTTATTTCTGCATCTGTATTGTTAACTTGGTTCGAATTAAAAAAAAAAAAAAAAAAAAGACATGTTGGGCCACAAATGGCCGAAAATATCAATAATTTTTGGTCACTAGTGGCCAATTTGTTTTTCAAAACTTTAGTAACTGATTTTCTACATCAATTTTTGAACTGTTATAAAATTATTTTTGGCAGAGTTTTATTTTTCACATCGATTTCTATAAAATCGATATAGAAAGTAGAATAAAAAAGAAAAAGTACTTTTGGCCAAATACAGATGAAATATTGACATTTGCTCAATAGACCAGGGCCAGTTTTGAGCAAATTTTATATTGGCTGATTTATATGAACATCAAATTCAAAAAAAAAAAAAAATCAGCCTCCCAACCTTTATTTTTCATGTTAAATAATAATATAAACTCAACTTAAAAATATAGAAAATTACTACAATGTCGTGAAGGCACTATGCCTCCCGCACTTACATTCATCAATTTGCCAATATTTGTAACCAAGAATTGATCTACTGATACTGATTAATTGAAAAATTGTGCCTTCACGACACCGTAAAAATTCCCAAAAATATTAAGATTTGTCACATAAAACTTCAAATTAAACACAAAATATAGAATTAAAAAAAATAGAAAAAACGAACATAGTTATACCTAACATGACGTTGGCTATAGGTGGTCGAGGAAGCCGATATCTTTCAGTGGACGGCGTTCGAGATGGCTACTCGATTAATGTCTTCTCTTTTTTTTTTTTTTTGCCGAGAAATGAACGCTCACACGCTGCTCTTATTTTTCGTCTTTAGGAAATATGACTATGATAAAAAAAATATATTAAAATAATATTTTTGGTGAAGGGTATAAATCCCTCGTATATTGCATACTTGTAAAATTAAAAAAAAATACATATGACCAAAATGAGAATTGATTGTTTCGCTACATGTGGTTTAAAATTGTCATGAGTCCAATTCTTACTATTACAATCTTCATTTCACTTTCGATTCTATATGTCGCGTACTATTTCATAAAACTATTCAACACACATGACATTATTAGTCAAATAAAAGGCATAATTAAAATCTAAGAAAAGAAAAAAGAAAAAAAAAAAATGCATAAGCATTGCTGCGCGAAACCCGAAGCTGAGCAGAGTCAGGAATCTGTCCACCCAAACCCAACTTTGTTCCTGCTGCTCAGCTAAAGCCGCTTTTCTATAATATAATCTCTCACATTTCACATTCAAAAAATTGAATGTGAAATTCAAATAATACTACGTACTTAATCATATACAAACCAAAGTTAAGTAACAATAATTTATACAAACCCTGGTTAATTAATTAATTAATCACCCATTCTCTCTCCACACTCGATATAAATTCTGCATTTCCCTTCCCACACTCAAATTGAAATAAAATACTAATAAAATAAAAATGGAGTCTTCATCATCTCCAGTATCCGTCCCAAGCATGAAAGACGCTCAGTCCCCAAAACCCACCAGAAAAAGCTTCGTGAGCTCATTAATGGAGGCCACCGCAGCTCTCCGCGCCCCTTCCTTCAAAGAAGACACATACTTCATCTCCCACCTCAAAACCTCCGAGCGCAAGTCCCTCAAGGAACTCAAGGACAGGCTGATCCACGCCAGCGGCCCCGGCTCCATGTGGGGCGTCCCGCTGCTGGCCAACGCCGACGAGCGTGCTGACGTCATCCTCCTCAAGTTCCTACGCGCCCGGGACTTCAAGGTCCAGGACGCGCTGGGCATGGTGCTCAAGTGCCTGGCGTGGAGGAAGGAGTTCGGGGCCGACGTCGTTTTGGACGAGGATCTGGGGTTCAAGGAGCTCGAGGGTGACGTGGCCTACATGCACGGGTCCGACAGGGAGGGGCATCCCGTGTGTTACAACGCGTATGGGGTTTTCAAGGATAAGGAGATGTATGATAAGGTGTTTGGGGATGATGATAAGGTGAAGAGGTTTCTCAGGTGGAGGGTTCAGGTTTTGGAGAGAGGGATTAAGCTCTTGCATTTCAAGCCCGGTGGGGTTAATTCTATTATCCAGGTCACTGATCTCAAGGACATGCCTAAGAGGGAGCTTAGGGTGGCTTCTAATCAAATCCTTTCTCTCTTTCAAGATAATTATCCTGAAATGGTTGCCAAAAAGGTAAAAAAAAAAAATTAATTTTTTTTTGGGGATATTTTAGTTTTAATTAATTAGCTAAAAAAATTGGGTGCAGATATTTATAAACGTGCCATGGTACTTTAGCTTGCTGTATTCAATGTTTAGCCCATTTCTGACTCAAAGAACCAAGAGTAAGTTTGTGATCTCCAAGGAAGGAAATGCTGCTGAGACACTTTACAAGTGAGTGTTTTTCAAAACATTAAAAAAAATCAATATTTTTTGTCCTTTATTAAGAAATCTGATTGTTTGGAATTTTGGATTTATCTATGTATTCTATTTATGGAATAAGAAAAGTCCGTGACATGTTATGTTACCGAAAGTTGTTTGTTTTGTTTGTGCTGTGTGTGAACATTATTAAATCTAATTATGGTGTTAAATAATCAGATTTATTAGCCCGGAGAACGTCCCGGTTCAGTATGGTGGGCTGAGTCGACCCGGTGATGCGCTCGACGGTCCACCTAAACCGGCGTCAGAGTTCACAATCAAAGGAGGAGAAAAAGTCAACATTCAAATTGAGGGCATTGAGGTAATCTTCGTGTAATGTTTCCCTTGTTTGGTTTGAAATGTGGGCATGTGGATTTTTATTTTTTTTTGTAGATCAATTTGACTTATGCTGTGTGTATATAATTGTGTTTGAATTTAGGGTGGGGCAACAATAACGTGGGACCTAGTGGTGGGAGGCTGGGAATTGGATTACAGCGCGGAGTTTGTGCCGAATGCAGAAGGCAGCTACACAATTGCGGTGGAGAAGCAGCGGCGGATGGCGGCAAATGAGGAGGCGGTTCATAATTCATTCGCCGCCACACAACCCGGCAAATTGGTGCTTTCTGTTGATAATACCGCCTCCCGTTACCGGAAAGTGGCCGCCTACCGATATGTAGTACGCAAGTCCCCGGCAAACATGTAAAATTAAGAAATATGAGTTTCCACTATGTTTTTCCGTTTTTTTTTTTTTTTTTTTTTTTTAATTGCACCCAACGCAATCTTAGGGCTAATAGTGTTTGCTTTACTGTGATATTTAAAATGGTGGTATTATAATTATTAATGCTAATTAAATCAGAAGTACATGATTTTTCACGGACTTGTACCATGATGATGGGTGTCACGCAGTACTTATCAACTGCCTTACAATTTACTGTGTCACATAGTAATAAAGTTGATCAGCTCACTTTTCTTACTTTTACACTAGTTTAAAGAGGAAAGTCTCGAGGTTTCCATAAAATTTAATTTCTTACATTTATCTAATGATAAAGTAAGGAAATTTCACAACACCTATAATAGGTTCTATATGATTTGGAGTTTGGACCGCCAGCTTGAAGCCTAGAATAGTAGAAATGCATGCTCTTAAGCATGGGTTAATAAAGTGAGTTAATATATGATTAAAGTATCATAGGATCCTGTGTCCGAATTTCTTTCTAGTCAATCCCTTTTCAGTTTTTTTATTTTTATTTTGTTTGGGTAACTTGATTTGAGTTCTATATATTCAATTAAAAAATGTTGGACTGAAAATAATATTTAAGGAATAATTGGGCGGGTATGTTGAATTGAGGCTGTGGGCCTTATAGTTTCTGAATTTATGCATGTTTTTTTTGGGTGACGAGAAAGAAGAAAAGTGGTGTCTGTGTGAGGAGTAATGCCAAAGAAAAGGAAAAAATTGACTGCACTCTGAGGCTTGTTGGGGTGGGATTTTGAATTTTTATTGACTTTGCTGATAAAAGGGGGTGAGTGGTGTGGTGACTGACAATACTCCTTTTTCTTTCCGATTTTCTTTTATTTATTATTTTCTTCTTTTTGATAAACAATGAGTAGAGATTTCAAAATTCGCTCGACCTGATACAGTCTAATTATGAGTTGGGTTGGACTTCAAATCTCTAGGTATGAACGGGACCGGGACTGGCCGATCGAGTCAAGACATTTTAAGTTATATATACGCCCATGTTTCAATATGCAGCTTAATCACGCTTATTAAGAAATGTGAGATATTTTTGTGTGAATTCGTTAGCACCTAATTGTTATTTGTGTGTATTCGGTAGAAATTTATCATAATATAAATTTTCAATATACCATCTCAACTAACTAATACATATTAAATTTTAAAATGGAAAATAAATTTTAAAATATACCCACAAGAATATGATTATATATTATAGATACAATTTGAAAAATTAATTAGAAAATGTGTGTATTTGTTAAACACAATAAGCTAACTTATATCTTATTTAGAGGTCTTAAAAGTTTTATATATTCAAATAAGTCTTGTTTGGTTGAATGAACTTATTTGAAAAGTTTGAACTTCCCTCAAATGCTAATATTATGTGTATGTTTGGTAAGCATAATTAGCTAACTTATATCTTATTTAGAGGACTTATAAGCTCTCTGAATTTAAATAATTTTTGTTTGGTTGCATGAGCTTATTTGAAAAATCTGATCTTATCTCAGATGCTACTATTATAAGCGTTTCAAATAAGCTCATTGAGCTTTTTATTTTATTCCTCTTTTAACCTTTTATTTTTTTGAAAAACTCTATTATTTCATTACGCATTTATTTTTTTTATTAATTGTCACTTGAATATATAAACTTATTATTATTATTAATATTATTATTATTATTATTATTATTATTATTATTATTATAGTTTGACTCTATAAATTGGTGTGCAATATAAATAAATAAATAAGTTCTCCACCCATTAAAAGAATATTGTGCATTATTGAAAATTTTATATATATATATATATATATATATATATATATATATATATATATATATATATATATATATTCAACCAGATTGGTAATAAAAATAATAATACTTAAATTTAAAATACTAAACTTATATAAAAAAATAAAAAATAAAATAAACACCATTATTATAATCATGTACTTTTGTGTTTTTGAACCAATTTATCAGCTAAATCTGTCAAATACTTTTATTTATATCGACTAGCTTTTCAGCTATCAATTCACAACTAACTTATCAGTCACCATTTAGCTTTTCAGCTTCAACTAATTTATCAACTTTGTCCGTCAAACATACCCAATATAAATATCGTGTATTTCTCTTACCTCTCTCTTCCTCTCGCCTCATGATTGTCTCTATTTCCTTTACTCCTTGCAAATAATAGTCCATGTTTTAATGGTTGGCAGGTAAGGTAAGGAGTACAAATATTTTTTCCTTATTCGGTACAAATGTTACAACAAATAAATCTCCTTGTTTTTTTTTTTTTTTAATAATCATGTACTTTTGTGTGAATTAAACCCTAATAATATAATTATTTTGAAATTAGACCCTAATTATATAATTACCCCTATATTAGATCCTAATTATATAATTATACCCTAAATTAGATCCTAATTATTTAATTATCCCTAGATTAGACATAATTATATAATCATCCCTAAATTAAACTATAATTATATAATTGTACCTAGTTAAACTCTAATTATATAATTATTTCTAAATTAAATCCTAATTATATAATTATCCCTAATTAAACTTTAATTATATAATTATCTCTAAAATCAACCCTAATTTCACAATAATCTATAAATCAACCCTAAATATACAATAATCTCTAAAATTCAACCCTAATTAAATTATTAATTGTAATTAAAAAAAATACACAAAATAATTTATAAAAATAATTTCAAAAAAAAACTTACCATGACGTCGACGACAGGCGGAGGTGACTGGGCGGGCGACAGCGGGCGGCGGCAAGGGAATGTGGGTAGGCTGGCGGGCGGCGGCAAGGGAATGTGGGTAGGCTGGCGGGCGGCGTCAGACTAGGGTTGGGGCTGGGGTGGCAACGTCGGGCTGCATCTGGTGGACGACGGCGGCAACCGGCGGACGATGACGGGCTGGGGTGGCAACAGCGGGCTAGGGCGGGCGCTTTTTTTTTTTTTACTTCTTCGTTTTCTACTTCAACGAGAGAATGTGGATCTGATTTAATATCAGAAATGTTGATGGGCACGACACCCGTCAGCATATATATATATATATAATTGCTGACGGGCTGCTCGCTGACGGCTTTGCCCGTCAGCGGTCGTCAGTATATGCTGACGGTTTTTCTGCCCGTCAGCATAACGCGATTCTTTTTGTAGTGATTACAAAATTTAGTCAATTTTAAAGGATATATAAGGATTAAAAGTTTATTTTCTTTATCAAGCAATGTTAGTCAATTGGGTAAAATGTAGTATTCGCCCATTAATTTTTAGGACATGAAAAATAGTCCACTAAATAGAGGGGTGGTAAATTTAGTCCAATTAAATATTTGTCGTACTTTTAGTCCAATTTTAATTGGTGGACTAAATTTGTAACAAAATTCTGAACTAAATATGTGACAAAAATTTAATTGGTGGACTAAATTTGCAACTCTTGGATTTTGACCGACTGTCATTTGGTCAAAATTCCCGAAATTGGACTAAATATGCAACAAAAATTTAATTGTTGGACTAGATTTACCACCCCTGTATTTAGTGGACCATTTTTTGCAAAGTTCAAAAAGTTAATGGACGAATTCTATATTTTAGCCTTAGTCCATTTTAATAAATCTTTCTCTTTGTTACGAAATTGTTACTGCATTTTTTTTTTGTTTGTTTTATCATTACACATTACTCTATGCTTATTTTTAGTACTTGTTTTTTGGGGGTAGAGATATAAAAATGAGAGAGATTTATGGTATAGGGGTAGTTGAGGAAGTAAAGTAGAAATTCTACATAAAACTTCATTTATGTGGAAACAACATTTAGAAATCAAAACGTCTTACATTATGAAAGAGAGGGAATATTTTTAAACATAGTCTCGGATATAAACTCCAAAAGTCATGGTTCAATTTGAAGGAATTTCAGCCTTGACCGGTTCTATATTTCTCTTTGGACCGCTTCACCATTATCGCCCCGCCCCGCCCCTTAGACAACTCTAACAGGAATAGGTGCGGGTTCTGCTTGGGAGGGAAGGCTGGTTTCAAATATTTTGATCAGACTTTGGTGTGATCCAGGGGCGGATCCACCATGTCACTTGAGGGGGCCATGGCCCCCCCACAAAAATTCGAAAACCTTAATACTATTTATTAATTTTTGTTATTTGTAGTTATATATGAATTGGCCTCCCAAAATTTACAAATTTGTTGTTTGGTCTAGTGGTTTGAGTGCTTAATCTCTTCTCAAATGGTTCATGGTTCAACACTTACTCTTGCCCATTTTTCCATCTTTTTTGTTTCTTTTATCTCATATTCTTCTATCTTTTTTATCTTTCTTTTTATATTCTTTTTTCCTTCTTTTTTGTTTCTTTTATCTCTTATTTTTTCTATCTTTTTTATCTTTCTTTTTATATTAATCTTTATCATTTGTTTCTTTTTAATTTCCTTCTTTTTTCTTTCTCTTTATCTCTAGTTTCTCTATAATTTTTTATCTTTCTTTTTTATCCACTTTCTCATTTGTTTCTTTTCAGTTTCCTTCTTTTTACTTTCTTTTTATACACTAATTCATATATTTTTTATCCTTCATTTTTCTTTCTTTTTATTTTCCTCTTTCTCATTAATTAGATTTAAGAATAAGAATATAGAATTAAAAATATCACCCCTCTTTTTTTTTTTCTAATTATTTACCTTAAAAAACAACAATATAAAACTAAAAAAAATCATCAATTTCTCTCCTTTTTCCTCACCTTTTCTTTTTTTATTTTTCTTACCCTATTCTCACAAATTAATGGTAGTGTACCAACTTATAAGTAAAAACATATATTTCTTATTTTCCTCCACCCCTCTCTAACTCCTTTTTTTTCCTTCTTATTTTTTATTTCATATTCTCTCAAATTGATCGTAAGGTTAAAAATATATTTTTTCCCTTGATAACACGAGTCGATTGTCGTCATTTTTTTGTCTTTTAATACGCGGTCCCCTCAAACTAAGAATTTTAGATCCGCCCCTGGTGTGATCAATTAAGACATATATTCTATATATGTTTGCAGCTTCAAGTGTGGGGGCAGCAATCTGCCGGTCTTATGTGGAATCTATAACAACTATGTTTGGTGTTCCAATACTCTCTCATTTCCTTTTCATTTGTCAGCACTTACGACTCACTTAGAGTATAGTTATTGTTTGTTAATAATATTATCCTTTTATATATTTACTAGTTTAACATCCGCATGTTATGCAAGATTTAAAAAAATTGTAACATTTATTTTAAATACTAAAATAATAATATTGGTACGCACAAATCATAATATTATTTGTTTTATTTACAGAGGGACTGTTTTTATAATAAATAATTTTTACATACAAATTGAAACATTATTTGTTCTAATTACAGTAAAACCAATTTTCACAATAAAGAACTTTTAGTTTTACTGAGAGTAACAAAATTAGTTACAAAGTATAGCAAAATATTCTAAACTTGAGGGAGAAGCTTGTAGAAAATTGAGTTTGTAAAACTGTAAAAAACATACAAACATTCGCGTGTCACATGTGTATATATGATATAAAAAATTAAAATCTATACGACGCTAATATCCATGTATTACAGAGTTTTAAACTTAAAATAAAAATTTGAAAGAATGTGTTCTCAACCCATGGCTTGTACATGTCTACTTTATTTATTAATTATTACAATTATTAAATAATCTTATATTTTAGTATTTAAATTAAATCAGTTAATAATTTTATTTACATATTTAGAAAAATTCAAAAAATATCATATTTTCAACCAGTGCCTAATATATATTAATTAATCATTATTAATAACACATTTTATATTTTAATATTTAGATTAACTTCGTTAATAATTATAAGTTAAATATTTTTATATTAAAAGAATAAAAGAAAGGGAAATTCTCATTTGGTACAGATAAATCTCACTTAATTGCTATATAATCACCTAATTAAAATTTATCCAATTTAAGTCATATATTTACCATTCAATCAAAAATTATGATATAAATTGATAAATCCAAATCGATTGATTACCAAGAATATGGGGTACTAACCTCAAAATAGAGATCAGCGACCTGAAATAGATTCTGAAAACGTCTCAGCGACCTGCCAAGCTTCCAACGAACCTCCTAGCGACCTCGTCGATCTTGCAAAACAGCACCTCGGACAGGTCAGATTTCGAATCCGTCAAGGTCCTCCGATGCTTAAGTCAAAAGCAAGTCACAACTCAAAACACTCACACTACTGTAAACACTTAATGATACGATAAAGCCAGATTAACCTAAAAGAATGAAAGGTATGCACCTCCTTTTATAGAGACAAGAGAAGTATTCCCCAAGTCAAGGGTTTCCTTCTCCCATTACAATTCCATAAATACCACAACACTACAACCGACTCAGAATTAGGACTCTTCTTATATGCCAAGTTCCCATAAACAATAAATCTCTTACCGTAATAGGCATGGGCCTGTTATTCTTTCTATATAGTCCGTCGGGACTCCATAAACTATTCACATTTAAGCCCACAGGCTTGATATTCACAAATCCCACAACCGAACTCAAACACTACACAAAACACAAGATGTCACGCCCCTATGTGAGAACTCATCCTCATACTCCAGGTCGCTACTCCACAAACCAACTCGCCCACTTCTCCAAAGAAACCACTCAACTTGCTCACCTCCCAAAAGAACACCCTTTTCGAGAAATGAGGTCGCTTACCCTCATATACCAAATAATATCACGTATAGATATTTTAGTCCGTATCAGCCAGTCCCCCATATTCTAGCTGATTTAAGGCACGAAATCAGGTAGGACATTTAAAACAGAATCAAAAGAGCACAACAACCACTAAAAACAACAATAAAACATAAACACATAAATAAAATCACTACTCCCTTTTACCAAACCGTATCTCAGCATCACACAACTCGACAAATCGAGCTGTAATACCAATCATCCCACTATAAATTACCAAGTATACCTGCGACCTGCAAAAGTACAACTCACTGAGCTCGCTTCTTTAAGATAGCATGATCACCTCGCGAGGGACGACTTGCAAGTCCCCTGACTAAGTCCCCAAACTGTATACATGACGACCTGAAACCACATAATTGTTATCTGCCGACCTGAAATCATATTCGAACTCAACAATTTCAAAAATGCAATCATAAACAGCCCTAAAAGTCAAAACACGCCTCCCTCTATCTATCCCATCCCTTTTAAGTTTCATTTAATGCAGACTGATGCCATGTCGGGCACGTGTCACCTTCCCCCTTTCTCGTAGTATAATAAACATAGTGGGCCTAATGGCCCAAAACATTCCTTGAAACCCTACTAATATTCCTGCTCCTATCTGTCCCATCAACTTTTTACGCCGCTCTACACAAAACCCCTTCCTCTCCCTTCAGTCGTCACTTTACACAATTACAAGCAAAAAGAGATGGCATTTTTTCTCTGCAACAAAGCTCATCGCCCAGCAGGTTCTCAGAAATTTGTCAATAGCGCACCACTTTACACTGACCTCGAGTTCTTCGAAAATGTGTAAGTCCTCAGATCTCTTATTCTTTACAATAATTTAACCTCACTATTTAGAAATGTAATTGCATCTTCTGAGTTAATGTTATTCTGTGTTATCCCCTCCCCTTGTATTGTTTAATTTACGATGGAATTAGCATCATTCAACCCCAATTCTCAAAGCTCAAGACTTTCCTCTGAATCAAACCCTACTGAAAACCCCTATCTTTTTAAGAGAAGACGAAAACAGATAGATTCTACCCCTCCCCCGGCCTTCGCGATGAGCCAGAGGGCGATATCAGTTGGTCAAAATTAGAAGCTGAAACTAGAGCCCATAACGAGGCCCAAGCTTTAGTGGACAACATATCTGAAAACTCTCCTGCCCCTTTAGCCCTCGTAACTATCCAAGAGGGCATTCCTCTATCAAAACCTAGAAATCCACTATCCTGCGAGCATTTTATGGAAAATCCAGTATCCGTAGCTCGCTCTGTAAAGGCCACCGACATACCTTCTTCATCCCTTTCCACCAGGGAAATTAAAGATAATTACTGGCTACTTCCCAACCCGGAGAAGCTAGAAGAATTTAAACAAACCCTCAACCTACCCGAGAGTGCAAAAATGGTTTGGTCAGACATCCTTCACATGGACCCCTTGAACCATCCCCCAATCACATAACTCTCTTTGACGAGCTACTTAGGGCGGGCCTCAGATTTCCCCCACACCCTTTTTATATCAAAATCTCTCTCCTATACAAAATACCCCTCTTACAACTGACCCCTAACTCCATGAAATACTTAGCGAGCTATATCATATTATGTAAATATTATAAGACACAGCTCGATCCGAATTTTTTCCATTTCTGTTATCAAAGAAAATACCAGAGTCATTCCTTCTATCTTTCTACTCGCACTGGAAGAGCTCGCTTATGCCCGTGACAGCCTCAGCCTCCACCCATTTTGTAAAATAATCAATTGCCACCACCAGATTTTCCTTGTTGCTCGGAGTCTTCAGAAAAAGGACCTAGAATTTCAATCCCCCACTGCGCAAATGGGCACGGCGAGCTCATAACCATCATCTCTTCTGCCAGTATATGGATAACCGGTGCATGCATTTGACACTTCTTACATATTCGCACCAGATCACTAGCCATGGCTTTCATCCCTGGCCAAAAGAAACCAGCCCGCAACATTATGCCCACCAACGCCTCTCCCTTCGCGTGATCGCCACAATAACCCTCATGTATCTCTTTCAGCACCTCCAACCCTTGTTCTTTATCGAAACAATTCAAAAAAGGTTTGAAGCGCGACCTTTTATACAGTTTCTCATTTATCACATAAAAACGAGCTGCCGTTCTAGCCTCCTTCATTGTCAGTCTCTCTGCACCTTCCATTGCTTTACCGAGGACATCTCATATAGGTGTGCGCCAATCATCTTTCACCTCGATGTCCATAATCTCCTTCCCTTTTTCCACGCCACTATGGCCCAACTTCATCAATGTGACTTTCCGAGTATCACAAGTCCCCAGTGCTCCTGCTATCCGAGCGAGCTGATCCGCCCGAGTGTTTTCAGCTCGCGGTAAATGCTCCAGTTTAAACTCCTCAAAATGTGCTGCCTCTTCGCGTAATTTATTCAAATACACCGCCATCCGCTCTTCCTTAGCCTCAAAAGAACCATCGAACTGACGAGCTATCAGCTGAGAGTCCATGTATGCCCACAACTTTCGTGATCCCAGATCGTTCGCCATTTTAATACCTTGCAACACAGCTTCGTACTCGGCTTCATTATTGGGCGCTTTATACCCCAACTTGATTGAGAACTCCAAATTTTCCCCTTTCGGGCTGGTTAACACAATACCCAGCCCCGCTCCCAACACCATAGTTGAAACATCAGTGTACAGCGTCCACGCTTTTACCTCCTCGTCCACACCAACTGGTCGTTCCATCTCTTGCAAAAAATCTGCCAACACCTGCGTCTTGATAGACACCATTGGTTCATAAACCACATCGTACTCACTCAACTCTATAGCCCACTTCACCAATCTCCCAGATACATTTGGGTTACATAAAACCTGCTTAAGAGTTAAATTAGTACGCACCTTCACTCTGTGGCTCAAAAAATATGGTCGCAGTTTCCTTGCCGTACAAGTCAATGCAAAACCTTCTTTCTCTAGTTTGGAATATTTTAACTCAGCCCCTCGTAACATCCTACTAATGTAATAAATAGGCCTTTGCGTCCTTGTATCTTCTCTGATCAATACCGAACTCACTGCGACCTTTCCCACTGATATGTATAAGAACAGGTCCTCTCCAGGCATTGGCTTAGTCAACAGTGGTATCTCAGCCAAGTACTTCTTTAACTCTTCAAATGCACCCGCAACTTCTTTCATCCACTCAAACTTGTATCCCTTCCGAAGCGCCCTAAAAAATGGGACACCCCTCTCCGCCGACCTGGAAATGAAACGACTAAGACATGCGATCCGACCTGTAAGCACATGAACATCACGCATTGTGCGAGGGTTTGGAATCTCCAAAACATCTCTCACCTTCTATGGATTAACCTCAATTCCTCGTTCTGTTACCATGTAGCCTAAAGACTTCCCAGAATGCACACCAAACGCACACTTCTTTGGATTAAACTTCATCCCGTACTGTCTCAATATAACAAATGTTTTTCTTAAGTCCTCCATATGGGACTCAGCTTTCTTGCTCTTGACTAGCATATCATTCACATAGACCTCCATAGTGGCCCCCAACAAATCCTTGAACATCCGATCCACCAGTCTTTGATAGGTCACGCCAGCATTCTTCAGCCCAAAAGGCAAAGATACAAAACAATAGGTTCCCGTAGAAGTGACAAAACTCACTTTGGGCTGATCTTCTTTTGTAAGAGGTATTTGGTGATACCCCTATGAAGCATCCATCATACTCAACAGCTCGCACCCTGAAGTAAAATCCACCAACTGATCAATTCACGGCAAAGGGTAATGATCATTCAGGCAACTTTACTTAGATCGCGAAAATCTACACACATGATTCGAGCTTTTGTATGTGCCTACTTTATAAATAATTGTCAGAAATTTAATAGCTCGCCGCAAAATAACGGAATCGCGTGTAGGTAGACAAGCTTAACTCGAGTCGTCTCTCAAGGACTGACGTTCGAAATTTTTAATATTTGTTTAATCACAATATTTAACACGAGAACTTGTATAAATTTTGATTTTGGAATTATAAACTACTAATAAATTTAAAAGCATCAACTAATTATTTTAAACTAATTAGTTTATCCTAATTAATTAACTAAAGCTTCAAACTAAATTATCTACGAATTATTAATCTAGGGGTTTTAAAAGCAATTTTAATTCTAAATTAATTATCTAGCATGCATGAGCTTATACGAATTAAATCTAAGCATGTGAATTCTCAAGAACAAAATTAATTTCAAAATTCTCAAGCAATAACATATTATAAACTAAGTTATCAATTAAATATCAAAACTAAGCAATTATCAAACTAAGCATGGACAAATCTCATCACCAAGCATGAACAATAAGAAAACGCAGCAACTATATTAATAATAAAACTAAGATCTCAAGGTCCAAGCTTCAGCGATTCAATAGTTCAAAATGATCAAAATATCTAAACGGTTCAAAAACTCAAACGAAAATAATTAAATTCTAAAACTAAGATTAAACTAAGAAATAACTAAGGATTAGAGAACTTATTATTAAGCTAAAGTTGCTGGGAAGTAGCTCTAAAAATCGTGTGAACTCAGGGCGCCAATCGTCGAAGAAATGGATCTCGGATGGAAAAACGTCGTTTCGTCGCTCGGGTCTTCGTTCTTCACCGTAGATCTTCAAAAATCATCCAAGGGTGTCGAAATTCAGATTCCTAACCCTAGGATTGTATAGGGTGTACGCTCAAAAGCACTCAAGCATTGCTGCATGGGACGTGTATACACTCAAATCATACAAATACATGCACAATAAATAAGAACCGAAAATCAATCTCTTTTCAATCGCAAATTAAGTGTGTTATCAAACTAAGAATCGAAAAAGGTCTTTTCGGGTTGTAATGTAAGGCTCTTTGGACGGGTATGGAATATATAAATCGTGTGGCTAAATCACGATCTAACGTGATCAATAACTCACTCAAACCTATTCTAATCTCGAAGCAAGATGCTTCATCTCTTTCAAAAATAAAAACCTCACTTAACTCTCATAACGTAGCCTTAAAATATAGGCTATTTCTCAACTCGATACTCTAAACCGACTTGAAGCTCATACCACTTAAACACAGTTGAAACTTATAATTTGCTTCTTACAATGACACAACTCTTTGCCTTTAAACATTAGGCTTCAAGAAAATAAACAATAAAACAAAAAGCCTTCATTAGCGCATAGGCAATGACTAACACGATTCAACTAGACTCACCATCCTTCTTTTTTTTCCTTTTTTTTTTTTCTTTTTTTAAATATATTTTGCCCCCTTTATTCTTTTTTTATGGGTCTTTTTTTTTCTTTTTTTTTTTGAAGGATGGTGATCCTTTATTACAAAAATTCATAAACTCCTAATATAATCTCCAAAATACTAATAACCAATAAAAATAACGAACTCCTACCCCACGCTTTTAGTGGGTTTGCAAGAGTCGACTCAATAAAATCACTCAGGGCTATAGGCATGGATTATTTGGCTATGATTGGCTCATTCGGAATTTATAGTGGATAAAAATTTATGGATATGGCCGGAATAGGTTTTTTTTTTTCTGTGCCTTAACCTCATTTTCGAAATCAACTACACACAGCGGTTTCAAAGAGATATCAAATCAGAAACTCGTTCAAGCACATGCAAAGATGATAAACACTCAGGCTACTCACAGGCTTTTTGCATGAAAAAGTTTTGAATTGACACTACTTTTAAGGTTTTGCAAAATCAATTGCGTACAATTACCATTTTACAATATATAAATAATAAGTTTTGAAAAATTTATGCACTTATGCACGCTCAAAAGACTAGAACCTCAAATCATACTTAGCTAACTTCGACAGGCATGACATACAAACATAATTCAGCGCAGAAATGGTGATCAATCACGTAAAATTTAGCACTACAAACCCACGACAAATTTTAAAAATTGCACAAATTTCAACTATAATTCAACTCAACCATCCCCCCCCTTTAAAAACTTGGCAATCTCCCGATTGTCCTATAAAGAAAATAAGAACAAGGAAGATAAGAAAACATCCCTTAAAAGTCGATAGTTGAGTTCCTCCAAAAGGCGCTTGTGCAATAATCCTCGTTGTGAACCCGTGATTGGAATGTCTTGAATAAAAGCCTACAAAATAAAACAAGTAACAAAAACAAGCTATCTAATATTTTTGGGATTTTGAGTTTTTCAATTTTCTGGAATTTTTAATAATTAAGAAAAAGAAAAACAAAAAAGTAAAAGATACGATTGTAGTCAATTGTGTCGCGCAAATGCCCTGTGGCACATCGTTTGGAATTGAATTGGCTGGATTGCGGCCTAATGTCGTAAATGGATGGATTGCAGCTCATCGAAAGGTTGCCGAACTGCGGCTAAATTTGGTCGAATTGCGACCTCGATCGGAGGAAATGAATTCGGAAAAATCGGGCAAACAGACGCTGCTAGTGGTTATACCTAGCGGTAACGGTTACCGCTAAATCTTCAGTGTCATCTAAATTTCCGAATCTTCTGCACATTAACACGCACTTAAACGTACCACGGTAATTGACACAATAAAAATAGAAATAAACTAAATAAAAATCGAAAGAAAAATTAAAGAAAAAGAAAAACTAACGCTTGGGTTGCCTCCCAAGAAGCGCAACATTTTACGTCGCATGCTCGACGCGTTTCAACGTTTAATGCTCGGCTCGAGGTGGATCACCTAACTCCACCATGTCACTTTCTTGAAACTCCATCTCAAGTTTTTCGTTGGGGCCCATAATTTCAAGGTCAGCTCCAATGTTGTGAAAATCAATTCCAAATAGCTCGGCTATCTCCTCCCAACTTAGAAAGTCATCATCGTCCTCGACTACCATATCGTCCAAAACTGTTATGCTCTTAAGCTCTTGGACGCAAGCATCTATCGGGTCGACGAACGAACATTCTTCTTCTCTCATTAATGGTGCAGGGCAACTATTTATATCTTTCAAAGAAAAAGTAACCATCTCTCCCAAAACTGACATGCTCATCCTCCCCTTATTTACATCAATCACCGCATGGGAGGTAGACAAGAACGAACGGCTTAAAAGAATAGTATGACCCTTGTCGTCACTCATCATCTCCCCAACATCCAACACTACGAAGTCTACCGGAATTATTAACTCTCCTACTTTCACCAAAACGTCTTCTATAATTCCTAAAGATTGACGAATTTAACGATCCGCTAATTGGAAACGCATCCTTGTCGGCTTCAATGGTCCTAAACCGAATTGCTTATAAAGGGAATGCGGCATTAAGTTAATTCCCGCACCAAGATCAAGCATTCCGCACGCTTGTTGCCCATTCTCCAATGTAATATTGACACAAAAGCTTCCAGGGTCCTTCTCCTTCGTAGGCAGTGGTTGCTTGCATAACGCACTCACCTCCTTCGTTAGTCGAGCGTACTGATTTGTCTTCGAACGCCTATGTCTTGTAGCAAGCTCCTTGAAGAACTTCACATATGCAGGCATCGTCTTGATCACATCCAAAAGAGGAAGGTTGATTTTGACGTTCTTCAACAAGTTATAAAGCTCCATGAACTTCTTATTCTCCTTTGCCGGTCGTAGGCGACTTGGGAAAGGAACTTTGTTGTGAATTATCCTTGGGTTTCCATCATCCAATGGTGAAGTGGGGGATTTTTTCGTGAGCTTCCCTTTCAAAGATCTCGGAATGTAAGGGTTTGGTGTCTTATGCAATTGCTCCACCAGTTCGGATACACCCCCCGCTGGTGATGCCGGTGTTGGAATCTTCGCCATCTCATTATCTCCTTCGTTATCTACTTCAATTCCATTGTCGATCACTTTGCCACTACGTAGGATTTTAATTGCTGAGGCATGCTGTGTTTGGCTTGAAAATCTTTCCTTACTTTCCAATAATGGGGCTATAGAGGCTGAAAGCTGCCCCACCACTATCTCGACTTTCCTCAAGTCAGTGGTCACTTCCTTCAAGCCATTAGTGTTTTCAAGAGTGGCCTTAGCGATTTGCTGCAGAGTCTTAGTAAGCACAGTCTCCATCCCTTGCATTTTTTTCGAAATATCATCTATCCTTGCGTTGACTTTCTCAAGCCCATCCCAATTTCGGAGCGTCTCAGTCACTTGGTTTTGTTGCCAAATTAAGAGTTGATCATTTGATTGAACCGGATTTGATGGTTGCCCCTTCGTAGGTGGTGGTGGTGAAGGAAGGTACCTTGGGTCGGTCTGTGGATTTATCGGCGCATAATGTGGGTTCTCATGACCCCACTTAAAGAAAGGAGAATCACGTTGTGCCTGAAATTGGTTTGTGGGTTTCTGCCCAGAATTGTTGTGTTGGAAATTTGGAACGGCGTTGACCTCTATGTTCAATTCATCATCAAAAGTTACTGAACAAGCATTTGCTCCATGTCCAAATGCTCCACAAATCCCACATGTCTCTTGTGAAGGTTGCAATTGTTGCTTCATCATCATGTTTGTCAACAACTCCACTTGCTTTTTAAGTTTATCGATCTTGTCATCCTCCACTCGCGCAACTGAAACCTCATTCACTCTAATTTTTCGATGCCTTGAACTCGTTTGCCTCGAATTTTCACTTATTAATCTAAAAGGATCTCGTGCTTCTTCCGCGGTTAAGCCCCCGAAATCTCCTGCTCGTGTTTCCACTTGTTGCTTGAAATTCGTCAATAATCCTTCATAAAAGTAATTGTTGAATATCTCGTCACTGTTACCATGGTGTGGACATGCATTGAGGAGCTCCTTAAAACGATCACATGCCTCGTGAAATAATTCGCCATCCAATTGCTCGAATTTAGAAATTCCCCTCCTCAACTTCGTTGTCGTTTGGGCTGAGTAGAATCTTCCCACAGATTTCTTGTAAACCATCTCCTAATTTGTTAGGGAGTTAGGTTGTAATTGATTGAACCATCGTTTCGCTTTATCTTTCAGGGTAGTAGGGAAGTATCTCATTCTAAGCTGTCCTTCACAGAGTCCTCGATCTTGAATCCCAGATAATGCTATGTAAAATTCTCGAACGAACTCGAGTGGGTTTTCATTCGGCAAGCCATAGAAAGAGGGTAGTCTATTCAAATCGTCGGTCCTCAAATTGTAGTTCCTAGCCGCTTGGACTAAAACTATCGCTGAGCTATATGGTCCAATGGTTGGGCATGCGAGGTCACCTTGCTTTCGTACGTTTTGATATTGAGTAGCACGTCTTCCTCCAAAATTGTCCCTATCCTCATAATAATTATCTTCATTAAACTCGTTTTCATCCTCATATTCATCGTCCAGTGCATCTTCGTCTTCACCATCATAGTACTGTCGTCCTCCTCGTTTATTTTGGAAACGATTCGGTATTCGCTCCCGATTTAAATTATGTTGTTGGTTGTTTTGGGGCTGGGGCCCGTCATTACCAACTTGGTTGCATAAGAACTCCTCGTTTGCACGAGCGTTGTATGCTTGAGCTTCCGCTCGATTCCTAAAGTGATGTGGACGGTTGATTTGATTTCCTGGAATCACTGCTTGACGATTATCTTGGCCTTGGGCCCCTCCGTTGTTTGGATTGTTGAGGAACTGGTTTCCTTCTTGATTCTCTTCGTTATTGATCCTTTGGTTGTTTCCGTCGTTATGCACTTAATTGGGGTCAAGAATCGGTGGATCTTCTTGACGATTGTCGTCTTGTGGGTCTCTAAAGTTTAGATCATCGGTAGGTGGCATCCCATATGGTTGTTGACGAGGTGGGGTAAGAATTTCGTTTCCATGCCCTCGACCACCGTTAGTTCGTCCTCCTCCTCTTCCTCCCAGTCCTCGGCCTCCAATAGGTGTAGTATTAGACATGTTGGCCGTATTTGTTTCAAGTTTATTTCTATCAGGGGAATGAAAGAGTCTTCTTGGTCTACCAACTCGTTCAACGTTGTCTACAAATGGTGCAAGTTCGTTTTTAAGACTACGACGACCTCGCATCAACAACACAAAACATCAACGCATCGAGTGGCAAACAAAGAACCTTTATACAAATAAACGGAAAAGCATAAAATAACACGAACAAACATTATCAAAACCTATTTCAGTCCCGGGCAACGGCGCCAATTTTTGATTTGAGCTTTTGTGTGTGCCTACATTATAAATAATTGTCAAGAATTTAATAGCTCGCCCGCAAAATAACGCAATCGCGTGTAGGTAGACAAGCTTAACTCGAGTCGTCTCTCAAGGACTGACGTTCGGAATTTTTAATGTTTGTTTAATCACAATATTTAACACGAGAACTTGTATAAATTTTGTTTTTGGAATTATAAACTTCTAATAAATTTAAAAGCATCAACTAATTATTTTAAACTAATTAATTTATCCTAATTAATTAACTAAAGTTTCAAACTAAATTATCTACGAATTATTAATCTAGGGGTTTTAAAAGCAATTTTAATTCTAAATTAATTATCTAGCATGCATGAACTTATACGAATTAAATCTAAGCATGTGAATTCTCAAGAACAAAATTAATTTCAAAATTCTCAAGCAATAACATATTATAAACTAAATTATCAATTAAATATCAAAACTAAGCAATTATCAAACTAAGCATGGACAAATCTCATCACCAAGTATGAACAATAAGAAAACGCAGCAACTATACTAATAATAAAACTAAGATCTCAAGGTCCAAGCTTCAGCGATTCAATAGTTCAAAACGATCAAAATATCTAAACGGTTCAAAAACTCAAACGAAAATAATTAAATTCTAAAACTAAGATTAAACTAAGAAATAACTAAGGATTAGAGAACTTATTATTAAGCTAAAGTTGCTGGGAAGTAGCTCTGAAAATCGTGTGAACTCAGGGCGCCAATCGTCGAAGAAACGGATCTCGGATAGAAAAACGTCGTTTCGTCACTCGGGTCTTCGTTCTTCATCGTAGATCTTCAAAACTCATCCAAGGGTGTCGAAATTCAGATTCCTAACCCTAGGATTGTTATTTGGAAGGTTTTTAGGTCTAAGTGTGTGTCAAAAGTCGGATTATGGGGGGGTTATTTATAGTTTTCGTGTATCTTGGGCCGCAAGTCACACAGGTCGGTTTCTGGGCCCATCTACGGTAGCAGTCTACGGTCACAAGTAACCGTAGAACCAACCGTAATGCTCTCTGATGCCTTTCTACGGTAGCAGTCTACGGTTACAAGTAACCGTAGAACCAACCATAATGCTCTCTGATGCCTTTCTACGGCAACGGTTCCAGGAACATAACTGTTATAGAAAGTCTGTCAGCCTAAATTCTTGCTACTTCTTCACCGTAAAGCTCGATCTTTGACTCTCGATCATCATACTTCATCTCTAACGTGCTGAACTCTTCCGGTTACTTAGCTATAAAGTGAAAAACCACAAATAATCACTTATTTGCATCAATATAGATCAAAACATGGTAAAATAAGCTGGAAATACAAATATACGAATTCAAGCTCAATCTACCCAACTTATACCAAAAATAATAAGAAAAAGTAACTAAAATACCTACAAAAATCAAGACAATTACGTGCTAATCAACACATCCTCCACTTTTGAACCGGCTTTGGCACCATCACGACATTAGACAAATATTCAGGGAATTGAATTTCCCTTATGTGACCAGCTTTCAACAGTTTCTGCACTTCCTCTTCGATTATCTTATCCAACTCCGGCCCAAAATGCCTCCTTTTATGCTTCACCGACCTCGCCTCTGGGTCCGCATTTAAATGATGTTGCGTGACCTCCGGGGACACCCCTGTTAACTCTCCATCCCCAAATGCAAATACATCTCGAAATTCTCTTAATAACCTCACCAGCTCGTCCCTCAACTATTCAGGTATTAAGGTCCCCACCCTCGTAGTATATTCTGGGCGACCTTCCTCTAGCGAAATTTCCATCAGCTCCTCATTCGGTTGAATAGGATTTTCCTGTTCCTTCATTTTCTTTGCACTAAGCACTCCCTCCGATCGATCATCATCCCTTTCACGCTTATTCTCCATTAACCCTTTCCTGACCGTCATATGATAGCACGATCTCGCGACCTGCTGTTCTGCAATAACTTCCCCTACTCTGTCACCCCCCGGATACTTAATGCTCATGTGGTAGGTCGATGTTATCGCCTGGAATGCATTGAGGGCAGGTCAACCCAATATAGCGTTATAAGACGACCTTCCTCGAATTATCAAAAACTTCAAGCTCTTCTCTACTCGTAACTCATCCTTTCCCAATATCACTGTCAGCATCATCTCTCCTTCGATATTTACTTGTGCCCCATTAAATGCATATATGGGTGTATTCACAGGTCGCACCTTTATTTCCAATTCCATCTTCTCAAGACAGTCTGTGTATATGAAATTTACCGAGCTTCCGTTATCCACAAAGATTCTGCCGACGTCATACCTTGCCACCTCGGCCTCAATCCCTATCGCGTCATTATGCTCTTCCTGCAGCCCGCATCGATCGTTAGGGCCAAAAGAGATGAACGGCCCTACCATCTGAGATTGTAGACTCACACTAGCAACCTCCCACGTTCCAGAGCGAGCTGACTTAATATGCCTCCTCCACGCATTTTTAGGATCTCCATCAGTTGGTCCGCCTGAGATTATGTTTATCCTCCCTTTATTTCTTCGTGGACCGTTATGTCCCTAATTCCCTTGTTGTGGTTGTCTCGCGACCTGATCCCGTGGCGGATCCCTCGGCGGTGGTGGAGGCAGTGGTCGCCTTTTCTCCTTTGGTTCTCTATCTTTGTAAATTACTTCCTTCAGATGTCCTGCCTTTATAATCCTCTCTATCTCCTCCTTGAGATGCCTGTAATTTTCAGTGAAATGCCCATAATTGTTATGAAATAAACAGAAGGAATTAGTCTTGGGGTGAGTAGGAATCGGCGTGCGATCTTCTGGCCACTTATCGCATTGGGTACCAAGCACTCCATAATAGTGAACACTTTAGCTCGCGGATAGGCCAATGGTGTAAAATCCTCATTTCTCCAATCTTGCATATCCTCTTCCTGCCTTTTGCTAATCACAGAGTTCAAGCTCAACAGCCCGCGCACTACCCTTCTTGGTTCTCTCCTCAATTCCCTCTTAGGAACACTGTCTACCAAATCAACGACCTCCCTGCCGAAATGCGCCCGATGTTCCTCCTCAGCTTCCTCCACTTGTATGTACTTATGGCACCTTGCCAAAACCTCATCATACGTACGGGCCTCCATTTGACCAAGGATTTACGCAAATCCTCCCTCATTAATCCCTGGTGTAGAGCTCCAGCCTTCATCTCATCAGTAGCAACAGGTATTTCCATAGTGGCGCCGGTAAACCTGTTAACATATTGTTTCAATGTCTCATTAGGTCGATGTACCATAGTAAAAAGCGACTGCGCTGTCCTCGCACTCTGCTTCATGCTGGAAAACTGCTTCAGAAAAGCAGCTCGCAACACCTGATAACTGGTAACTTTCCCCCGCGACAACTGATAGGACCAATTTTGTGCAATTCCTCTTAAAGTAGATACAAAGGCCCGACACGCCACATCATCTGTATAACTATGCAACATCCTCGCATTCTCTAAGAGCTGCAAATGCTCGACTGGATCTGTCGTACCCCGATACTGAATTTCTAATGCTTTATACCCCTTGGGCATTGCGGCCTATAACATATCATCCGAGAAGGGATGTCCCTCATCTCCGTCGATTTTTTCTCCCTCAACTCGTTTTTGTAATTTCAGCATAGCCTCCTGAAAATCTCTAAAAGCCTTACTTCCTGGCCCCACCTCGTTCTCACCATTTCCTTCATTACACCCACTACGACTCTTTCGGGTTTTATCTCGAGATTCACCATCTGTTCTTGAAGTCTAGGTTCCGCTCTCACTAGTATGCCTACCGTGTCGGCGACCTCTACGCCTGTAGTGGCTTCGCTTCATCTTTACTCCCTTCCCTCTCCGCTTATGAGTGTGAGAATCTATGGATGAGGTAGAACTGGAAGTGTCCTCATACTTTCGCTTACTCCGACCTTTCTTTCCTTGAGAAGGTCTCTTAGACAGAGACCTCTCGCTTTGTTTTACCTTCCAGGCTACCGACCCCTCTTCTTGCTCGTTGTCTAGCCCATCACCCTTCTCTTTCAGAGTACCCAGCTCGCCTGCCAGGTACTTGTTCAACTCTTCCATCTTTTCCTGAGGCACGAAATCCATAAGCCCCTCTAAGAATCCCTTCTTAATCTGGCAGGGCTTATCCTTGGGCATATCTCTCCACTCCCTCGTCCCTATGTGAATCATTTTCTGCGCCGCAACTTCCGGCGTCCTCGCCTCCAGATCTTCTGCCGGTTGTTTGCCATCATGCTGTTTTGGGGAGGGCGGTGGCATGCCCTCTAAACCCGGAACTGCCTGTTATGCCGGAAAAGGCGCCTGTCCATCTCTTGTCGCATCCTGGTCGTTGACATCCGCCGCTCTCTTCTTCTTCTTTGGTTTTTTCGGTCAAGAACCATAGTGTAGGGTTCTGAGTATTATGTTGTTATCCTTCATGCTTCATTTGTGGATTTTCTCACGCCTTTCGTTCAAATACTCGATGTCCCTGTTTCCCACAAACGGTGTCACTTGATAAATCCAAATCGATTGGTTACCAAGAATATGGGGTATTAACCTCAAAATAGAGATCAGCGACCTGAAATAGATTCTGAAAACGTCTCAGCGACCTGCCAAGCTTCCAACGAACCTCCTAGCGACCTCGTCGATCCTGCAAAACAGCACCTCGGACRGGTCAGATTTCGAATCCGTCAAGRTCCTCCGATGCTTAAGTYAAAAGCAAGTCACAACTCAAAACACTCACACTACTGTAAACACTTAATGATACGATAAAGCCAGATTAACCTAAAAGAATGAAAGGTATGCACCTCCTTTTATAGAGACAAGAGAAGTATTCCCCAAGTCAAGGGTTTCCTTCTCCCATTACAATTCCATAAATACCACAACACTACAACCGACTCAGAATTAGGACTCTTCTTATATGCCAAGTTCCCATAAACAATAAATCTCTTACCGTAATAGGCCTGGGCCTGTTATTCTTTCTATATAGTCCGTCGGGACTCCATAAACTATTCACATTTAAGCCCACAGGCTTGATATTCACAAATCCCACAACCGAACTCAAACACTACACAAAATACAAGAGGTCACGCCCTTATGTGAGAACTCATCCTCATACTCCAGGTCGCTACTCCACAAACCAACTCGCCCACTTCTCCAAAGAAACCACTCAACTCGCTCACCTCCAAGAAGAACACTCTTTTCGAGAAATAAAGTCGCTTACCAAAAATACTCTCATATACCAAATAATATTACGTATAGATATTTCAGTACGTATCATAAATTGTCTACAATTATCCCTACCCCTCTTTCTCGCATTTTCTTTCTCTATTTTACTATTTATTTACCTTACCCTCATTTTCTCCTTCAAAGTAAACAGTCCTATGACTTCCCACGCAGATCCATCAGTTTTCGAATTGATCTGCGTGCCCTCCAAAACAGTCAACTTCATGTGTTATAAATTACCCCATTTGCCAATTATTTCATCAAGGATTCAGTTTAATTAAGTTGTGAGCTTTATCCATACAAATTAAACTCTTGCTATTTTTCTTGGGTTCAATATTTCTTCTTTCTTCCTCACCAATAATCCATAAATTCCAAACTAAGCATAGAAAAAAAGAAAAATAGCTGAGTTTCGGTTCAAGAAAAATAATTGTAGTGTTTATGCTTCTTCTTCTTCATCAAATAGATCATCATCGTCGTTAAAGGGCAATAAAAACGGGTTCACAAGAAAGTGCGCATCTTTAATAAAGGAAAAAACGAACTAGGATTTGCGCATACATGCTGTGTTGTTGGTACATTCAAGGAGATGATTGATCTACTATTTTTTATTTTTATTTTTATTTTTTAAAATGGCTCGTTAGCTAGCAAATATAGATGCCTTTTTTTTTTTGCCTTTTTTTTTTACGCCCCTATCTTCTTTAGTCCATTATATATAGCTCTCTTCTTGATAATGCCACGTTTTTTAAAACCTGAAAGGTGTAATTTCATTAGATGTAATGTAATTCCAGGCTTCTTGTAAGGAAGAATATGTAATGCAAATGGCTCAACATGTATGGAATATATTGTGTATTTAGTACATTTTACTATATTGTATTATGTGTAATAATATTTCCCCCATTAACTTTAGTTTAGCCAAAATAAAACCCGGAGTACATTACAAGGAAAAAGATAAATTACACTCAATTACATATTACATACTTACTCTGTAGATTATTATGATATTTTCCATTAAATAATTCGAAGATGTAGTTTTAAATTCACAATATAGTATGAAATTATATTTTTTAAATGAATAGTATTAGATTTTGTTTTATAAGTGCCTAAAAGTATGTAATTCTGAAATTCTAAAGGAATACTAACATGAAATTCTACGATGTAGTATGAAATTCTACTAGCGGTGGCGGGTAATATGAAATTAATATGAAGTAGTATGGATTTTGGTTGAACGTGGGTAGTATGAAATTAATATGAAGTAGTATGGATTTTGGTTGAAATTAATATGAAGTAATATGGATTTCTCGTTGAATAGTGGATAGTATGAAATTAATATAAAATAGTATGGATTTTGATTGAACGGTGAGTAGTATGAAATAAGTATAAAATAATATGAGTTTTAGTTGAATTAAACATGAAAGGAAGAAAATATTGAACAAAAAAAATTGGTTTATAAGGTTAAATTAGTAATCTTGTGTAGTATTTTAGATTAAATGGTAAGTTCAAATACCAATGGATTATTTGGGATGATATATTTACCTATAGGAGCATGCTCAATGCCCCTAAAAGAAAAATATTAGGCAAAATATAATAAAAGAAAATTATTAAATTAGACTAAATATAATAATAAAATATTAAAAAATGGAAGATACAATAAAAGTAAGAAATTAAATTAGATATATATTACGTTCGGATAACACATAAGTAATCAAAACACCAGAATTTTTTATTTGTCAAACAAAGCATACGATGCAGACACGTAAGTTAGTAGGATTTTGCATTAATATATAGGGTGATATATATTTTATGAAAGCAAATAGTAATTAAAGCACACATAAAATATAGCAAAAGTATAAGTACATCCACCAACTATATTAATAGCACGAATATGAGGACATGTTTGGACTAGTATTTATTGGAGTTTTAAATTTTAGTATTCAAAACTTTGGGGTATTCAGAACTATGTGAATAGTAAGAATTTTTGTTTGTTATATGATTCAAAATTTTTTACTTTTTACTGTAAATATCTGTAATATCTGCTAATTTATGTTTACCAATTTTGTATACTTTTTCTAGGCTTGTAAATAATTGTAAAGGATAAACAATATGAGATGAATAAGATGACTTGGGGAGGAAGAGATAAAGAGAGAGAATTAGGAAGGAAGAGAAATTATAATTTGCTGCTTAATGCCCTTCATTTCATTTTCTTCTTAATATAACCTAAGGTAGGAGGGGACCAATACACATGTCCCTTAGTCCCTAACATCCGGTAAAAAAAGATAATAACTTCAAATAAAACAAAACAATAAAAGTGGGCTATCAACTAAAAGTAAAAGGCTTGGGAAATAAATGTTGGGCTCACGACCCATCTGTTGTTTAAACTTGGACTAAGCATCCGCTCCGCTTGACAGCTGGCAACCCGACCCATTAACCGTATAAGTCCTCTCCACCTTTCCCTTTTCCAAAACTCGGCCCGCTCCTCTTCTCCCCAATTCCAAATTGTAACCTAATTCCCAAATTTCCAATGGTTCTTCTCCGATTCATGACAATACCTCCTCCATCCGAAGATCCTTGTCTCCAAGGATCAAACTTTTGAAACTGCAGTGTAAGTATTCTTCATCCTCCCATGTTGCGCTATTTCTTCCGTCATTAACCCACTGAATGAGAAATTAATTAATTTATCCTCTATTTCTCCTCACAACCCTCTGTCCAGTCGATTCCTGCGGCATGACCTGGAAGTCCCCATCATCATTTATCGCCGGCAGATCTGTGTTCGGCGGCAGTGTCAAGGTAGGGCTGAGTCTTTTCTTCAAAAGGGATACATGGAAAACCGGATGGATTTTTGCATCCTCAGACAATTCTAAATGGTAAGCCACTTCTCCGATTCTCTCTATGATTTGATATGGACCATAAAATCGTGCAGATAGTTTATGATTTCTCCTGAGTGCAATGGAATTTTATCTGAAAGGTTGTAGCTTAAGATACACCCAATCCCCCACCTTAAATTGCCTCTCTACTCTCTGTTGATATGCATAGAATTTCATGCGATGTTGTGTGTGTTGTAGATTTTCTCTCAAGTCATGTATTAATTGCTGTCTTTTCTGAATAAATTCTGTGATATCTGGGTTCTGTGTAATAATGTGGGTCTCCATAAATGAAGTAGGAGGTTGCTAACCATATAGGGCTTAAAAAGGTGTAGTCTTTAGGCTTGTGATGAACCATTCATCTAAGGTAGTTTTCCAAGCATTTATTCAACCTTTCAGTCTGTCCATCAGACTGAGGATGATAGGCAGAAGTAAAATCCAATTGAGTGCTTATTGCCTTGAAAAGTTCCTTCCAAAAGGAGCTAGTAAAAACCTTGTCTTTGTCAGTCACTATGTGTAGGGGTTGCCCATGCAGCTTATATATGTTGTCCAAGAAGAGCTTAGCAACTGTAGTTGCAGTGAAAGGGTGTTTTAGAGCTATAAAATGGCCATACTTGGTAAATCTGTCAATAACCACCAAGGCTACATCCTTCCCAAAAGATTTAGGTAGTCTTTCAATGAAATCCATGTAAATATGGGTCCATGCTTGTTGGGGAATGAGTAGTGGTTGAAGTAAACCTAGATACAAACCCCATTCACTTTTGCACTTAGCACACACTTCACATTTTTTTAACCCAGTCCTCCACTTCCTTCTTCATAAGTGGCCAGTAGAAAATCCTGCTAACCCTTTTATAAGTACCCAATATACCTGAGTGGCCTCCAAAAGTTGGATTATGCATCTCTGTTAGTATAGTTTTCCTGAGGTTGGGGTCATTTTCCACCCCTATTTTCCCTTTGTACTTGATGACATCTCCCTGTAGTGCAAACTCAGGGTATGAGTTGGGGTTCAGAGAGTTTGATGTTAATATTTTGGCAAAGAAAGGGTCAGTGGAGTATCTAGCAGCTACTTGCTGGACCCAAGTAGGTATGACTGTTGTGATAGCATGACAGGTCTCAGAGGTGGGTACTTGTCTGGATAAGGCATCAGCCACCTTGTTCTCTACTCCCTTCTTGTAGTGAATTTCATAGTCAAAACCCAATAGCTCAGTGATCCATTTCTGCTGCATTGGATTCAATATTTTCTGATCTAATAGGTGCTTGAGGGCCTGTTGATCTGTCTTGATGATGAATTTGTACCCCTTTAGGTAATGCCTCCATTTCTGAATAGCCATTAACACAAAAAGGAATTCCCTCTCATATATTACATAGTGTTTTGCTCATATAGGAAATAGGCCTACCATCCTGCATTAGGACAGCCCCTATTCCAGTACCACTGCATCTGCCTCCAAAACAAAAGTCTTGGAGAAGTCTGGTAAGTCAAGTACAGGTGTTGTTACCATAGACTCCTTAAGTTTCCCAAAAGCCATTTCTACTTCTTTAGTCTATGAGAAAGCCCCCTTTCTTAAGCAAACAGGTCAAGGGCTTGCTAATCAGTAGTCAACACACATCCTCCATGTATATCCTTATTTTTGACTAATAAGACAATAGAGGCAAAAGGTCTGCTGTTGTGTTGTATGACACCAGAGTTTAATAACTCCTTGATAATTCCCTCTATCTCATTCTTTCGGTTATGTGACACTCTGTAGGGGAACTGGTGTTTAGGGTTGCTCCCCTCTTTTAGAATAATATGATGTTAAACCCCTCTGACAGGTGGCAGTCCCTGTGGCTCTTCAAAACATCTTGAAACTCTACCAATAAGTCCTCAAAACTTGTAACAATTCCCCTTGACTCAGGTTTAGCCTTAACCCAATACACTTCCTCAACCTGGGATGGCATCTCTTGATGAATCATTTTGATAAGAGTAAGTCCAGAAATTAAATGACATTCATGGGGTGAGGATATTGCATGTATCTTTACCCTCTTTCCCAGCAATGTAACAGTAAAAGTCATGTGGTCATAACCCAACTCCACAAGAGTGCAGGATTTCAACCAATCACCACCCAGAATTAGGTCATAGCCTTCATTTGCCAATACCCTTGGGGAGAAAGAAAAAGGACGCCCCTGCATTTTCCACTTAAGTATAGATACTCTTGTTGAGCTCACCATTTTCTGTCCATTGGCTACCTTAACTAGGATTGGCTTGGCAGGTTCAAGAGTACAGCCCAACCTTTTAGCAGTTGACTCTTGAATGAAACTTAGGGTACTTCAAGTGTCAATCAATATGTGTAGCCTCTCATTGCCAACTGATCCATTAAGCCTCATAGTAGTTAAACCTCCTTCCCCTGAAATAGAGTTTAATGACATCTGGATTTCTTCCATATTTTCTTCAGTCACCTGTTCAGCCAGTTCATGGTTGGGGTAGGGCTCCATGTATTGTTTCTCTTCTTCTTCAGTCATAATTAGGTATGATATTCTGTTCTTGCACCTATGTCCTGCAGAGAAAGGTTCATCACAATTGTAGCACAAACCCTTATCCCTCCTGGCAACCATCTCAGAGGCTGTGAGTAATTTAAACCGAGGTTTGTTTGGAGCTGGTGGTGGTCTCAAGGTAGTACTTATTTCATTTCTCCTAAGAATGAAAGGAACAGTGGTTCTAGTAGGAGTCCTTAGTTTTTTGGTAATTGCTTCTAGTGTATGCAACCGCCTTTGTCCCAACTCATTAGTTTGTTGAAGGGATGTGGGCTCCAACATGTGTATAAAAGATTGCAACTCTTCACTCAACCCAATAATAAAGCTAGCAATAAAATATTCTTCAGAATAGGCACCCCTGTTGAGAAGCAGCATACAAGCTCTCAACTCCTCAAACTTCTCCACATACTCCAAATATGACTATGTATGCCTCAGCATATTAAATTTAGTAATAATTTGTGTCTCCTTCAATTCATCAAATCTGGCCGATAGTATTTCCAAAAATTGTGCCCAAGTTAGATCCAATTGCCTGATAGAAATTATTGGTACCATTGTGCAGCCTTACCATAAAAGTCCATAGATGCTAGAATCACCTTTTGAGCATCTGGAATATTGGTAATGAGCTTTAAATAACCTTGACATTTTAAGATCCAAGACCTAGCTTGAGATCCATGAAATCTGGGGAAGTCAATTTTGGGAAGTGAGGTGATGATGTAATGGTGTGGTTGATCCTGGATCATTTTGTTGGGTGTTACTGTTTGTTGCCTTGGTATAGTTCTGGGTGGTGTCCAACCTGAGCCTGGTTCACCCAAAATTGAGCCCTCATCAGTTTGTTTCTGCATTTTTTCTGTATTGAGCAAATGCAGCTGGATAGAGGCTAATGTTTGGGATAGGTGGTCAAATTTGTTCATCATATCTATACTGATTCCATTAATTTTCTCCCGTAACCTCATTTATGTGGCTTCTCTCTTTGCAGATTCTGTTTGAAGGACTTGATCAATGCGTTTCTGGGCCTCTTGAAGATCTTTAAGCGTGTAACTTCTGCCATTTTAGGAACTCGAATGGCTCTGAGTACCAATTGTAATATCTGCTAATTTTTGTTTACCAATTTCGTATACTTTTTCTAGGCTTGTAAATAATTGTAAAGGATGAACAATATGAGATGAATAAGATGACTTGGGGAGGAAGAGATAAAGAGAGAGAATTAGGAAGGAAGAGAAAATATAATTTGCTGCTTAATGCCCTTCATTTCATTTTCTTCAGAATATAACCTAAGGTAGGAGGGGACCAATACACATGTCCCTTAGTCCCTAACATTCGGTAAAACACAATAACAACTTCAAATAAAATAAAACAATAAAAGTGGGTTGTAAACTAAAAGTAAAAGGCTTGGGAAATAAATGTTGGGCTCACGGCCCATCTGTTGTTTAAACTTGGACTAAGCATCCGCTCCATTTGAGAGCTGGCAACCCGACCCATTAACTGAATAAGTCCTCTCCGCCTTTCCCTTGTACACAACTCGGCCCGCTCCTCTTCTCCCCAATTCCAAATTGTAACCTAATTCCCAAATTTCCAGCGGTTCTTCTACGATTCATGACAATATCAAATCATATCTAAAAAGTGAATGATAATATATTATTGTATTGTATTTGATGTCGAATCATGTCTGAAAAGTGAATGATATTGTATTATAATATTGTATTTAGGAGTATTTAAATATTTAGTTGTAAGAAATTATTGGTTGAGTATTTAACTTTTGAGTGTTATAACAAATGAATATCAATTATTTGCAATACCAGATCTAGTATTCGAAATGTTAGGGCAAACAAATACTGGGTGTGGCCCACTCAGGACAAGGACAATTTTATGCATAAAAGAAAAGTATATTGTGGTTGTCAATAAATATTATTGGGTACATTCACGGACCTTTTTTCAGTAATAAAATAAAAACTACTCAAGAAACTGTCACTCACTCTTTTTACTATTTTACTAATTTTGTTTATTTGTATTCATTATGTAATGAAGTTTAAAAAAATATTAACAATCAAACACACACACGAAAAATACACTCGTGGCCTCCGCAAGTAATAGACCAAATAGGCCAGGAATGCTATGATCGGGGCGTAGCCAGGATTTTTTTGCATCTTGGGCTAGTCGGAATGCATACACGTGTGTGTGAATTAAAACCATAATATAATAATATATTAATTTTAATAAAAAAAATATTAATGGGTGATATTAGCCATTTAATTTTTTGAAAAATAATTTTAGTCATGACAGTGTTACTTATTCATTTAAAAAAAACGCTGGTATTTTCTCGTTGCGAGACATAAAAATAACAAGAAAACAGACAATTTAACTCAAAAATGTTTGAAAAACTTGTTTTTTAAGCCAAAATAATGCGCCTCTAGAAAATACTTATAAAATATTTTTGATTTTAAATATTCAATAGTGATATGAATAAGAAATAAATATTGTCATGCAATTTTTCATAAAATAAAATTCATTAATTATTGAATTAGTGTCGATAAACTCTCATTAAAAAAAATCTAAATTACCAACCATCAATGATATAATTTATGAGTTTTGGCCAAAATAATTCAAAGTTAGAATATAGTAAATTAATATGGGCTAATTTAATTACATTGAGTTATTTTTTTAAAACTATCAATTAAAAATTAAAAAAAAAAAAAAAAAAAAAAAAAACTACCATGGGCTTGAGCCCAACCCAGCCATTGGGGTGTCTCCGCCCCTTGCTATGGTGCTCTTGGGGCAAACTGTACAAGTGAGGTTCATCAAACTGGTTAATTAATGATTAACTCTTGGGCCACCTGTGCAACCAATTACACGGTGCCACCTCAGATTGTGCCACCGTATTTTGGTGCTCTCGGGGTTCACTTTTCCTCCTGATATACAATAATTTTCGACGTTGCCCCTAAACTTTATTTTTGGTAGAATATTCCTTCTAAATTCCATCGATAGGCAAATGAGGGGAAAAGTGCAAGAATCTTATAGTTTGAGGTAAAGTGCAAAAAAAACCTTAAAGTTTGGGGGACAAATTAAAAA
>BMAC01000562.1:497514-517053 GCA_014905375.1 Phtheirospermum japonicum | reverse complement strand
CTGCATATACCCGTTCATCTTCCTCCCCAAAATCAAAAAAAAATCCCGTGATTAATCTTAGCATCCCAATATACTAACCGAAAACATGGAGAAAATCATACAACTTCTTTCCCAAAAACAAACAAATTAGGAAATCAATCATAGCAACCCAAAGATCACCCCAAAATCTACAGAAATCATTCAACTTCTTTATCATAAATTAAAAGAAAAATCCCAAAATCAACCATAGCATCCCCATAATCACGCCTCACTATCAACCCGGTGTATACTAGCATATTTTTAGATCGCACATTCATAACGAGACATGAGCAGGGGGATGCCTATAAAATAAGCGTCTTTGCACCATTAGGGTTCCTCGCTCGTGTTCTAATTGCAGGCTTTATTGTTACTTTCCCATCATAACTATGGTTAATTCGGCAATGGGTGGAGACGCCGTGGGTCTTTTCTCGGAAGATGAGGCTAAGAGGTTAGAACCTAATAGTAACTTTTTTTTTAATTGATTCATGTATTTGCGTCGAATTTTGGTACTTGTGTGTGAAGAATTAGGGTTTTAAATTCTAATTGGCGTAGATTGTTGTTGTGCTGACCTCTGACTACGATTTATGAGTTGCGTTGCATGAAATTAATTTCTCAATGATTTGGGGATTTATATTCATTTTTTCAAATGAATTGTTTATATTTTGTTTGTATATTTTTCTGTTAGTCTAAAAGATTTTGAAACCATGGGAATGCTTAAATTAAATAAAGAATTATATGGTCAAACTATATGGTAAACCCATCACAGATTTTATTCTTAAATTAAATGCTAAATGATGTTAGAGATGTTGCTAAGTTCACCAAAAAATGACGTAGATTCTTGAGAAACAGCTTCAGTAAATGGTTTTGTAGATTGCTTTGAATGAGCTACTTATATGATATAAGGTATCAACTAAATGCTAAATATGTTTTTGGTGTTTGCTGAATAGGTTTAATATGATCACAGTACTTGATAAACCAAGTACTGATTTTATGTTGAAATTAAATGGTAGATGATACTATAAATCTATGTTAAAACTATATTTTGCAGACGCTAATGTATTCGCTTTTATCTAAAAAATGTGGTAGTTTTCTCTTGATTATAATGAGAATGTATAATAAGACTATCGTAGGTTTTATAATGTGTTAATTTATGTTTGGTAATATGCTAATTAATTTAAGTATCCTAATGTGTTATTTTATGATTGGTAATATGCTAATTAATCGAAGTTCTGGAATCATTTTGTTGAATTCATTAAATGACTTATACTGCTGAAAAACAGATTTTGTGAGGATTTTAGCAAAATTTATAATATCATTTAGCCCTTAATTTATAATTAGAAGTGTGCTAATTTTCTGGCTATTATCCTGAAATTTTATGCTAAAATAATAAATTCCAGTTGCTAATGTATTCACTTGTATATAGAAAATGTGCTGGAAAAATAATAAATATTTTTACTGAAATTTCAGATTTTTGAATGTGTGACATTATGTTGATTAAGATTGTTGATAAGCACGTATAGTATTTGTGTTGTCACACATCTAAGCATGTGGTAATTTTCTGGTTAATATTATAAATCTTTTATGCTAGGACAATAGTGGGTATTTTAATGTGTTATTTTATGATTGGTAATATGCTAATTAATCGAAGTTCTGGACTCATTTTGTTGAATTCATTAAATGACCTATACTGCTGAAATACAGATTCAGTAAGGGGTGTATACATTCCTATGTATGCTTTCAAATCACGAGCGAAGTTTTTGAAATCAACACTTGTGCAACCGATATTAGAATACCCACCGACAAATTCCTTGAATAGCCTATACGACTTCGTTGCTCCTATACTGGCTCTAGCACAGTTTAATATAAATGATCGATGAACATCACCTATATTCCTATTCTCCGTTTGAAATTCTTTATAACATTCTGAAACCATGTTATGGGTATGACGCTCTGTGAATAGGTCAACGATATATCCTTGGTTGCCATTAAATTTGAAAAATATACGAGCCATGCATTCAACACGCTTGGACAACCTACRTCTCTTTTTCATAATAGAATTTCCACTCTCGTCGACCTCATCGGCAGTGGTATTCTTTTTACCTTCTCGATTACAATAAACACGTTTTTGTATTATTGTAAGGTTGTCGGCAGCCTTCTTATGGCCCCCAAGACGCACATCAAAACCGCAAACGGTCGCGTAAGTCTTGTAAAAATTAATCYCGTCCKCAAGCGATGGAAACACTTGACCATGGTATGGTTTAATGTTGGGGTCGCAATTCGRAATATAATACGCTRTCTTCCCAGGAGATATCTCAATCCGGACGGTGTTTTCGGAATAATTTTTTGTACCTGCATGTAATTTTAGTTGTCATTATTAAAAAATAGCTATGTATTTTATGTTAGTTCAAATTTCCTCTGTTGCTAACAATAAAGATTTTAGAAATTTCTAAAATTTAAAAAATAAAAAATCGACCAAAAAATATAGGAAAATCTGGAAATATGGGTTCCTCAACAACGTTAAAGTATTTTACAATAATATTAGAGGCGCATGATCTGTAGAAAGAAACAAGAAATCAGTTGTGTTTTATGGATTAATATTGGCGGTGGCTTGAAATGATTGTATSAAAGTGTGATAAGCATTTAGAATGTTTAAAAAACTATAATTAGCATGGCATATATGGGATGATGCAACGAACTACGACCAACAAAAGATGGAAATTTAATAAAATTTGAATATGGTTAGTGGTGATAACTTGGCCGTCTGTTAATTGAATGCTCCAACAAATCTGTTTTGGTGGTTGAAAGTAAGCAAGAATGAAATGTTTGTATCGAGGTGTGCTAAAACATTAAGATGTTAGAATTAATATTAACAAAATATATATGGTCTGCAAAACAACCAAGAACAAAGTTCTTGTCAAAAGCCTATATATGAACARAGACATAAACTTGGTGATTCACTGCTATTATTTAGACAAAAACCTGGAGATTCAACGCTCTTATTTGGACGGAGACCTGGGGATTCCATGCTCTCGTTTGGACAGAAACYTGGGGATTCCATTCGATWAATTGGATGGGATGAATTAGTTTAATCGATATTTTGAACAAAATATAATAMAATTTTAATCGAACGGGATTGCTTGATATTCTTGTTGTGTAAATGATTCTTCTTTCCATTTTTTTGCTCCCACGTATGATTTGAATGAATGTGAGATTAATTAAATGATTTTTCTTACCATTTTTTGCTCTCCACGTGACCTGAATGCATGAGATTAATTGTAGGCAGCAGCGGCTAAAGTGGAGGTTAGTGGGAGTTATATTAGGTTATTTTATATAATTACGTTTAAACCCTTTTTCATTATTATAAATATATTAAATATATAATAAATGAAAATGATCTGGACCATTGAATACATTTGATCTTGTGGACCATGTGGGTTCCCAGTTCCCACACAGGGGACTGGTTCCCACGTGATCCAAATCCTATATATATATATATATATATATATATATATGATTGGGTTCAAATGAGAACCCCGTCATTATATGTGAACCTAACTAATCTTGACCTTAAATCTAATATTGCACAGTGCAATTATATGTCCAGGTTCATTGTGCTTTTTACATAGTACTGTAGTGCTAAAATCAATCCAATTTTTTTAATTTAATTATAATATATATATATATTTTACGTTTTAAAACATGCAATATGTATCTTAAATTGTAGATCTTTAGAATGTGATTAATTTGATATATATTTCATTCAAAACGAATAAAATTTGAAAAAGTTATGGTTTGTTGAAGATTTGAGTTTCATTTCAAATTTTTGAATTTGCAGTTTATAGACGAAATTTTCAATGCTTTTTGTATACAATCGTAGTGTTTTTTTTCTTAATCTATTGTGCTTTCTAAAGAACAATGTAGTGCTCTTTGTAAACGTTGATATATGTCCGAAATATCTTTTTTAATTAATTAATGTATTTTTTTACATTATTACCATGCTGACATGTCATGATTTCAACCATCAAGATTATCCAATCTAATGGTCAAGATGAGTTCCTAGGTTCACATATAATGACAGGTTCTCATTTGAACCCAACCCTATATATATATATATATGAGATATAAATTCTATTTCATTAATAAAAAATAATAATCTTAATAAAAACTTGATATTAATATTATTTTGATTTTCATCCAAATAATAAATATTTTACACTTTGCCCTCCAAACTTTAAGTGTTTTTTGCACTTTACCCCCCAAACTATAAGATTCTTACACTTGCCCCCAATTTCTCGTCGATGGAATTTAGAAGGAATATTCCGCCAGAAATAAAATTTAGGGGGGCAACATCGAAAATTATTGTACATCAGGGACCAAAATAGAACAAAAAATATTTTGGGGGGCAAAGTGTAAAAAACAGCATACATCGAGGGCAAAAAATTTTTTTCCCTATTCTAAAATAACATAACAAATAAACCAAAACCTTATCCCATCCCCTGCGAAATATGAAACATAAAATCTACCAAAGTTAGATATGTCTGTACATATTGTTCCACAACAAACAAGGAACAAAAGATGAAACATACAACATATACAGAAACTCAAACTCAAAGCCCACACTATAACTTGCTTATTCAGCTCAACTCAATTTTCCCACCACCCTTCTAATTATGGGACCAATAACTGTAGGCTCTTTAGTAAATGTCAAATCCCAGTGTATCAATATTTCCTGGCATCTGTTTTAATTAATCTTGGTTGCATTGGCTAATGCTACCTTGTGTTTTTTCACTAATTATGCAACCACACACAAAGCATTACAAGGACAATTAATAAAAGCACCCTTAAAACCTAGTCTAATTACAAAAACATTCAGTCATCTTTCAAATTGCAAATACCCATCGACATATATATCTTTTTTTTTTTAGTTACACCAATCGAAACGGATATTCGTAAAACAAACACAGGCCTCAACGAGGCATTCGTAACATTCCCAACACGTTTTTTTTTTTGGTCGTAATTTTAAAAGATAGATGAACTTTTTCGAAATTAGGCTAACACTTCCGGGAAAACTACCGTAGTTACCCCCACATTATAAAAATCCGAATCAAACACATTACTCTCCGACCGGCTCAAGTTTCTCCATCCTTCTTTTCCTCTGCCGGCGCACATGAGAATCTAACTTACCGGCCCCATCACTCTCGCCGCGCTTTGAGCTCCTACTAATGTCCCAATTCAAAACCGTGTCGAGCCCATCGTCACTTTTCACGCTACCGGAGTAACTATGGGCCGCCAGCTCGGAGCAGTTCAAGCTAAGATGACTCACCTCGGATATGGATTTTGTTAACAACGGACGTTGGCGCTTGAAGAACAAGCATACAACGGCACAATCGTCGATCTTCGAACACGGGAATTTGTATCTCCATGCTCTAACGGCTTCGTCTATGAGCAATTTAGCCGCCATGGATCGTTTTCTAGCCGATGCCACAATCCTTACTACCTCGTCGTTTGACAACACGTCCCATATCTAATGGTGGCAAAATAGTAAATTGAGAATCAGAAGTTAGTTGTGTTTGCTGATCGAAGCTAAAAGCTGAAAATGTGTCTGTAAAAGTCCAACTTTGAAAATACTAAAAACAAATATTTTGTAAAATAAAAATAAAAAAGCTAGCTTACCCCATCGGTTGCTAAGACTACGAATTCATCGCTCTCAGTGAGCTTTCGATAAGTTACATTAGGAGTTGAGATGAGGCCATAGTCTTTTAAACAAAAATCTCCAAAAGCTCTTGCCATGGCAAGACCAGGGCAATCTTGATCAGGCATCCAAACCCTGAACACTTTTGGCTCTTCTTCCATTGCCAAAACTCTGCCTTGGCAGCTTTTTATACGCTCCATTTCATCTGATCAAGTACATTTTAATTTTTTAATTATTATGTCAATATTAACAGAATATGGGACTTAAAAAAATAATAAGAATAATAACCTGGAAGATTTGGTTTGAGATCAACTGTAAGCTGTTCAGATAAAAGCTGATTATTTTCGTCCCTTTTGCAAAGAACGGCACGCGAGTCTCCTAAATTAGCCATGATCAAATGTTCACCCTAAAATAAAAATTAAAATACATCCCATCACAAGCCATTTTACTTATAGTTAGAAAATATTGTTAGCCAAAAAGTTAATTATAAATTATATTACCTTCTTAAGCAACGTTACAGATGTTGTACCACTACAATAGCTCTCGATCGAAGCATCGGCTTCGAGCTCCTCATCCATCTCGTGAAAGCACTTAATTATTCTAGCTTTCCACGATAAGAATTGCGGATTATTATTATTATTATTATTATTATTATTAATTTCATGATTTTCCGCAAAATCATTCCTCTCTCCGAGGCCCGATTTTTTACATAATGACGACGAAAGCTTAGCTGGCAAAATATCGCGAATATATCGTGCAACCATGTGGCCCGACGGGCCGTGCCCATCAAACACGCCGCAAAAGAACGTATCCCTGTCACCTAAAAAGCTCTGAAGAAAAAGAAGACGACAATATATTAATTGAATATTTTTAATCAATGATCAAGAAATCATGAATATTGACATTTAAAAAAAAAAATTTATGTTAATTAATTACCTCCCAAACGGTCATGGCATCTTGGTTGGTCCCTTTTCGGCCTTGCTGAGAAAACATGGAAACGTATTTGGACGATCCCTGGAGTCGAACAAGAGCGCCTTTAGCGCCTCTCATTATGAAATTATTGCCATCATCAACCTCTCGTTCTTCGGGCCTTTCGACGAAAAAGCCTTCGAAACCGGGACCGCCCCTATGACATGAACAACATGCACCCATATTATGATATTTCTTTTGTGTCCCTCAAAATCTTAGGGATATGAGGGACCAAAAGAATGAAATGCAGAGAAAGGGTAATAAAATCTGATCGGATTATTGAGGCTAATTGTTTTTAATGACGATTGGTTTAAAGGAAAATTTGTTTTAAGGAAATTGTTATTAGGTGGGGATGATGATAGATGTTGCCCTTACTTATTATTGAATAATATCAATAAATAAATAGTTATAATAATAATAATAATAATAATAATTCAGAGCGAAGCAAGAGATCTATTACAAGAGAAGAAAATGATTGAGAAGAGTTAAAAACGTCGGAATTAATCAAGTGTTTTGTGTATTTGTTTATTGATTGAGCTTTGAGGGGTCAGAATTTGGTCAAATGTACATATATGATGTAATAAGCAACGTGCATATCACTGATAAACGCATGTAGGAGAAATTTATTTTTTAAAAAAAAAGAAAAAGTCAGAAGGGCTTGGTATGGCTGACAAAGAGGTCATCAAGACCATTCATGCCACCTATCTCTCTGTATTATGTTTTTTTTTTTTTTTATGTTCTTATTTTTAAATCTTTGGATATTTTTATTACACATATTAAAATATTGTTTATCTTAATCTAATTGCTGATTGGGGGGGTCTCCATGTGGAGAGCAACCGAATTATAATTTTCAGGTTATAGCTAATTATAGGTTATTATGTTTCCATCCATTCAAATTTAATGAATAACTCAACATCATGTACTAATTAAAAGAACGAAAAAACACTTTACTTATTGAGTTCATTTTTAATTTTCAAGGAATTATATAATTCGAAAGCCATGGATTTGAAAAGCAATTTAGAAATTAATCATATTTTCTTTATATATTTGTAGGGTAATTAAAAAATGATGATACTCTCAGAGAAGTGATTGTCAAACATATAAACAAAAGCATTTGAAATCCTTGAGTCTAGCATCATTTGCAGTATGACCAGTGTTGGAAGGCATCAGCACATTGAAACCTAGAGCATAAGTCGAAATGACCATCCCGGGTATCCGTGAATGCCAATGAACCTCTTCCGAAACCGACAAAATGGAGGCCACACTCTGTAATATAAACAGAGTTTTTTTGGTGTTAATAAATTAATTGCAAGCAAATACCCATTTTATAAATTGCTTTTTTCTTTCTTTTTTTTATTATAATAATTAAGAATGATCACCTGATGAACAAAGCAAAGCTGTGGCGGCAAATCTGCTTTGGACTCGGCCTCTTCTTCCACAGAAAGGTCACATATTCTGAAAAAAATTATTAACGATTATGTTGATAATATGCAATTAGCCGAGATAAATATATACAACATTAGAGAGATCAGCTGATTGTCTGATGAAGACACCGCCAAGGTGGAGGCATCATGTGGGCTCCACTCGATTGATGTGATCGGATGTTTATAGTACTCAAAATGCGCCACTACCGAGTCTTGTCCTCCTCCTTCCTTGAGAAATCTAACATCTCTGATTGAAAATGCCCCATCATCACTACCCGATGCTAGCATGCAGCTCGCGAAGCTATTAATTAGTCAAATGTGAATGAGAAGCAACATTATTAATTAATAATAATAAGGAGAAGCATTTAAAAAAATAAAATAAATAAAATTAATTACACACACCTGTTCCATGTTATGACATTTACATCCGCTTTAATACTAATTGCGGGAAGCTTTCCCAAACGGGTATCCCGAATTGAAATATTTCCATTAACTGAGTACGACGCAAACGCAAAACGTTCTGTAGGGCTCCACTGCGAAAAAAGACTCATTATATTTATATATAGATATCATCATGGATTGATTAATTCAGTAATAATTTACCTGCAAATCCTTGGTTTTTGCATCAAGTTGCAAGATTTCATTCCACGTTGATCCAGTTGGCTCCCAAAGATAAATACTGTTGTTGCAGTACCCGGTGGAAAAAACAACAAGAATCATATTTTATTTAAAACAAAAAACAAAATTAATTAATTCCACAAATTAAGGCATGATCCCATGTAAGAAGGCATAGCCTTCTTCATCCTAGTGTTCGTTAAACTTAACTAGAGGAGCTTTATTTGACACACTATTGATAGCTTTAGTATTTTTTGAGTTGGCCAGAGCATCCAAATGAGAACTGAAGTCCCACACCTGCAAACTCTTACTTTGTTAATAATGTAATTAAAACAAAATTAGTTAAAAATGCTAATTAAAACAAAATTAATTACCTGAACAAGGCCGGAATCTCCCCAAGAAGCACAGATACGAGGATTTTGTGGCATAGCTGTAATTTTTAAAGGAGTGCATAAAAGTCAAAGAAACTAAAAAGATTTAAAACAAAAAAACTATATGCAAATTACCTGCAAAGGGTTATCACTGTCTAATGCTCGGGTCTTGTCAGAAATGTTGGATAACTTAATTATTCCAATCGAGTTCGAAGCTTTCTTTGCCTACCAGATTAATAGAAGACTAAATTAAGACACTTTACAAGAAAACAAACTCAAACACAAAATCAATTTACCGATAGAAAATTTGTCAGTAAATGCGAAGAAAATTGTAAATTATAGGTAAAATTGTTGGTAAATATCCACAGTATTTTTGGGAAAAATAATATTATTTATTTTTCGGTATTCTATCGTAATTGTAACAAAATCATTATTGTGGCCAACAAAATATTTGATGAAACAACAATTAATAGGCGCAAATTAAAGATTCAGCATTTGACTTATACATGTGTTCCGGCAACACAATACACAGTATGTGGAAACTCAGTCTGCACCAGCCCCGATGAATCAGGTAATATGTCGACTGTTGCAAATTTCAAGTAAACTCTCAAAATCTATATCATTAAAAAAAATAAAAAGATAAAAAAGAATGTGACCTGAGACAAGGCGATCCAAATTCAATTGTTCGGGTCGGGTTGATGAAACCCAGGATTAATTTGAACCTTGTTTTCGCGTTTTCCTCTCGACTTTAAGCTCCGATCCTCCGTTGAACCCTATGAAACATAAAATTAAAAATTTTACTAGAATGAAAAGACTGGATTTTGAACCTTGTTTTTGCGTTTTCCCCAAACTTTGAGCTCCGACCCATTTTCAGATTTCGAGATAAAAACAAGAATTTGTAGATTGATGAAGGTTGTTGCTAAAGGGTTTTGGGTTTACTGCATAGGAAGAATATACTTATACGGTGAGTAACCCAAACACTGAATAAACCAAACGGTCATTGACCATATACATAGCTAATAGGGTCATTGTAACGATTGAACTCGAGCTTACTCGTTTACAAACCAACAATCTTGCTGGGGCTTTAATTCCGTGGAAGGCCCTTGTTTATCATTAAATTATGTCATAATCCAATTATATTCATCCATTTGAATACAATTGGACCACGATTGAAAATTTTTGTTATACTATATTGTACTATTTATTTTTTAAACAAATTATATTATTATGATGATAAAATTACCAAAATAACCTTTAAAAATAATCATTATTAATTAATAATAATTGTACAGTTATAACATATAACTTATTTTTATTTTAAAACTTAACCCTTAAAGTTAATTTTATTTTAAAAACCGACCGTATACATTTGACTTGATTAAATAAGAATATAAAAAAAAATCATATTTCGTTGAATAACTCTCGAAGGACTGCGTCTTCTTCATCCTTCGTCACTTTGTAAAAAGAAATAGATACCGTCGAAGATCGAAGAATTAAGAGGGTTGATTCTTGATCTGGGGGATCTGAATTGACTGGTGGAGCAGTCATTGATGTTGAGTTTTGGTGGGATCAAACAACAATAGAAAACGCCGATGGTGTCGGAGAAGGGCAGGCAGCAGTGGTGGAGATGACGAAGCTATTAGGGTGAAGGAGATTGTGTCGACAACGAGGGTAATAAACTCTAGTTGACTGGGACCGCGACGTGTGAGACTTATTTGAGGTGCTAGGTCATTCCACCACGGAAAATGATGGAATTTGCAGGATGTGCCTATCACTTTGAGATCGCCTCTTCTGCGGAGCTTCAGCTGGTCGCGTCTGGGAGGTTGATTAGGATTTGGAATGGGTGAATTAGGGTTAGTGGGAAAAATGATGGAGAGGGAAATAAGAAGGAAGGGGGAATCTAAAAAATGGGCGAATGCAGATCGACGGATGAGACACGAATCAACGGTTGAAATAACTTGCTTGAGTAAGACGAGGATCGGTAACATGGCAGACTACTTTCTAAGGCGATTCTAATGGAACGACCATTAAATGTCATCACATTCACGGCGGTTCTAATGGAGCTGACGTTAAATCCAACGAACTAATTAATGTATGAACTAATTAACATCAGTTCTTAAGGAACCGCCGTGAATACTTGTTAATTCACAGTGGTTCCTTAAGAACTGAAGTTAATTAGTTCAGATTTAACGTCGGTTCTAATACAATCACCGTAAAATGTAAGATTCTACGGCGATTTCCGCCGTTAAATGATGGATTTAACATCGGTGTTCTGGAAAACCACAGTAAAAACATATTTAACGGCGGTTTTGCAGAAACCGCCGTAGATGAGGCGCCGTAGAAAGTCCTTTCTGCAGTAGTGTGGCAACTTTTAAAGCATATTTAGTGCGTTATTTTATAATAGAATATTAGGGAGTGTTGAAATACTTCCTAGGGTTAGAGGTAACCCGCAACTCACAGGGAATATTCGTGTGTTAGAGAAAATACATTTTAGACATTATTTCTGAAACGGGGTTGGTAGGAGCTAAACCAACAGAGTTTTCTATGGAGCATAATCATAAGCTAGCATTAGCAAAAGGGAAAGTGTAAAGATGTGGGAAAATATCGGGTAATTTTGGGACTTTTAATATACTTGTCTGTGACTCATTGTTCGCCTCTATTTTTTATCACCACAAGTGTACATGTTTCAAATGTAATAATGACAAGCAATATCGTATTCCACGGAAACTAGATAGACTAATTACTTCAATTAGAATAGCTATAATTTTATCTAGATAAATAAATAACAATGGTATATGTAATTAAACTAAATAACATAATACAAATAAACGTAAGAGAAAATATGGGATGTGATTGATTCTTAGACAATGATTTTGATTGATACACGTTCATTTACGATAAATAACCTTTTAATTAATATATTATCCTATAGATCATAGCATATGTCATCCTACACTCCTATTCATAAATATAGATTCATACACTAAATTGTCCATACATCTCACCTCCTAGCTAATGTCATATAATTTAGCTAAAAATAGCTCTTAAGAATTAATAACCCCCATTACACAATATTACTCGTGTAAATTATGTGCGTCGTTTATCACATTGCCTAAGCATTATTTCTCACACTTTTGTTTTGATTTGTACATATTTGTGTGTGTTTTTCATTTGTTTTTGCATTTTATTTTGTGTATTATAACGGATTTTAGGTTGTTATTCCTCTCGTTTTTCTTCCTTTAGTATTTTTGTAAGTCATTTCGTTTCTAACCCATTTAACACCTTTTCTCTCTCGTTTCGTAAGTTATCGTTCTAATTTCATTTAATTGTCTATTTCAGCTCCGGGAAGACAAAAATCGAATGAAGGATGCAGAGCTGCCGTCGATCGATGCGACGTCGACACCGTCTGTCGCCGCAGCACAAACACCAACGTCGAAAGCATCTGTCGATTGACGTGTCGAGGTTTTCCAGCCTCCGTCAATCGACGCAGCCCGTCGACGCAACATTGACGAGCACCCACCAGCGGAGTCGACAACCTTGGTCGATTGACACGCTGAGAGCTACACGCCAGCATCGACCAACGGTCGGCATCGACAGAGGACGACACCAGAGACACTGTCGATCGATGTAAACCGATGGTCGATCGATGGTCTTCATATTCATGCAAATTTACCACGACGCCCTCCTCGTCCGATAATATATAAACCACATCTCTCTTTATATGGAAATCAGACTGCGACCAGACTGCGACGAGAACCAATTTTGAAACCTCGTAGGGTTTGACAGCCCAAGAGTGTTCTTGATTCTTTCTTCATTCAAATTAAGTTTTTAGCTTTTAGTAGAATATAGATCTTTACGCATTGCTCGGGTGTTGGACGTTGATTAGTTTTGATTCGTGCATTTTCTCGTTTGAATGATGAAACTTTCCATTATTTTCAAGTAAGCTTTCAGTTTCTTTTCTTCGATTATTCCAATTTGTGTTTCTTGTTGGATTGTGATGCTCTTGTGTTGTTAGTTAGTTTTGTTGCAATTTCTCGTAATAATAGATATTTTATACTGAGAGATTTATTTGATAATAATTATTGTTGCTTTCTCAATTGTTCACGTTCAAGTTGCTTTCTTCATGCCTTTTATATTTGCTTGGATGTTCATGTGTGTTTTATGTTGAATTATTGAACTTGTTGATGATTGCTAGTTAAAATTCATGGCTATAGTGCCTAAAATCGTTTAGAACCATCAATTGGGATTGTCGGGTGTTTAATCTACAAGAGGGATTGACAACCCCAACTCGTAGATTAAGTGTTCGATGAAATGTCAATTGATCTTGGAAACGATTCTAGAGCCCTAGACCCCCATTTTATTAATCTTTTCAAAGTTTTTGATTTCATTGTTCATCATTTAAATCATCGTCTTAGTTATTACAACTTCTCAAACCAAAACTTGATCGGGTGTCTAGAATAGCTTTTTCATTATCTTCGTATTCGTGAATCAAACACGAAAACTTCTTTCGATTAGTCTTCTCTTCCTCGAGAGATTCGACTCGAGTCAAACTTACCACTTACAATTGCTCCGTTCTCTTGCAAACGAACTTTTATTTTAATTAAAAAAAAAAGTAAGTGTAAAAAGTTCGATTCACATTTCAATTCAGTACTTGCAATTAAATGTAAACAATGATCAAGTGCTCACAAGAATTCAAAATAAAATACAAAGAGTAAGGATCAAACATTAATAAATGAAATACACTAATGTCATAAATATAGTCATCAATTTACTCATATATTCTGAAGAAAAGTAATTTAGTCGGACATGATTATAACAAAACATAAATCCATGTTTGTCTAATACATGATCTAACTAAACAACATACGAGAAGAGAGATGGAGAACCATATCGAGTCGTGATGACTCATGGGGACTCCGTCTCCTGGTTTCGTGGGTGTTAGGGCGTCATCACTATTTGATTCTAGGACTCCTTTCTAGTGCGTACACTACACGTGCCCCTCTAATGGTTCTTTTATGGGCGACTGCCTCACACCCCCTCCAGTTTTTTTTTAAACCTTTTTCTTCCCTTTTTGTTTCCATATCTCCCTCCCCATTGTATTATTATGATGTATTAATAATATAATATATTGATTGTTATAATAATTATTTATTAGATAAGAAATTTTAGATTGACGAATAACTCGCTAGTCCAACTTAATAAAAATATGAACATTTATATATTCATGTGTATATTTATCATTATCACTCTTTCTAGCATGTACTTGCGTTTAGGATATACTTGTATAAAATTAATCCAACTTATTAAACGGTAAATAAATATTCTCAAATATTGGTGCTATTTTGAAAGTCGGATGATTCACCGATTAACTTTTTATTTGAAGCTAAACCAAGAATCCGGAGTACAAATTTGTTGACCCTCTTTAACGGGGGTTAACAATACCTTCCTTAACTCCATCTTGTGGGTCCCATTTTAAAAATCATTGGGATTGAAAAACATGTGCTGGCAACTTGTGGGTCTACTCTATTAAATTGTTGGATTAAAAAAAACGTGTGGCTAATTAACTTAGCTTCTTCTTGAAGCCTCATAAAACACTCAATTAATATTTTAAAAGGTAATAAATCTCCATTTTTACAGTTTTGTAAAACGAAATTAGGGTTGGAAAAAACTAAAAATGCTGAAGAGATAATTTGGGGCAAAATTGGAGTTCAACAATCCAGCACATGTAAATTCTTTCAGGTTTTATTTTTATTTTACAGTTTTCTTTCTATTGACCCAATTTCCTCTCTCTGATAATTCTTTAATATGAGACTTATTAAATTTAGACAATTTATGAATATTTGATGACCCCATTCCCCCTTCTTACTTGTGATTATTCCCTTACAGAGAGACCAATATCTATATGGATAAGTGAGAATTTTGGTTTCATTATATACAAATTTGCAAGAACTTTAGTATTTTTCTTTAGTATTTAATTTGATCGCTACTTGATAACTTGATATAAAAAAATATTTTGATAATTTTTTTTTTGTTGTTATGATTTTTACAGATTAGTATGGATAATCACAAAAATTTAAATTTGGATGCAAATGCCAAAAATTCTTTTGAAGAAATGGGTGTTCAAGATTTGGGTTCTAATGAATATGAGAAGTCTCTCCTAGTTGATGAAGAGTGTGGGGGGTGTAGAGATCATGAGTTTGCAGGTGATATAAATGAGAAGGGAGAGCCAAAAATTGGAATGACTTTTGACACAGTGAAGGAAGCTTATGATTTCTATAATACATATGCAAGGGAGATTGGATTTAGTATAAGGATATTACGAACAAACAAGAAAAAATCCGATAAGAATATCATCTAACGACAAGCATTAGTTTGTTCATGTCAAGGCAATCCTACAAAGATCAACACACCCCAAAGAAAAAGAGATATTTGACGGTTCGATTGTAAGGCGACATTTGTGGTTAAATGGGTTTCTCGAGATAAGTATAAACTAATTGAGTTCAAGTCGGAGCATTCTCATGATCTTGTTCCACCTGAGCATTCACATTATTTGAGGTGGCAAAGAAAAATCAATATTTCAAAGCTGAAATGATGAAGAAAATGTGTTCGTCTGGAATAAAATAAGCCCAAATATTCTCATACATGTGTGAAGAAGCCGGAGGAGCCCAAAATCTCAATTTCACAAAGACTGGTTGCAATAATTTGTTACAAAGAACGCGGACTACTTTTTTTAAAAAGGGTGATGCCGAATGCCTACTTAAATATTTCAAAGAAAAAGGCGTGGAAAATAAACATTTTTTTTACTCTTTTTGAACCCACGAAGATGGTGAGATATGTGGTGTATTTTTTGTGATGCAAAATCGAGAAGAGACTATGGGTTATTTGGTGATGCAATTTGTTTTGATACAACATTTCGAATAAATAATTGATATGTTATGTGCACCAATTGTCGGCGTCAATCATCATGGGTAGACGACACTTTTTGGATGTGGTCTACTAGATGGTGAAACAACTTCTGCGGTTACGTGGTTATTTAATACTTTCTTTGAGGCTATGGGTGGAAGAAAAACAAAAAGCGTATTTACAAATCAGTCCGCAGCCATATCAAGTGTTGTTGATGCACTATTGCCTAAAGCCCATCACGGTTTGTGTTTGTGGCATTTGTGTCAAAATGCCGCAAAAGACTTGAGCAGTAATGGATATAAATCATTTTCCTCACAATTTAAAGCTTGCATTTACAATCCTGCAACAGTTGAAGAATTTGAACAAAGTTGGGACAAGTTGCTTGAAGATAATGGGCTTAGAGGTAATGAGTGGTTGCAAAAAACATATGAGTTGAGGAAAAAATGGGCTCAAGTATATAGTTGTGATCACTTTTGTGCTGGCATGACCACATCGCAAAGAAGTGAGAGCATCAATAAATTTTTGAAAGATTATTTTAAGCATGGCAGAATTATTCTCCGAGAGTTCGTACATCTGTACTCAAAGGCCATGGAAAATCGTAGTGAGAAATAAAGGGAGGTTAATCATCTAACTCATCAAACGCACCAAATCTGATTTGTAATTGGTCAGTGGAGCGTGAAGCGGCAAAAAGGTACACAAGAAAAGTATTTCGCTCTTTTCAGGAAGCTATTAAGCAAACTATTGATTTGTCATTGAAGTTGGGGAATGATGATGGAGATACTCGTACATATATAGCTAAGGAGATTGAAGGTCGAAAATGGATTCACATACTTACTTACAACAAGTCAGAGCAAATGATATCATGCACGTGTAGAAATTGAGTTTGAGGGAATCCTTTGTTCGCATTCTTTGAAGCTCTTTCGCCACTTAGAATACAAAACATTACCTCCCAAATATTATTTGAAAAGATGGTCACAAACAACTTCATATGAGATTATTTGTGATCCTATGGGTGAAGTAATTCTGAACGACGGTGATCCAATGCTAACGGCCAATTATAGCGACTTGTCTTGTATTTCGCAAAGAATTGCGTCCAAAGGTTCAAGGTGCTCTGATGTCTTCTCGTTAAGTAAATCACTTTTGGTAGAAATGGAAGGAAAGATTGACGATTTTTTAGGCGCCCTTGATAATGTGAATAGGAGCATTCCGATCGATACACATCATAATTCACCGAATTGCAGGAGGATGCACAATTGCGAGACCGAAAAAAAAAAGCATTCTAGAGGTCAATCTAGAAAGAGAATAAAAGGTCCTTTAGAAACCAAATCACAGAAGAAGAAGAAGAAGAAGAAGAAGAAGAAGAAGTCACTAAAACGTTAGTTATTACTTAAACTTATTTTATTTGTATGCATTATCATTGCATTTAAAAGATAAATGAAACTAATGGGTTAGTTGTTAATTAATGTTTTATTTTTTTTAAGATTGCAAGACAAATGATGGGGATTCAAGCCACATCATAAATGAAGGACCATTGAGATCTAATCAAGTTGTATATGGGGTGAGAGTGATCTTATTTTTCATAAAAGAAAAAAAATTCATTCTCTTTTCATCTTGGCCGTGTGTCTTTTCATATATATATATATATATATATTTATTTATTTGATTAGCCAATTTTTTTTAGGGGATGCATGGAATGAGCCAACATGCATGGTATCACCATAATACTTGGCAGTGGATGCAGTCAGGAGGCTTATACCCACATGAAAACTTACCACCGCAACCGCAAGACATGCTCCAATCATGGAATGTTGCAACACCTCAACAAAGAGAATTATCCTCAAGTGATTTTTTAATGTCACGGGAGGTACATAAATGTGAAGTAACAAGTTCAATATTAACTATATTTCTGAACTTGTCGATATTTATATTGAAAATATTTTTCTGATAGGAATAATAACATTGTAAATGATATATAACATATACATGCTTTTTCACACCAAGTTTCTACTCCTTCAGAAATTGTTAGAAGCCACAACTTCTTGAGTTTATCAACATCTAACAATATGAATCTACCACATTGTAGCAAGCAATAAGTAACAAATTTTGTTTTGGTAATTACTTATTTGTTTAATATATTTTTTTTAATTTTAGTTTCTCGTACTTCTTATTCATCTCATGGATGTTATATATTTTCAGGTTGCCGATGAGGTGTTTGTTTGGTGGGCGATTCACTTTTTGGTTCAGACAATGTGAAGTCACAATGCTAGAAAAATATTCCTATTAATTTATGTAGAATGATATGATGTGTTATGTGAACAATTTAAGCAATCTCGTTTTTTTTTCTTTTTTTTTTTGTTTAACAGTATTTCATTGAGATTTTTATTAACCATGATTGCAAAATATTTGTGAATGTCTTTACTTTGTGCATAAAATTATTCCGAGCATCGATAGATTTTAATAATAAAAAAAATACTACAACTATTCGAGAAAATAGAAGCAGACGCAGGTTAAGAAGTGAAAAAAAAAAAAAAAGATGAAAAAAATTGTAAATTCAAAATAAATAAATAAATTGTGAAGATAATTTCAGCGGGTTAAAGAAGGGGGAAAAAGATGAAAACAAGTGTAAACTCAAAAAACAAGGACCCAAAAATAAATTTAGAAAAAGTAATAAAAATAAATTACAAACAACAATCATCTAACTGATTACTCTTTTAATGGCGTTAAAAGGGGGTCCTGACTCCTGATAATCCCCGTTAAAGGGGTTAACAAATTTGCTCTCAAGAATTCGAGCCACCAATTGGGGTCCCACTCGTAACTTTGACAGAGTGTATCAAGGGTCAGGACAGTTTGGGCAATAACTCTGAATAACTATGAACCATTCCATTTGGCTTCCAGCCAAAGTGGGCTCCACTTCACAAGCTTCCAACGAACTTCTCCAACCATATGCTTTAAAAAAATATATAATTCTTTCATTTTGATCCATCTACATGTTTCGAAACTTCGATAACATGCATAGACTTCTCCATATTATTCAATTATTTATACTGAATTAAAAATTATTACGATTATTTTAAGCCAAATCAATTGAGTATGTATATCATGCAATTTGGGTAAATAATGCATGATGGTATAGTCGATTCATTTTATGAATATTCATAATTTTTTGTGATTCATGAATGTTATACGATGATATGATTTTACTAAAAATTATATTTTAATATAATTCATATTTATCATATGTAATATTAGAATATGGGTCAAACTCCCCAGACTGGCTTGGAGCCCGCGTAAAACGGATGGGTTGGACTTTTATTGCCACAACTCATTCAATCACGGACTTTTTTAACCTGCCCATTTAAGCCCGCGGGGTGACCCATTTTTTTAATTTTATTATAAATTAATATTGATTTAAATTTGAATACATATTTGTATTCTTTTATTTCCTATCAGCTTATAAGAATATTTTAAAATATTATAATTAATTTATTTTATTTTTATTTTTTAAACATAAAAACTAAATTTTATATAAAAAGAATGGAAACTAGCC
>BMAC01000562.1:481360-497489 GCA_014905375.1 Phtheirospermum japonicum | reverse complement strand
GACTGATCTGTGAATACGCTTTTTGGTTTTTTTCCGCCCATAGCCTCAAAGAAAGTATTAAATAACCACGTAATCGTAGAAGTTGTTTCACCATCTAGTAGATCTGTCTCTTATACACATCTAGATGTGTATAAGAGACAGGAAAAAACGAGGCGTGACGTGAGAATAGAGCTAATCGGAAACACAAATAAGAAAACTCATTTAATTAATTAATTCTTTTTCCTTGTAAAATTCAGCTCTCATTTTTCCTTGTAAACAAAATCTCCATGTCGAAGCCTGACGAGTCAAATCCAGAAAATGTGACGCCACCACCACCGGCACCACCGCCGGCCACCGGAGATTTGGAGAACCAGACGACGGAGGCAGGGGGCGGCGGAGTAGCGAACATCGTGGGTCGATGGAAGAGAGAAGATCTTCTGAAGAGGAGCTCAATGGCCTTACGCTGCGTCGCCTTGCTTTTCTCTTTGCTTGCTTTCATTATTATGGCTACTAATAAACATGGCGATTGGAGACAATTCGATAATTATGAAGAATACAGGTCAAAATTAAACCTTCTTTCTTTTTCTTTTTTTTTTAAATTTCTAATTGTTCTCTTGGGTGATGATGATTCGTCTTTTTTCTTTGTTTTTTTTTTTTAATTATTGGTTGGTAGGTATGTGTTGGCAATAGCAATTTTGTCGACATTGTACACAGGATTGCAAGTTTTCAGGCAATTTCATGAACTTTCCACCGGTAGAGAAATTATTCCGCGGCAATATGTTGGCAGGATTGATTTTTTTGGTGATCAGGTTTTTGTTTCTTTTTTTTAAAACAATTTTAATTAGTGAATTTCTTTAATTCTTATTTTCTCCGCAAATATTATGTTCTTAATAGTCTTAATTAACTTGAATATTCTTTTATCCAGCAGAGAAATGAAATTCAGTTTTCCATGATTCTTTTTTTGGAAAAATAAATAATAAAGTCACAAATCAATTTTTTGGTAAATTGCAGATAGTGGCATACTTGTTGATATCAGCAGCTTCATCGGCAGTGCCTTTGACAAACCGAATGCGAGAAGGTTCGGACAACATATTTACGGACTCATCAGCATCGGCCATAAGCATGGAGTTTTTCGCATTCTTCGCATTGGCTTTGTCGTCTCTCATTTCCGGTTACAAACTCTCCCATCAATCTTACATCTGATCGCCCCAGCCCCGTCCCTCTGTTTTAAACGATTATTACTATTATTTGATTTGTCTCTTAATTTGTTAATAATCATCCACACATGTATATTTACTTGTAAAAACCCATGCTCACAAATTATACGAAGATTTGGCGCTTGTCCTTTGTTTTCGTAATTGCATTGGAAATTTCTTTCAAAAATCGACATAAATAGAAATGGTAAAAAAAATACATAAAAAATGAATATCAAAAGCCCCCTAACACATTGTCTTTATTCTAAATGGCTCAACAAAATAAATGAAAAAATATCCCTAACTCCTAATTGTAAGCCCTACAGCATATACAACACAAAAAAATTCAGTTTAAAAAAGAGTCGAAAAACAAGTCATCTTTAGGTTCCTCCTTGGCTACGGACATATTATTATTATTATTATTCTCCGTCTGCTGGTGCATCTGATTACCATAGTGCCCTCCCGAGTTTCCAAAACCACCATTGAATGCAAAATTATCGGCGTCCTGCAGCATCTGAAGTGTATACGGTGTTTGGTTATGTTGCATTGTTTGCATCTGCCCGTTGTTGTTGGAGTTGGGGAAATTCATAATCCCGTTGGGATGGTGACCGCTTATCACGGACGGCCTTATAGCTGTTGCCGTATGGGCATTGTTGTTATATTGAGGTCTGTTCATTGAGTAACCCCCGCTGCCTCGTGCAGCCGGTACATCGTGGTTGTGTTTACCTTCGTACGTAGTGATAACTGCCCTTAAATCGTGGGACGCTCGTTCCACGTGCTTCCTGACCGGGCACCCGCTGTACGTGCATTTATAGTAGCTCCTGCAATAATGTAAGCAAAATTACAATTATACCTTTTGCCTTCTTTTTTTTCCGCAATAAACAACACTCCCTCCGTTTCAAATTAAATGAGGTTTTAGCTTGTTAATTTTATTTCATTTTTCTTATTAAATGTCGTTTTAGATGTATTTCTCTATTTCTGTCCCTATCCAAATCCTAAAAAATCTCTTATTTTTCAATTTACTACTAATGTTTGATTTTCTTTCATTAAGGGATTGTGGGGATTTACTTAAGGGTATGTTAGTCAAACACATTTAATTCTTAATTCTGGAATAATAATACATACCTAGGATTTGGGTTGCCTTTGACCACTTTCTGTCCATATTTCCTCCACCTATAGCCATCATCGAGAATGTCGATGTCACTCGTTGTCTGAACCACGATCCTAGGTTCTCGAACGGTTCTACTTCCGGAAGCCGATATGCCTTCGTTCTCATTTTCCCCCTTCCTGAACGACATATTAATCTCACTTGATTAGTCAATCGAGTTTATTATGTATCAATAGAAAACAAACAAATTACATACAAGTTTCGAAATTCTCACCATCTCTTGGCTTCGGGTTCGTTCTCGTCCTCGTGCCTCGAGTTACTCATCGACGAGCCCTGTTCGAAATCATCGTCGCCGAAAGAAGTCGACGAGTTTTCCGGCGTGGTCACGGAGTCCGTCTGACCGTTGTTTTCTAGCAACGAGTTGTTCGGTAATTGGTTCGGCATTGCTAAAGTGTTGTTATAATTAGGGTTCTGGAAGGAATTGGAAGATGATCGTCGAGTCGATTGGGGCTTTGGGTGATTGTGGCTACCTTTGTAGACTATTTCGGTAATGTGTCCGTCCAAATTGCGTTCGACTTTCTTTTTCGTCGGGCAGTTTGGGGAAGTGCACTTGTAGTAGCTACGGGGATTTTCGCTCCCCTTGACTTGTTTTTGACCGTATTTTCTCCAGTTGTAACCGTCGTCCGATTTTCTCTGATCTCTAGCGTATTGTGAGGGTTGTTGTTGTTGAGTATAATGCATTTGGCTATGGGGTTTATCATGAATGTTGCCGGTTTGAATTGTGGGTATATCTTGAGAAAAACTATGTATAGAGGGTTGTTGATCTGATTCAGGCATAGGTTTCTTTGTTGGGAGTTCAAATTGGTGTGGATTAAATGTCTCATCTTCTTGTTTCCTTCCGAATGGATCCTGTTCAAGAATGAGAAGATAGAAAAAATGTTTACGTCAATTTCTAATTGTCACAATTCAGAAAAAAAAAAAACTATTCTATAGGTCATTTTTACATTACCAAGAAGAATTTTTACACACACAAAAAAAAATTAAAATGCTAATTTTGGTCATCTCTTAATTAATTGATTTTTATTTAATATGCGGAGTATGGATTACAGACTTGTATCCATGCATCGTTCGGGCAATTAATCTCCAACTTGTACTTTATTAGTAAAACCAGCTGTTTATAATTCCATCCATGACAATAGGAAAAAGAAGACAAGGCGGTCGACTGTTATTAAATGCCTATTAAGCCTAATGAGGTCTACATAACTATAATACTAGAGTTAATTAGAAAAGTTATTTAGTCTATTTAAAAAAAAAATCAGTTAGCTTTCGAAATTACAAAGACCCTTTCCACTATTTGTAAAAGGTGCACCTATGAGGAGGGTGTTCGTTAAATAAGACAAACTGTCAGTGGGCTAGTTATTATAATAAGATAGATGTTTTCTTGTTTTCTTGTTTTTTGGGTTTTTTTTTGGTTATCAGACTTAGTTTTCATAATTTATCCCTAATTAGTTTTATTCTATATTCGAGGTAGAAAGTAGATTTAATGTATATCTAATAAAAGTTGAGGGCCAAGATAAACACTAATAAATAAATACAAATTTGGACACATCCCAATTAATAGAACAAAACCCATCTCAAGAAATTAAAACTAACACTATCCTAAAAGTCAACTTGTAGGAAATGGATTCATAATCAAAAAAAAAAAAAATTATAAATTGCTCAAAGTACGATCAAATAAGCATATATGGTATACACACATACCATTGGAGACGAAAACATGGAAGAGGAAGAGTTGGAAGGCCTTGTTTGGGATGATGATTGAAAAGAGAAATCGGAAAATTTTCTTTCTCCATCATTGGATGACGTCATCCCCCCTGCAAAAGTCCCGGTGGTCGGAGATGGAAGAACCTACACAAAACAAAACACATCGGATTGATTAATTAATTAAATTAGCCTCATATATGGTGTGGTGATCATGACATGTTTCTAATAATTAGAGAGATATTTGCAAATAAAAAAAAAAACTTACATTAGATGATGAAAAAAGAACCGGAGAATCAAGAAGAATAGAAGGGCTCAAACTAGGAGGGATTGTGAGATAAGAAGAAGGAGAAAGTGGAGAAGGAGATAAGGGCAAAGAAGAAGGTGAAAAGGATTTGTACTTTGGAATTTCAATATTCTTATTATTATTACTATGTTGATTGTTCATTGGTTGAGAACTCATTTCCCAACTGAAAGAGGATCTTGATTGAGCATCATTCAAAGATTGTTGTTGTTGTTGTTTATTGCTTGCAAGAAGATCAGTGAAAGAAGAAGAAGAAGAAGACATGTTGTGTTGGGAAGAAGCAGAAAAATTAGATAAGGCACTGCCACCTGAAGAAGCCATTTTATTAGGTTTGAATGAATCAAAAAAGAAAAAAAGGTTTGTGTAAGAAAGTCTTGGGAGGTAAAGGCTAAAATATATATATAAAATGTGATGAATTTCAGAAATGGAGAAAATTCTAAGAAGCTAACAAAGAGCTTTGACCGTGGAAATTTGATTTTTTTTGGTCAAACCCGCAAGCTTTGACCGTCTGGCGGCTATTATTTATATCTTAAAAACATTTTTTCTTTTCTTTTTTCCTCCTCTTTTTATCGACTACTGCAATTTCATAATCACTTCTTTAAATAATTTTACTGGAGATTTATAAACCCAGATTTAAATCTCCGAAATCTTTTTATCATCATAACATTTAACTAACTTATATGGACATTATATATATAGTCAAAGTGATTCATAAATTGCTAATATAATAATGATTGTAACAATTTGTCTGCAATTTTCACAATCTTAATGTGTGCATATGTACGAGGATTATTTGGTGCACTACTCAAATGTTGTATGTAAATATCTAATTTATTAACAATCTTGTTACTTGACTAAAATTTTACTACTGAATACAAATCTACACAAATGATTATGTATTTTAGTTTGGGAATTGTGAAATTGGAATTAAACAAATTGTGGTAATTAGTATAGCTCCCAAAAAAAAAAAAGTGAAAAAATAGACGCAGATTAAAGAAAATGACGAAATCTTTTTCCCCTTGAGGTGTAGCCACTCCGTCTAAAATCAAATATGAATATTTGCTTAAAATATTGGGAACTTCGATAGTGCAGTCACTATATGATACCTCCACTTTTATTGACCAATAAAATTATTTAAAAAGATCCTAATTTATTAATATGAGTGAGGTGTCAAATTATGATTGGATTACCATACATGAATATGGTATTGTAAATGTACTGTAGTCTTTTCTTAAAATATTATTATATTTAAAAATATAAATATATATTTAAATGTTCGACTATGTGATTTTTCATTTTAAAAATATGAATACTTATTTAATGTATGACCGGTCATCGCTCGTAATTGACGATCAACACAGAGAATCCATATTGCAAAGTTAATCTGGCAAATTTATTAGGTGCACCACTTAAAAATTTATTATCATTAATTATACGTGATGATATATAGTAATTATACGTGATGATATGTGACCAAAATTTAGAGTTTAAGGTTTATTTTTCCATTTTAGGATTAGTGTTCAACTTTTAGGGTTTATTTTTCATATTAAGGTTAGTTTTTTATTTTTTTATTTAATTTTCCATTTTAGGTCCCAGTAAAAATCTATCATTCTACCAGTTATATGTGATAATATGTGTTAGTTATATGTGATGATATGTGCCAGTTATATTTGATGATATGTGCCAGTTATATTTGATGATATGTGTTAAAAAATTAGGATATAAAGTTTAATATTCAATTTTAGGTTTAATTTTTATTTTAGGGATTAATTTTTCATTTTCAGGGTTTAATTTTTTGTTTTAAATTTATTTTTTTAATCTTAGGATTAGATTTAATATTTCAATTATTTGTGATGATATATATCAATTATATGCGATGATAAATTAAATTACAGGGTCACCTGGGTCCATGGTAGACTCTCTCGGCTAATCTAATTTAAAATACATTAACTAAAATTACTAGATACAAAATAAATATACATTAGTATATAAATATATTATATAACTTATAACCATACATCAATATATAAATACATTAAATATTATTAAGTTAAGTGTATAATTAATAAATGTACAGAGTTACAAGGTGGACTAATTTACTCTCTAGAACATTTTCCTTTTTAAAGAACATACAGAAATTTTGATACCTTTTACCACTTAACTTGATATTATCGTATATAAAACGGAGGTTTGAATTGTGGGTGGTGGTGATTGGAACCGGAAAAAGAAAATAATGATTAAGAATCACCAAGATTTATCATTAGAAAAAAAAAAATAGAACGACTAAATTGTGAGTTAATATAATCCGAAAATTGGGAGAATTTCAAGAGTAGCCAAACTTGAGAAAACCTATCACTTCTTTTATAAATTGGAACCCAATTTACAAATTAAATGACTATCATTTTACAAAAATTATTGTAAGAGCATGTAGAAATTTCCATAAGATGCTCATTTTTCTAATTGTCAGATTCATATTTTTAAAAGAAACTTGAATAGTTATATTAAAAAGTGATTTTACACATTAAAACTGTAACTTCTATCTTACGGGGCACGATCAATAGGTAAAAAGGGCCGATTGATTAACCGAATTACATGTGAGCATGACGTGCATTCTTCTAGTTCTACCCATATTGATAAAAGGTAAAAGGTAAAAGGTAAAAGGGCCATTTATGATGTTCTCTCTGTTAATAATAAAGCATCATTTTTTTTTTCACTCGATTAATTTTGACTTTTTGAGGTTTTATGCTGTTGGAGGTTTAAGATTTACGCTCACACAAATAGAAAGATTCCCTTTTTTTTTTTTTTTTAATCCAACACCACACCAATTTCATTCACGCATGATATTGCCAAACAACATTCAACAAACCCCAAAATTATGTTAAGTATTAATTCTTACTTCTTATAGCCACATGAACCGAACCCATTGGGTCTTTAGCAGATCTCTTTTGTACCTCTGCATCATAATGCTCAAACGCAGCATCTAAAGCTTGAAGCATTGGATGGACAAGCAACGAAACCTGATGCCGATTTTCTGACTGCTTAATTTCCTGGAATGAGATACAAGAAATATTATATATTATACCAGCGACAATGTATTATAGTTAGAGATGTCAAATAGCCCCCGATTGCTCGGCCCAATCCAGCTCGCATCCTATTTCTCATATCGAGCCCATTAATACGGGCCCATATTAAATATAAGTCCTGCAGTTAGCTGAAATCTGCTTCATTTTTTTTCAAAGTTTTAAAAAATTAATCAAATATAAGAGAGACGATTCAGACTCTGCTTGGCTTCGAAAAAGCCCTAGCCAAAGCTCGGGCTCGGCTTGAGCTTTTTTTGGTTTATAGCTAGAAGTGTAAAGAATACCTGAAGCTTTGGATACATAATTGTCATTGCATCTTTCAATCTTGTTATCTGTCATGAATAACCTGTTAGCATAGTATAAGCTTTGTTTATTATAATCACTTCAAACAATCAAACTTGAGTAACTACCTTTGTATCCAGGTACTTTGTTGTAATTGGATATGATGACCAAAAATGCTTCAATAATTCCTGGATCGACGTCCATTGCTACAAAATAGAATACTACACAATTAAAGCACTATAATAATAATAATAATAATAATAATAATAATAATAATAATAATAATAAACAATAATAAACAATAATAATAATAATATAAGGTGTTTAGTCAATTATATATGTGCACTCACATCCAGGATAACTTTTGGCGATGAACCATCCAAGGCACTCTCGTGCTGGTTCTTTCCAAAATTGTATCCAGTGCTCGATATATTCTGAGTCAATCCGTTAAGAATCTATACAACAATCAACATTTTAATGAAGAAATTTAATAATAATATTAATATTAATAACAACAACAACAACAACAACAACAACAACAATAATAATAATAATAATAATAATAATAATAATAATAATAATAATAATAATAATAATAATAATAATAATAATAATACCTTAGAGGAAATTTCTGGATTTGCAAATGGTTCGTTTAACCCTGCCATTCGTACTCCGGATATGTGGTCTCTTAGAGAACCATAGGCTTCACTCGATCTTATTTTACGTTTTAATGTCGTTGCACCAGATACAGCATCATCTCCTAATGCTTTTAATGCATTGGCTTGTTGAGAATCAAAATACTCTCTAGGATCCTGTATGCAAAAATTCAATCGAGTGTCACTTTTTTCATTTTTTTTCACACTTTCTATGGTAGACCTGTAAATTTACTGAAATACACTTGCAGTTTCAAACCATAATACAGAGGGGAGCAAGTGCAGGGACTCGATGTTCCTGAAGATCCTCAATCTCATACGACACCATCCTGTTGGAGATATCTTTCTCTAAATTCCCATTGGAAAACTCAACTGCAAGTGCTTCAGCCATAGCCCTAGGATCCCGAAGCTCATCTGCACGCATGAAGATAATAAAAAAAACACAATAATAAATATCTAATATTTTTCCTATAAATAATGGCAAATACAATGTAAAAGGCTCAGAAGAGTTGAACATAATACCTACTATTCTTCCTTGAAGAACAACAGCAGCATGCTGATTGAGGTCTTGTGAGAAATATCTTCTGTACGGCTCATATTGTGTCTCCATCGTATCCTTACTCTCTTCACGAACCAACCCATGATCCTAATTATACACACTAGTAAGTTTTAATAATAAATAACTATATATATATACATGTATGACTGTGAAATATAGATTCAACCAATAGTACCGGGAGATGAGTGTAATCATCGCCAAGATCAGCTTCCATGTCCAAAGTTGGATCAACGCGTCTTATCTGAAATCAAGAAATATTAAACATGTGGAAACAACAAGTCCAGAATTTCCAGTTAAGAACGCAAAAAATTTTACGAGGGGCTAAAAACCTTTTTACGAGCTTCCTTTGCCAACAAGTCATCTTGCTTTAAAAAGACAGCAAGTTCTTCATCTTCAGCAGCCTCGGCAGCAGCAGCAACTACATTTTTAGTGCTGTGGAGATATTCAGCTCTCGAGAATTTTTTCCAAAATACCTCTTGTGACATCTGGATTGCAAAAAAATATAAAAATAAAAAATAAATAAATAATTCAGTGATTTTTTTTCCTTTTTATTTTTTGTGGCTAGAAATAAACAATGAAATTCTGACCTTTCTTGGAACGAAATTCAGATATGCTTGGCGTACAGCCGGTTTCTCAGCAAATATCTGCAAAAAGAAAAGTCATTTAGTCACACAAAACTACTAGCGTGGTTCATAAAATTTGAAGAAAGGGAATGCACCTGATGAATAATTTCTGGAGTCAAGTTGAATGTAACTCTGTTAGACTAAAAATAGAAAATGACAATTAGATTGCATGCATGCACAAACAACGAGAGCTGTAATTTTTTTGTTTTGTTTTCTTTTCTTTTCTTGTACCTGACCGTCTGATAAGGGTTTGACACTCCACATTTCGTTTCTTAAGGCTACTCGCTGCTTTGGCCTTCTTCTGTCATTCTGATACTGCGCTTTGTTTTAAATATATTTAAAATATAATTATTTATCATATCGAACTCTGTAGGGATTTTCAGAACAGCCAAGGGTAAGAAAAAACACTGTGAAAATCAGACCACAGTAACTAACCTTCCTAGTTGCCCAAAATTCTGCCTCTGTTAGGATACCACCACTTACAAATTGCTTATGAAGCTTCCGCAATTTGCTGTGAGTAACATAATAAAAATAACTTCAAAACACATACTCCTAGCGAGCCTCATAGCTTCTACGTATATACTTAACTTCGAAATACAACACAGGATTTAACAATAGAAAAATGATCATAAGATTTTGTCCGTTGATAAACTAACTTTGTGTCAACGACAGATCAAACCATAATTTCTAAATTTTAATTTCGTGTCATAATATCATATAGCTGTATGTTAACTAACGGACCAGACTTTTTTCTACAGAGCTAAGGTCTTAAATTACTTGTCCTCCTGAAGTAACTTCATCCGATGCTCCATTTCCACTGTGCTGAGCTGTTCATCCTGGAACGAAGGAGTTACTCCATTTAATGCAATAGCTGCATTTTTGTGTTCACGTGTCACCAGATAAATAAATGTCTTCAATTCAACTAAAGATGGTGAATAACTAAAACTAATTTCCCCTTACCCACAAAATCCCGGCAAACATCACGATCAGAAATATTATCAAACTCGAAGATGTAGTCCCCACCCTGAAAATTAAAGAAATAAGCTCAGGCTGCCAAAAAAATGTTTTGTTTTTTACACTTTCAAATAATTATAACTACAGACCTGGTCTTGAATAAGTTTAAGAAGTGCTGATTTATTGGGACCCACCTTGTTAAATTGATGCCCTGAAAATGGTAAAAAATAATAATAATAATAAAATAAATAAATCAGCTTCAACCGCAACTCAGGAAAATAACCAAGAAAAAAATCTTAAGGTGTCGGGAAAGCACTTTTAATATTCCTAAACTCCACATCTAGCTTTTTGGCCGAAGCTGGATCACTTCCAATAAAGACAAATCTTTCCATGGTCTGTAACAAACATAAAACATAAAACAAGATTAATCAATATAAGCAGCATTTGTTACTTACTAATAGTGCCAGTCATAATCACTATCCATTAATCACCAAGAAAGCACTACCACAGCTGAATCACCATTTTGTTTTGTTAAAGAACAAAGCATATTTGATAAACACCCCCAAGAGACAATTAGTAGTTTTCCCATCAAATTATAGCTAAGCAGTAAAATTTTCAATAGAAGAAAAAAATGATATTGATGGCAGACAGTTAGATTATTCTTAGTTAGTTACCATATTAAGGACTCCAGGAACTCCAGGACTGTTGGCCGAAGACTTATACTTAGCACGCTTCGTCACCTGCCCATCCGTCATGCTTGACTGTACAATGTATGCAAAAATCAATCGAAATACTAAATCCAATACCGTTTAATCAATTTGGAAAAAATAAAAGTAAAAAAGTTGATAGCTGAACTGAAATAAGTGAATCAAATTCATTTCAGTAAATATTGTGCCCTTCAGTAATGACTACAATTATATACTTATTTTGGACACCAGGTAATCTCTTCCAAATCAAAATGCGTTTGAAGGTTAGTAATGCTAGTTTTCCGATTTTTTTTTATTTTTTTTTTTTTGAGTATTGGAAACGGATACGGCCCGATACGTGTATCCGATACGCCAAAATCCGTGGGCAAAACCTTAAAGTAGTTGGACCCAGCCATCTCAATTTGCCCTAATTAAAAAAGAAACCCAAATGTGAACGGGTTGAAGGACTACGAGACATAATTTCAAAATTGCTCACCTTTCTCTCTCTCACTCTCCTGCCCGCACGAAAAAGCAGCGGTCGCCGCCGTGGGTCTCTGTCTTCGTGGCGGTTCAATATTTCGCACGGTTTTTATTTTTATTTTTCCTTCTCTCACTTTAGGAGTTGAGGAGGAGTTCAGTCATTTAATTTATTATTGCATATAAATATATTATTATAAATAATTAAAATTTAAAATTTAAAATTCTAAAATAAAAAATATAAACCTAAAATAAAAACTAAACTAACCCTAAATATGAAAGACTAAATTTTATTAAAAAAAACTAAACAATAAAATTGAAAATTAAATTCTAAATTCGAAATATCTATCACATATCATCACATATAATTGACGAATATCATTACATATAACTGATACATATCATCTATGTAACTGATAAAATGATAGATTTTTGCCGAGACCCTAAAATGGAAAATTAAATAAAAAAAATAAAAAACAAAACCTTAAAATGGAAATTAAACCTTGAAAATGCAAAACTAAACCCTAAAATGTAAAACTAAACCCTAAAATGAAAAAATAAACCTAAACTCTAAATTTTTGTCATATATCATCACGTGTAATTGTCATATATAATCACATATAATTGAAGGATAATATATCTTTACATGGTGCACCTAATAAATTGCCTCGTTTAGGATATGATTAATATATTGTCGGGTATCACTATTTATATAAAATTGTCGGATGTTCTATTTTTTTCTAATAGTGCCTTTGATAATTAGATTGGTTATTTATAATATTTACGTGTGTCCAATGGGATGTCAATTGGGGTAAGCTTAAAATATTTATGTGTAAAAAAAGAATATAGACAATGTTTAGCACACCGTCTACATTTAGATGGTGTGCTAGACATTGTCTATTTAACAATTTACCTTATTTATTCACCCATTAATATTCATATTTATTTCTCTCTCCTCTACGCCAATAGTAGTTAAGTATTTTACACAATTCACATTTACCATTGGGAAGATTTTTAAATAATAATATTGTATTTGTCATGTCATTAGAAATTTACATTGTCCCATTGAAAATGCTCTAAAATATGAGTTGGTCCAAATTACGAATATTGAACAAATGTCAACAACAAACAAGGTCTATAATACCGTAAAAATATTTTGATAACCTCTTAAAACTAGTCATAGTTATGGAAATTTAATTATTAAACTTTACTTAGGTTGATGAAAGACCACCTAAAACCCGATACAAAGGACGTCTACCATTACAATACGATGGGTTACACGAGCATATGTATAAATTGAAATATTTACACAATTTTAATAAATTGTTAACAGTGTTCGACAAGTATCAACCATAACATTACATTTCTTCCGACATGACTAAAGGCAGCCTTCAAGCATCACTTTCACCATTAACAATCTTGTATTGCCCCTAAGCTGGAAAGACAGGTCTAAATTATGGGCTTGGTTTTGTTGAAATAGCGAATTCATTCACAATAGATAAGAAGTGCATTTCTTTGAAAATGTCAAACATCGTTTTCCGTTGTCGTCTCTTCTACGATCAAAATAACCTTTATATCGCTTCATGACAATCCGTGCCTATTTTGAGAACATGTAATTAATACATAAGGAAACAACCATTAAAGAAAGAAACTTATTATCACATAAAACTTACAATGTGTGACATGTTAAATGATGATTGAACCAACTAGAACTCGACATAGCTAAGATCAAATAACATAATGAAGAAATGAATGAGGCTTTATTGTAAAAAATTCCATGAAGAGTTTTGGCATAGTCCGCGGGCGCGCGTACACACACACAAATATAAATATTTGTGTGCTCGCGTGGTATATATATATAACTTATGTATATCACCCCTATATATTAATACAAAATCCTCATAACCTATGTGTGTGTTTCGTATGCTTCGTTAGGGAAATAAAAAATTTTGTTACTTCGTTTGCTTACGTGACCCTAATATTTACATAATTTAATACTTTTCTTTTTATTGTATCTTACCTAACTTGATTCTTTTATTATATTTTTCCTTATTCAATACTTTCTTTTGATTCTCCTAATATAAAAATATAAATTAGTCATATATAATTAGTAGATAAAATCTAAATTAGTTATTTTAATTAAAAGACAATCTACATATAAAATACTTTTAATTACAAAAAAAAATTATGAAAATAATTAAATAAGTTTTATTGATAATAGAATTTAAAATTATTTTAATTTTGGAGTTTTAAATATTCTATATAGGTAAAATATGAGTTATTTACAATAATCTAAGTATGTAACTAAATATTAATAATGTATTCAATCTAAACATAAAAATATTAAATTATACTAATAATTAATAAATATTATTAGACACCGGTACAATGTCACACGAGTTGAGGGTATGACATCTTTTAAATATCTCAAATATTAACGAATTTATTCTAAATATTAATATATAAAATAATTTAATAATAATAATTAATAAAATATATATTACACGGGTTCAGAATGTGACGCCTTTTGAATTTTTGTAAGTATGTAACTAAGATTGTTAATGAATTTGATTTAAACATCAAATACAAAATTATTTAATATTTATAATAATTAATAAATAGAATAGACATCTACAAGGCATGAATTGAGAATACATTATTTTAATTTTTTATTTAAAATTTAAAATTTTATAATTATCATAAATATTTCTTATATTTATCTTTTGATAAGTCCCGTGTAATACATGGGTGTTAAACAAGTATATATTAATGCAAAATCCTCCTAATCTGTGTCTGCATCGTATGCTTCATTTGGATAATAAAAATATTTTGTGCTTCGGTTGCTTACGTGTCATCGAAGTCAAATATATACATAATTTAACATTTTCTTTTTATTGTATCTTGCCTAAATGTTTTGTTTTTATTATATTTAGCTTAACTTAATAGTTTTCTTTTTATTTTGTCTAATTCAATAATTTTCTTTTATACTCCTATTATTAAAATATAAATAAGTCGTATATAATTAGTAGAGAAAATTTAAATTAATTATTTTAATTAAAAGAYAAATTACATATGAAATAATTTTAATTACAATAAAATTATTTATGAAAATAATTAAATAAATTATATATATAATAAAAGTTGAAATAATTTATTTTTGAAAATTAAATATTTTGTATAGTTAAATTACGATATATTTGCAATGAATTGAGTATGTAACTAAATATTAGTAATAAATTCAACCTAAATATAAAAAAAACTAAATTCTATAATAATTAATTAATATTTATTAGACAATGGCACAACCCGAAAAGGCTTGAGAGTATGATACCTTTTGAAATTTTCAAAGTATGTAACTATAATTATTAATAAAATTAATCTAAACATAAAAATATAAAATGAGTTTATAATAATTAATTAATATAGATTAGAGACAGGCTGAAAATTTGACATCTTTTAAATTTTTATAACTATATAAATATAATTATTAAAATATAATATCAATTAATAATTATAATGATTGATAAATTGAACAGGGCACAAGTTGAGAACATATTCTTTCAAATTTTTATTTTAAATTTAAAACTTTTTCATTTTCACAATTTTTTTTTATATTTAATAAAAATTGAAATAATTTATTTTTAAAAATTTAAATATTTCGTATAGTTAAATTATGATATATTTGCAATGAATTGAGTATGTAACTAAATATTAGTTATGAATTCAACCTAAATATAAAAAAATAAAATTCTATAATAATTAATTAATATTTATTAGACAATGGCACAATTCAAAAAGGCTTGAGAATATGATACCTTTTTAAATTTTCAAAATATTTAACTATAATTATTAATAAAATTAATCTAAACATAAAAATATAAAATGAGTTTATAATAATTGATTAATATAGATTAGAGACAGGTTGAAAATTTGACATCTTTTAAGTTTTTATAACTATGTAAATAAAATTATTAACAAATTTAATATAATTATTAAAATATAATATCAATTAATAATTATAATGATTGATAAATTGAACAGCGCATAAGTTGAGAACATATTCTTTCAAATTTTTATTTAAAATTTAAAAAATTTTAATTTTCACAATTTTTTTTATATTTACTTTTTTTTATAAATCCCGTGTAATACACGGGTGTTAAACTAGTATATATATATATATATATATATAAGGATTACACATTTCCACTTAAGGCACATGTCGTTGAGACAATGCTCCATCAAAAAATTTTATAGCATAAAAAACTATTTGAGAACATAAGAACTAGTATTTTTATTATATTCCAATAGTGCTTATATTACATAATTTTAATACTTTTATTATATAATTCTAGTATTTTTTTTATCAAATAAGAAAAAATAAATAATAAAATCTGGTCCATCCATTTAATTAGCTTTAAATCCCACAATTGGCCTTAGGTTCTCAAATAAGGGATGAGTTCTCATTTGAAC
>BMAC01000562.1:433164-481315 GCA_014905375.1 Phtheirospermum japonicum | reverse complement strand
TATATACACATTTTATTTTATTTTTTTTCTAAATTTACCGTATACCCGTATCCGCAACGTATCAGATACGATACCCAAAAAATAGAAGATAATTGTTGTAATTATATATTAGTGAATGATCATTGTACCCCTAAACTCTAATCTTGTACTTATAAATAAGAGGCTCAAGTCCTCACAATAAGATCACTCATTATTTTTTTTCTCCTCACATATTTTTCCATTCTCTCTATTTCACAACATTTTATCAGTGAAAATCATCTACGTAGAAAATTTGCAGAATCATTTTCGAAAGTTTCAATCGTTGGATCGCTCTCAAGTCTTTACAATATATTTAACACTCGTCAAAACTAAGATATGAACGGTGGAGATCTTATTCTAATCATCATGGAGTCCGATAATTGATTACGAACAGAACAACATTTTTTTTCTCGGAATCATCGGTGCAACTTTTTTCAAAACAAGATTGCACACAGTCTAACCATGAGATCAAGTTAGAATTTGGATATATTATTTAAAACATATAAAAGTTGATTCTAGATGGTGAGGATATTTGTTTCTAAAAAAACACTATGAGAAATCATTTGATTTCTTCCATCGTCATACATTATAATCGTGGTTTTCCGAATAAACACGAACTAATTCTTTATAGTATAGAAGACTTAAGTAATACATATTTTTGTAGTTCTTGAAGAAACACAACCATATCTCAATATATTTTATTTGAATATTATGTATTATTAAAGAAGACTATGAGATCTACTTGTTTTTTAATATTCTAATTGAATATTATGTATTCTTGAAAAATACTATGAGATTTTTTTATTTTTTTTAATTCTAATTGAACATTATGTATTCTTGAAGAATACTATGAGATTTACTTTTTTTTATTCTAATTGAATATTATGTATTCTTGAACAATACTATGAGATCTAAAATTGCTCTTGAATTTTTTTTTTTTAATTTTCAACATCATCTATTTTATTTTCTTGTCATGTATTTAAATTATATCAATTCAAATTATTTCTACTGAAGAAGAACGACTAAGTATAATATTACAGAAGAATGTTCATAATTGTTCTTATTTCATATGATAATTATATATTCATGAAAAATATTCCATATTCTTAAAAGAACCATTCATACTTGTACTTAACTTATATCATAATTCAATATTCCTGAAAAATATGGACCTATTTTTTAAGTCTAAATCAAATTATTATGCTCTTGAAATAGCACATGTTATGTTATATGATACTTATTCTTGAAGAGATTTTAATATTTATGTCCTGTTGACATTATAGTTCTATATCAAGTATTTTTCTTCATGAGATTAGTTACCTTTATTTTCTTTCGGGCAATCGATGAACAAGAGCTTGTCCACAAGTTCATCAATGAGTTTTGAGAATCTATCCACCAGTACATATTTTCAATGAGGAGACTATCCAATTAAGGTACATATTTTTCTCTTTTAATATAGATGTTTATCCAAAATTATGTATTTCAACTGTGAATTTATTCTTGTTATAGAGTTTTAAATGAATTTTATATTTTATTAAAAAAAAGGAGGGGAATACAGTTAGATAATTCTCTTGAAACTTTATTGTGTATTTACATTCATGACTATAAAAAATCTTATGTTGTTAAATTGATAATCACGGACAAACATGAAGCATAATTTATGTATTTATGCATTTTTTTAAGACTTGATTGTGGGTGTGTATTTAAACCCCCATTCTTTTTGGAATACATTGCATAGTTGTTAATACGCATTATGTCTCATGATGTGATTCGATTAAAAGGCGATACATCCCAAATATTATAGTTAACTAATAAGATCTAGTCACTAATATGAATTGAGAATACTCTTTTTGGTTCAATTTTTGTTATTGTCAATTAGTTTAATGAAACGATTTATATGCAAGCATGATAGATTTGAAATATCAAGCTGTGTTTTTCTTTTCTTGATAAAAAATGTAATCATATATATTTATGCACTGTATGGAATTTATTTTCAACTCATATTTATCGTAGTATCTTTGCGAAATACGACTTTGCAATCCTTAAGGGCTTGTTTGGTTTAGAACTCCCAATACCAGAATTGAGATTTTAAATCTCAATCCTCGTTTGTTCTACGACTCAAATTTTCAACCCACAATCAACAATTTCTTACACCTTACCCCACACTCAATTATTTTATCAGATCATCATTATATTTAAAAAACTAAATATTACTAAATACAATACAATAATACATTATTATCCACTTTCTAGACATGATTTGACATCAAATACAATATAAAAATATATTATCTTCCACTTTCCATACATGATTTGACATCTACAGTAAAAAAATAAAGGATTCTGAATCCTATAACAAACAAAGATTCTTACTATTCACAAAATTCTCAATACTCAAGATTCTGAATACCAGAATTCAGAATTCCAACGAAACCTAGTCCAAACAGCCACTAATAGTTTAGAAGATTATTAAAATATAAAATCACAGTTTCTGAAGAAATGTGATGTTATATCGTAATTCTCAGTTGAGTATAATATGTTCATGAATAACATTATAAGATATATAATGCATATTTTTTTGATGAAAAACAATATATAGTATTACAGAAGAATATTAACAATGCTCTTGAAGAATCATTTTTGTTATATGTCTTAATTAATTATTAAAAATTTTGTTTATGTGTCTTTATTGTATTATTTACAGTATGATTAAGTTGTTGTTCCTGAAACAATACAAGTAATAATAATATTTCTTAAGAACATTATATGCCCATGGAAATCAATTTATATATTTATTTACCAATTCGATACTTCTGAAGAATATTGATATATTGCTTCTAAAGTAGTGCTATTTATACCAAATATTCTATTTAATACTTCTTTCTCTTGAAAAACGACACTATGTCATATTCAATATTAAAAACCAAGTCTACTCACAAAGGAGTAATACATCAAATCAATCATTACTAATGCACCAAAAGCATATTTTTTATACAAGAATTTATCATTTCTGGAATAATATGTGCCATAAGTATTACTTATATGCTATGGATTCTTATAAATTTTAAAGTTTTAAATTGATAGTACTGGACCCTGATGGTTCTAAAAGTTTAATTAATTTGATTTGATATTTAAATAGATGTTGTAGTTGAAATATTAAAGAATCATATATACCGTTGTCTCATATATTTTTGTCAAAGTTGATTGTACTATTGAAATAGTACACATCTAAACAATATCACAAGTAAAGTTTCTATAATTACTTTGTTACAATTTACAATAAGTAAAGTTTCTATAATTATTTTGTTACAATTTATAATTTTTTTAATAAGTTGGGCGGAGTGGTTGGATAGTAAAGATAAACATCAAATAATTTGAGAGGTCTAGTGTTTGAACCTTGTCAACACCCTTATAATAGGTTAGTAATACCACTTGAGCTACAAGGTGGTGGTGATACAATTTAGAATATAAATCAACCATGAGTTTGATTTTTACTTGAAATAATGATACGATTTATAGTCGAATTAATTTGTACTATAAAATAGTACTAACTCAAATATTCTTATATTGACCCGAAAGTTCAATAAAAACTCTAAAAGGAGTTAGAAATTACTTTACATTTTGAACACGAAGTTCATTATTATCATGATTTGGTATGACCATCACAGTTTATTAATTTTTGAAGAATATGAAGATTCTTCTATTTATTTTTAATGCTACATGTTCTCATAAAAATTAAACATTAAATTATTACTAGTTTAATTTGAATTAAGTTTCAATAATATTAATATTTTATATTATGGGGTGAGATCTTTTGGTCCAATTCACCCTCTATGGCGACTTCTAAATATTTGGATCAACTAGAAGATTGCATGAGTTATTATCTCATAACCAGAAGTTTATGAGGGTATTTGCTCGATTGGCTATGAGAGCAAAGTATCGTATGTATCTAATAAAGACACTTATCGTTTGCTAGTGAATTTATTTTCAAGAGTCATTGATGATTTATATTCAGTTGACTACGGTTGACAAAAGTAATTGAAATGTCTCATGATATTTGTTATATCATTTATGGGAACAATTTTTGTAGTTATGTGAAATGAATATTTTACTAGTTACATTAGATATGTCAAATATGAAAGTATATTTGATACCCCTGTTTATGACTTACAGTCAGAAGCCTCCATCAAAAGTTAAACAAGTGCGATATTTGTAATCGCCCCACCGCGTGTCAAAATGGATAGAGAATGCTGAGAACATGTCAAATAAAGATAAAAATTTCTAATATTTTGTTAGTTATTGTACAATAAACAATATTCTCAGCATTAAGGGGGGAATAGGCATATGTCATGATAATAGAAAATACGAAATGCATATGTCATGGTAACAAAAAAATGCATGAATATAATCCTGGAAATGTTTAAAACAAACCTTTAAGTTTGTAGCGAAAATTTACATTTTAGATTACTGACTATAAGGTTATCAATATTTTTAAGTTTAAAGGCTCAACTTGAAAGTTATATAATATCCTATAAGAGGATTAAGATGACATGCCTGAAGCATGCGATTGATTCCAATACTTGTCCTTTTATATGGAGTAATTATTTGCGATGGTCTTCTTACTAACCGTTATACTCTAATAGAGTAAACAGACATAATAAATCATAAACCCTTGAAAAGGTTCATGTACCTGATGATAATTCTAGAGCAAAGAGATCTCGATAAGTTATGTCTATGTAATTAGATCAAACAATAAGAAAAATAGCCGACTATGTTTATACTCATGATCTCAATGATAGCGAGGATGGTATTTTTAATTAATTAAAAGTTTGACATAATTGTTTTGCCAAGATTGAATATGCAATCTTATAGATTGTTATAAATTAGACTAGAAGTTCATTGATATGAATATATGTTATTAATAACATATAAATAAATATTTATGAGCAATGTACGTGGCGGGTGATATTGAAACTTGAAGTTTCATTCAACCAACTATATAGAATAATATCATGAATTAAATAAAAATTTAGAAGGATTTTGATATGCTTGAAGAATATTAAACATTGTCAGTTAATATGATGAGATATGCATTGCATTCTTTTTCCCTTAACTGAGGTTTTGCCCTATTGAGTTTTCCTAGTAAGTTCTTTAATGAGACAACATTACGAGCATATTCAAATAATAATGTACTCTTTTTCTTTCACTCATATTTTTCCCAAAGGGTTTTTCTTGAAAGGTTTTGACGAGATATATTCTTTGCATAATAATGATGTATAAACATCAACATATGGTGTAAAACTCATGAAGAGTTAATAAATCATATTATATTTCAAAGTTTGAAGACAGATAGACGATGAACTCGAGAACTGATAAAGATTGAAGCCAGGGGGAGTAGCTGTACTCTTTTTCCTTCGATCAATTTTTGTTCCACATGATTTTTTTGGCAAGGTTTTAATGAGACAACACTTGAACATTATAAGTGTGAAAAGATATATTTCGTGTATCACACAACTCATATGTGGCTATATAAAATGTAATAAGACAAAATAAAAATCTCTCAAATTCTACACACGAGATCTCCAAAAGAGTGGCGACATCGACATCTAACAAATTCGCTGAAGTGATCATTTAGCGGACTTATTCACGAAAACATTACCAACATCATTGTTAGAAAATGAGTATACAAGATTGATAAAACCAAAAAGATTGGTTACCAAGAATATGGGGTACTGACCTCAAATAGAGACCAGCGACCTGAGACAGATTTTAAAAATACCACAGCGACCTGCCAAGCCTTCAACGATCCTCCTGGCGATCTCGCCGGTCCTGCAAAACAACACCTTCAGACGGGTCGGATACCAGACCTGTGAAGGTCCTCCGATGCTTAAGTTAGATAAGCAATTGGTAGTTCTTAGAGCCCAAATATGATAAAAGCAAGATAAAAAATAATGAGAGGTTCGCACCCCCTTTTATAGAGATAAGAGAAGTGTTCCCCAAGACAGGATTCCCTTATCTCATCACAATTCCATAAATACCATGACACCATGACCGTCTCAGAATTTAGGATTCTTTTATGTTAAGTTCCCTCAAATAATAGATCTCTTACCATAATAGGCCTGGGTCTGTTATTCTTTCCATATAGTCCGTCAGAACCCCATAAACCATCCACATAAGCCAATGGGCTTGATATTTATAAAGCTCATAACCGAACCATTACATACAAAACATAAGAGGTCGCAACCTCATATGAGAACTTACCCATACTCCAGGTCGCTAGCCTGCCAACCAGCTCGCTATCCTCCCAGAAAGGAGGTCGCTTACCATAAATATTCATGTAAATTACGTAGGGAATTTTAGTGCCGTATCATCTAGTCCCCCATGTTCTAGCCGATTGAGGTACGAAATCGGGTAGGACATGTTAAACGGAAAGTTTAAGAAACAACCCCTCTAACCAAGCATAAACACATAAATCACCCTGTCAACTCATCAAACCATATTTCAGAATCGCCCAACACGCAATACCGAGTTCTAACACCAATAATCCCATAAAAAGTTATCGAATAAGTCCGCGACCTTCAAAAATACCAGCTCGCTGAGCTCACTCATCCTCCAAAAAGAATACACCGTCTTAGAAGAGATCTATAAGTCCCCAGGTCGAGTCCCCGGACTCCACACTTAACCTCATAACACCTCTCTTACGGCCTGCAGATACACCCGGGCCCAATAATTTCAAAATCGTAATCATACACAACCCAAAAAGTCAAAACACGCCTTCCTTTACCCATCCCATCCCCTTTGAGTTTCATTAAATGCAGCCTGACAGTGTGTCGGGCACGTGTCACTCCTCCATTTAATCGTAGTATAATAAACCCAGTGGGTCCAAAATAAATGCCCCAAAACATTCCTGATAACCCTACTTATTTTCCCACTCCTACCTGTCCCATCAGCTTTCACGTCGCCCCACACAAAAACCTCTTAATCTCTCACATCCCATTTTACCCAAAAACACTTCGCCATTTTCGATCTGCAACAAAAGCTCATATACTCTCAAAATTTCCAAAAATGATATTAACTTCTCCAATCATCGTCGACCTCCAGGATACTAAAACATGGGTAAGTCCCCAATCTCATCTTTATTAATGAATTTCAACTCGCATGAATACTGCATCTGTGTATTGTATCTGTTGCATTTGCTGAAATGTTGCGTTTTGTGCTATTTTTTCTTCCTGTATATTTTGATGTATGATGATATTAGCATCCCCTGATCCCAATTCCCAAAACTCAACTCTTTCCCCCGATTCCAACCCTGCTGAAAACCCTTACCTCCTTAAGAGGAGACGCAATCAACCCTCTTCCCCTATCTCCGAACCAGAAAGTGATTCCACTCGACCAATCATAGAACCACAAACTAGAGCCACTATTACCCCAGAACCGGAAATCCCTTCCTTAACCCTTGCAAATATCCCAGAGGGCATCCCTTTACAGAAACCCACCATTCCCGATTCTTGCGAGCACTTCCTGGAGAACCCCGTAACTGTAGCTCGCTCCGTAAATATTAGAGACCTACTCTCCTCATCCCTTTCAACTAAGTCCATCAAGGAAAATTATTGGTTGCTCCCTGAACCCGAGGTACTGAAATTATTCCAACAAACACTTAAACTTCCTGAAACGGCTCTGATGGTCTTGCCTGACATACTCCATTTAGATCCTCTGAGACCATCTCCCAACCATATAACCTTGTTTGACGAGCTTCTTAGGGCAGGACTTAGATTCCCACCACACAAGTTCTACACCGAAATTTCTCTTTTGTACAAAATTCCCCTTTTGCAACTGACCCCCAATTCCATGAAATATCTGGCGGGCTATATCATACTATGTAAATACTATAACACTCAGCGCGACCCCAGCTTTTTCCATTTCTGCTTCCAAATAAAATACCAAAGCCATTTCTTTTATCTTTCTATCCGCACTGGAAGAGCTCGCTTTTTAGTGAATCCTCCAAATAAAGTGCCTGAGTGGAAGAGAAATTTTTTCTTCATACCAATACCGAGGAATGGCCTTTCCTAACCGAGATGCTAGACCACACCCCAAAATAATCCAATCCTCCCAGCTTTAAACATTCTCCCATTCTATATAAGAAATATTCTGACCAGCTCGCGGAGTGGAGTAAGTGCCCATTTGACGTGGTGCTGCTCACCAGCCGGTCCAAAATCTTCAGATACGTGGGCATTGATTCTCGCCCTCTTGACCCAGATCTTGCCTTAACCAGGTCAGAATTTGGTAGGTCTCCCGCATCATAAAATATTACACTTTCATTTAAACCATCATATTTCATACTAATTCACCACATCCATGTTTGCAGATGACTTTTGCAATGCCTGTGTCTCCTCGAGCTTGTTGGAGATCTTAACACAGACCAAGCCACAACTCGAGGTCACCTCCGCCTTCTATCTCTAGTGTGGATAAGATATTGGAGGAAGCATTTGGGGTGGAAACGGACCCGGAGGTCGAGGATGAGCTCGAAGAAACCCAAAGAGCTAGAAAAACTGCCAAAGGAAAACGACCCATCCGACCTCCTACCAAAAAACCCAGCTCGCCAGCACCAAAGCGAAGACGACTTCGCAAGACCTTCGGTGGCTCGCCATCCAGCTCGCCGAACTTGGAGAAAGACTTGGCCAACTGCGAGGATGCAGCCGCCATCAGGACACTCCCGCAGGAACACGCCCTGACCCAGGTATACCCTCAATCGCAAATCTAATACTTTCAGATCATCCGTTATTACTTAGTCATTAACCCTATATTTTCTTTTGTGTTCCATCAGCTAAACACTTTATACTCCACGGTGTCCGTCCAACTCGCAGCTCGCTCCACAGACGACGAACTTCAAAAAACTTGCGAGGAGCTAACCACTCAGGCCGAACAACAAACCAAACAGCTCTCTCTAACACAGGGCGAGCTGGATCAGACCTGTAAGCAGCTGAGTGAAAGTGAGGAGGAAAACGTCATCTTAAAAAGTCAAGTGGCCAGCCTGAAGGATGAAACAACCCGCCTGGCCAATGAGCTCCGAGAACAGGTTAAAAAACTTGTGGAGAGCGTGCGGGCTAAAGAGGAACAAGTTCAGACAGCTCGTGAACAAGGTATCATGGAGGGTCGACGAACGTTCTTAACGAGTGAAGTAGGCCATAAATTCATGAATACATACCGATAGGAACTGATCAAGGCCTTCAGAAAATCGACCCTATACCTTGGCAAGATGACCATGGGGAGCAGGGAGTGGGTCTACGAAGCCATAGGGATAGTCAAAGAACAGCTCGCAACCATGAACATCCCCTACAATCCTGACATGAAGGCCATTGTCAACCAGCTGACCCCTTTCAGTACCTGGAAAGGGGATATGAAGCAGCCCCTGAACGCAAAATGGTGGCTAACGTGTCAAGGGCAAGCCATCCTGTCTGCCAAACTCACTTCCGAACTGGATACCCCGCTCGAAGACATGGTCCATGTTCCCGAGCCAAGTACTCGAACCCCTGCAAACCTGCCACCCTCCTCTTCTGAAAAAATTGACTGAGAAACTTCTATTTATGCTAGTAGCATGTATGAACAATTTCCCATGTGCTTTTGTTTAATATAGCTCGTCAATTTCAGGCTTTTACAATCCTATACTTAAACATTCGTAAAAACCAAACCACAATCCATGTATGAATAAACCTATAAAGTAATATAGGTCGCATAAGATTATATCCAACCATACGTCACCCCAAAAATAATCAGACCATAAACTATTAATAACCCGTGGAGCTTAAAATAAGCTTATAAGAGATAAACATATTAGTTCACAAAAACACATCCACTTATAAAACAACTCGACAAAGATACGCAAGCCAAACATATCTTTCCCGAACATATAAAGAAATCTTCACACCATTAACCATATTAAAAAACCATAAAGTAATTCTCCAAAGTTTATAATAATCCATCCACCCCGGAGGGTAAATAAACAATCATCCGCCCTGAAGGGTAAATAAACAACCATCCGCCCCGAAGGGTAAATAAACAACCATACGACCTATACAAGTGTCGGTTTATAAAACAACCATACACCCTAAAGGGTAAAAACCATCATTGACCTAATGAAAGCGTCAACCCATAACCATAAAACCATATCCGACCTAATGGAAGCGTCGGCCCATAGCCATGAAACCAGCTCGCCGACCTAATAGAAGCGTCAGCCCATATCCATAAAACTATATCCGACCTACTGGAAGCGTCGGTTCCTCCCCCCTTAAGCGTAATATTTCTTCAAGTGGCATATATTCCAGATCCTAGGCAGAACTTTTCCTCGTCCATCTTCAAGTATATACGCACCTCCTTTTAACACCTTTATCACTTTAAAAGGCCCCACCCAATTTGGTTCCAGCTTCCCAGTCATACGCAATGCGTCAGCTCGCCTCCATACTAAATCACCGACCTGGAAGCAGCGATGCTTGACTCCCTTGTTAAAAGCTTCATGTATTCTTTGTTTATAGTGTTCGATTCGAGCTACAGCCCTTTCTCGTATCTCATCTATCGTCTCAATTGCTCCCCGAGCTAACCTATCATTTTCCTCCACATCAAACGCTGTTAAACGCTGTGATCCACCCACTATTTCCGCCAGAATGACCGCATCCATGCCATAGACCAGACTGAACGACGACTCCCCCGTCGAAGTCCGAGGAGTTGTCCGATAAGCCCATAAAACCGATGCGAGCTCTTCTTCCCATAATCCTCCCATCTTTTCCAACCGCAACTTGAGACCCTGCACAATTATGCGGTTAGTGACCTCCACTTGCCCATTAGTTTAGGGATGTGCCACAGAGGCAAATTGCTGCTTCATCCCCATCTCCTTGCACCAACTTTGAATTTTCCGCCCATTGAAATGAGTTCCATTGTCAGACACCAATATTCATGGCACACCAAACCTGAAAAATATATTATTAAAGATAAAATCCATTATGTGTTGCTCACTTATCCCCGTGACCGCTTCGGCCTCCACCCACTTCGTGAAGTAATCAATTGCGACCATTAAATTTTCCTTATTGCCCGGGGCCTTTGGAAAGGGTCCCACAATATCAATCCCCCATTGCGCAAACGGGCACAGCTAGCTCATAACCATCATCTCCTCCGCCGGTATATGGATAATCGGGGCATGCATTTGACACTTTTTACACGTTCTCACAAGGTCGCTAGCCATACCTTTCATCCCCGACCAAAAGAAACCATCTCGCAATGTTATGCCGACTAATGCCCTTCCCTTCGCATGATCCCCACAATACCCCTCGTGTATTTCCCTCAATACCTCTAATCCTTGCTCCTTGGCCAAACATTTCAACAAGGGTCCCAAGTGTGATCTTTTGTATAATTATTCATGCATCACACAAAAATGAGCTGCCGTTCTAGCCTCCTTTGTTGTCAATCTCTCTGCTCCTTCCTTCGCTTTGCCCAGTACATCCCATATAGCTGTACGATAATCATTTCTAACATCGAGCTCCATAACTTCCTTCCCTTCTTCCACACTACTACGGCTTAATTCCATCAGTGTGATTTTTCGAGTGTCACAAGTCCCCAGCGCTCCTGCTATCCGAGCAAGCTGATCCGCCCGAGTATTTTAAGCTCGTGGTAAATGCTCCAGTTTAAATTCTTCAAAGCGTGCTGCTTCTTCGCGCAATTTGTTCAAATATACTGCCACCCGCTCCTCTTTGGCTTCAAATGAACCATCGAACTGACGAGCTATCAGCTGAGAATCCGTGTAGGCCCATACCTTTCTTGCTCCCAGATCGCCTGCCATTTTGATACTCTGCAACACCGCCTCATACTCAGCCTCATTATTGGATGATTTATACCCCAACTTGATCGCGAACTCCAAAGTTTCTCCCTCTGGGCTGATTAACACGACACCCACCCCTGTCCCTGACACCATAGTCGAACCATCAGTGTATAGTGTCCATGCTTTGACTTCTTCGCTCGCATCAAATGGTCGCACCATCTCGTGCAAAGAATCTGCCAATACCTGCGCTTTGATAGCTATCCTTGGTTCATATAACACATCGTATTCACTCAGTTCCACAGCCTACTTTACCAATTTTCCAGACATATTTGGATTACTCAAAACTTGCTTGAAGGCTAAATTAGTACGCACCTTCACCCTATGACTTAAAAAATATGGCCTCAACTTCCTTGCCATACAAATCAATGCAAAACTGCCTTTTTCCAGCTCGGGATATTTCAGCTCAGCCCCTCGCAACTTCCTACTAATGTAATAAATGGGCCTCTGCATGCCCGCCTCTTCCCTGATCAACACCGAACTTACTGCGACCTCCCCTACCGATATGTATAAAATCAGGTCCTCCCCAGGCATTGGTTTAGTCAACAGTGGTATCTCAGCCAAGTACTTCTTTAGCTCTTCAAATGCATCCACAGCTTCCTTCGTCCATTCGAACCTGGATCCCTTCCGGAGTGCTCTAAAAAATAGAACACCCCTCTCTGCCGACCTGGAAATAAAATGACTGAGCCCTGCAATGCGACCTGTAAGTACCTGCACGTCCCGCACTGTGCGAGGATGTGTCATCTCCAGAACAGCTCGCACTTTCTCCGGATTAACTTCAATCCCTCTCTCAGTTACCATATAACCCAAAAACTTTCCAGACCTCACACCGAACGCACACTTTTTAGGGTTAAGCTTCATCCCATATTGTCTCAGTATAACAAATGTCTTCCTTAAATCCTCCACGTGAGATTCGGCCTCCTTGATTTTGACCAGCATATCATCAACATAAACCTCCATAGTGGACCCTAACAGATCTTTAAACATCTGATCCACCAATCTCTGATAGGTCGCTCCAGCGTTCTTCAAGCCAAATGACATGGACACAAAACAGTATGTCCCCGTAGATGTAACAAAACTCACTTTGGGCTGATCTTCCTTTGCGAGAGGTATTTGGTGATACCTCTGTGAAGCATCCATCATGCTCAGCAGCTCGCACCCTGAAGTTCAATCCACTAGCTGATCAATTTGTGGCAAAGGGTAATGATCCTTTGGGCAAGCTTTATTCAGATCATGAAAATCTACACACATCCTCCATTTTTGAGCCGGCTTTGGCACCATCACGACATTAGACAAATATTCAGGGAATTGAATTTCTCTTATATGCCCTGCCTTCAGTAATTTTTGCACCTCCTCCTCGATCACCTTATCCAGCTCAGGCCCGAAATGTCTCCTCTTCTGCTTTACTGACTTCGCCTCTGGGTCTGCATTTAAGTGATATTGGGCGACCTAAGGTGATACTCCAGTTAACTCCTTGTCCCCAAAGGAAAAAATATCTCAAAATTCTCTTAATAACCCTACCAGCTTGTCTTTTAATGTTTCCGGCAATAAGGTTCCCACCCTCGTGGTGTACTCTGGGCGACCTTCCTCTAATGAAATCTCCATCAACTCCTCATATGGTCGAACCGATTTCTCCTGTTTTTTCATTTTTTTTTTGCACTAAGTACTCCTTCTGGCCGATCATCATCCCTCCCGTGCTTGTTTTTGACTAATCCCTTCTTAACCGTCATCTGATAGCACGACCTCGCGACTTGTTGTTCCGAAATGACTTCTCCCACTCTGTCCCCTACTGGATACTTGATGCTCATATGATAGGTCGAGGTTATTGCCTGGAATGCATTGAGGACAGGTCGGCCTAGTATGGCATTATATGCCGACCTCCCTCGGACTATCAAAAATTTCAAAATTTTCCTTGCTCGTAACTCGTCTTTCCCCAATACCACTGTTAGCGTCAGCTTTCCTTCGGTGATCACCTGTGCCCCATTGAACGCATAAATAGGCGTATTCACAGATCGCACCTTGGTCTCCAACTTCATTTGTTCGAGATAATTTGTGTATATTATGTTTACTGAGCTCCCGTTATCCACAAAGATCCTGCCGACTTCATATCCCGCCACCTCAGCTTTGATTACCAATGCATCGTTATGGTCCTCTTGCAGCCCGCGTCGCTCATTAGGGCCAAAAGAGATGATTGGTCCCACAACTTGAGGTCGTTGACTCACACTAACGACTTCCCATTGTCCCTGACGAGCTAACTTGACATGTCTCTTCCTCGCATTGTTGGAATCTCCGTCCGTTGGTCCACCCGAAATCATATTTATCCTCCCCTTGTTCCGTCTTGGAGCATTATGTCCCTGTTGTGGTTGTCTCGTGACCTGATCCCGAGGTGGATCCCTTGGTGGTGGTGGAGGTAATGGTCGCCCTAGTTCCTTCAGTTCTCTATCCCTGTAAATGACTTCCTTCAGGTGCCCTGCTTTGATGAGCCTCTCGATTTCTTCTTTAAGATGCCTGCACCTCTCCGTGGAATGCCCGTAATTATTGTGAAACATGCAAAAGAATTCAGATTTGGGACGGGTAGGGATGGGCGTGCGATCTTCTGGCCATTTTATCTCATTCGGCACTAGGCCATGATAGTAAATACTTTAGCCCGTGGGTAGGCCAACGGTGTGAAACCCTCATTCCTCCACTCCTGCACTTCCACTTCCGGTTTTCTGCTAATCACAGGACTCGGAGTCAATAGCCCGCGAACTATCCTTCTATGTTCTCTCCTCAATTCCCGTCTAGACACACTGTCTCCTGCATCCGCGACCTCTCTACCAAAACGCACCCGATGCTCCTCTTCAACCTCTTCCACCTGTATGTATTTATGGCATCTCTCCAAAACCTCATCATACGTTCGTGCTTCCTTCTTCACCAAGGACTTGCGTAGATCCTCTCTCCTTAGCCTTTTATGTAGAGCTCCCGCCTTCATTTCATCCGTTGCAGTGGGCACCCCCAGGGTGGCGCTGGTAAACCTATTGACATACTACTTTAAGGTTTCTCCAGGTCGCTACACCATAGTAAACAATGATTGTGCAGTTCTCGCGTTCTGCCTCACACTAGAAAATTATTTTAAAAACGTGGCTCGCAGCGCCTGAAAACTAGTAATTTTTCCTCACGGCAATTGGCAAAACCTGCTCTGCGCGATCCCCCTCAAAGTATACACAAAAGCCCGGCACACTACAACATCCGTATACCCATGCAACATCCTTTCATTCTCAAAAGGTTGCAAGTGTGACACTGGGTTCGCCATCCCCTGATATTGGAACTCTAACGCCTTATATGTCTCAGGCATCGCAGCTCGTAGCATCTCATCTAAAAGGGGATGTCCTTCGTCTTCCTCGAACTTTTCTCCCTCAACCCTTCTTTGTAACTTTAGCAAGGTCTCTTGCATCTCTCTAAACTCCTTACTTCCTAGTCCCACCTCGTTCTCACCATTCCCTTCACGTTACTCGCCACGGCCCTTACGGGTTTTATCTTAAGCCTCATCATCCGTACTCGAAGTCTGGGTTCCGCTCTCACTGGTATGCTTGCCGTACCGGCGACCTCGACGCCCATAATGACTCCGCTTTACCTTTACCCCTTTCCTCGTATGAGACTCCGTGGATGAGGTATAGCTGGAAGTATTCTCATATTTTTGCTTACTGCGACCTTTCCCCCCAGGAGAAGACCTCTTGGACAGAGATCTTCCGCTTTGTCTTGTTTTCTTAGTGATTGACCTCTCCTCCTGCTCGCCGTTTAGTTCATCAATTTTTTCTTTCAGAGTACCCAGCTCGCCTGCTAGGTACTTGTTCAGTTCTTCTTACTTCTCCAAAGGAACAAAATCCAGAAGCCCATCTAGAAATCCTTTTTTGATTTGACAGGGCTTTTCCTTGGGTAAATCTTTCCACTCTTAGTCCCTATATGAATCACCTTTTGTGGTACAACCTCCGGCGTCCTCGCTTCCACGTCTTCTGCCGGTTCTTTTCCATCACGCCACTTTGGGGAGGGCGGCGGCGTGCCACCTAAACTCTGAACTACTGGTTCCGCCTGAGAAGGCGTCTGTCCGTCTTTTATTGGTTCCTCTTCATTGATATACGCCGTCCTGTTCTTCTTCTTTAATTTGTTAGATCCAGAACCGTAGTGTAGGGTTCTAGGTAGTATATTACTGTTCTTCATGCTTCGCTTACGAAAATTCTCACGCCTTTCGCTCAAGGACTCGATGTCCCTCTTTCCCACAGACGGCGCCACTTGATAAAACCAAAAAGATTGGTTACCAAGAATATGGGGTAATGACCTCAAATAGAGACCAGCGACCTGAGACAGATTTTAAAAACACCACAGCGACCTGTCAAGCCTTCAACGATCCTCCTGGCGACCTCGCCGGTCCTGCAAAACAGCACCTTCAGATGGGTCGGATACCAGACCCGTGAAGGTCCTCCGATGCTTAAGTTATATAAGCAATTGGTAGTTCTTAGAGCTCAAATACGATAAAAGCAAGATAAAAAATAATGAGAGGTTCGCACCCCTTTTATAGAGATAAGAGAAGTGTTCCCCAAGACAGGGTTCCCTTCTCTCATCACAATTCCATAAATACCATGACACCATGACCGTCTCAGAATTTAGGATTCTTTTATGTTAAGTTCCCTCAAATAATAGATCTCTTACCATAATAAGCTTGGGCCTGTTATTCTTTCCATATAGTCCGTCAGGACCCCATAAACCATCCACATAAGCCAATGGGCTTGATATTTATAAAGTCCATAATCGAACCATTACATACAGAACATAAGAGGTCGCAACCTCATATGAGAACTGACCCATACTCCAGGTCGCTAGCCTGCCAACCAGCTCGCTATCCTCCCAGAAAGGAGGTCGCTTACCATAAATATTCATGTAAATTATGTAGGGAAAACATTACCAACGTCATTGTTAGAAAATGAGTATACAAGATTGACATACGTCGACTCAAAAATTTACATTGAAGGTTTCAGGGGAGTAGTGTTGTACGTTTTTTCCTTCGATAAGATTTTGTTCCATTGGGTTTTCCTGATAAGGTTTTAACGAGTTAGTATTATAAGGTCATTCAAAACGAAGTGTTGTAAGTATATATTAGTGAACAACCATTATACACCATACCCCTATTCTTATACTTATAAATAAGAGTCTCTAGTACTAATAATAAAATACTCATTATCTTTCTCTTCTCACAATGCTAAAAACTAGACTTATCGCATTAAACTCAAAATAACTAATATAAGTAAAACTCAAAACTAATAGCTTATATAACGCGCTTTGCCCTGTTTCCCAAATTTTATCTTGTTTAAATAATTATTCATCTGATTAGATAAGTCTAACTTGTTTTCTTGTCACCTTAACATTTTTAATAGTAAAAACTAGGGATGACAATTTAGTCTCGGCCCGGCCCGAGCCATTCGGGGTGCCTCGACCCGTACCTTGCGGCGGGACGGGGCAGGTCCGGGTACCACTTTTGCCATGCGGGTACCCGCCCCGCACAATATTTTATTTTTTCTAAATATTTTTTATATGTTTTATAAATATAATTTATATGATTATTTATATTTTTATAAACTTAATATTATATTTAACATTTATACATTGATAATGATATTTTTTTATAAATAATATACATTAATAAAATAAAATAATGATAAATAAACTTATAAATAAGCTAATGAATGTATAATAAATATTTTTTTTGGTTTATTGTTGTTTTTATTAAATTTATAGTCTTATGTTTAATTTTTATAGTAATATTTTAATTTTTGGTATTAATAATAATTGATATTTTATAATTTAAAATAAAAAAATTATATAGGCGGGTCGCCCCGCCCCGGTCCGTGAGGTTAACGGGGTGGGTCCGGGTCTCGTCCCGCCCCATTGCTATCCCTAGTAAAAACTGCAATTGGATAATGATTTATTTGAGAAAGTTCATTTCTGCTGATGTGGGACCTTATGGCTGCAAAACGAGTTGAACCTAGCCGAACTTTTGGACATCTAGACTTGCTCGACTCGTTCAGAAAATTAACGAACTCGAGTCGGGCTGACCTTCTACCAAGCCTAAAAAATATTAGCTCGAACTCGGCTGTTATAATGAGCCTATACCCAATCTCGTTGATCTCTAATGAGCCAATCAATTTAAAATTCAAATATTGATGTAATATATATAGTATAAAGTATAAACAATGTATATTATTATATTATATGAACAATTCACGAGTCTCTTAACAAGCCAGCTCGAGAACCCGTTAGCGAGCTTAAACATGAGTCAAGGCATTGACCCATTTAAATAAATAAGCTCCTTTCTGAGTTCAAGCTCGACTCGTTTGTTAAACAAGCTCAAGCTAAGTTGGTCCTTAAGCGAGGCAAGCTCGGTAGCTCACGAATAACTCAGCTCATTGCTCTACTTTTGGACTAAACATTGAATATGCTCTAAAGTATGCTTCAAGACGCTATCCATTGCTTCAGAAACAAAATGACTTTTTTCCGAAATTCCAAAACAATTGTTCATGTCAAATGTTGGATATATTTTCACGTGCAGTATTATATTCTAAATTCAGAAAAACTTACTTGAATTTCAGAAAATCAAAATAAGTAAAATGCATAAAATTGTAAAATGGTAGACCGAGGCTAGAGTTCGACTCCCTGTCTTCAAGACGAATTGCCTCGGTGCAAGATGCAACGGTCTCTTCTTGTTGTAGTACCGCTTCCAACAACAAGAAACAGCGAACCTAGAATGTTTTGCTCTCTCTATTTGACACAAATGATGTTAATACATGTAAGAAAAAATAGATGAATGAATGACTTTTGCGCGTGCCTTTCGTCCACATGTATGTATGGAGGATATCTAAACCTCAAGGCTGATTTTGCCGTCCGAAAGCTTCAATCAAATCATTAGTATTTATCTTTCAAAACAAAATATAAAGTAAATTTGTACAAAATACTTGTGCACGTAGCTATTCAACAATGACGATTTCCTTTAGCCATCTATCTGTTCAAGAATACATTTCAGGATAACTGGAAAAGAAAGCTACTATACACCAAGGGCAAAATTGGAACGGACATGCTTTGTGCACTTACAAGGAGAAAAGAAGAAAAATAACGCAAGGGAAATTGTTCCAACAACTGCAGCATTCACCCTCAAACATATACATTGAAATTGACTCATACAACCCTAGCAACCTTTGCTGTATCCGTGCATCAAACATATATACAATCAAACGTGTAAGGAAGATTTCTACAAGGATATATCGAGATGGATAATTTTCACGAATCGCTCCAATTATCTTCATCATCTTCATCACTACCAGCAAAGGCCTGTAGTTTCATTATATCACTTCCATTAATCAATAAATTTGATCTTAATTGACACACGAGTATTAGAACATTAATGTGTCTGCAAAGAAACATGAAAAGTTACCTGGCGGATCGCATTGGCTCTTTCCAAAATTGCAGCCACATTAAGATTGGTCCGAGGACCCGGGATGCTAGGTTTTGAAGCTACCGCAGGTTTCAAGTTGAAGGACTGGCCAAGTAAAAATGGTAGTGATATTCATCAGAAAATAAAAAAATAAAAAAAATGTTAAGACATTACAACAGAATCCAAATACGTTCACTCGTACCTTGGCCCTTATTTGCTCCAAGAGTGAATCTCTGTCATCCACCTTCTGTAACTGAGGTCTTACTCGTTCACTAGCCTTGCGTAACTGCATAATGATTAATATATGATTATGAATTAATTAAATGCACTTCAGGAAACTAAATGTGTTTTTCCATTAAATTTAAGGAACCCAAGAATAATACTTACTTTGCTCTTATCAAGCACAGCAACAGACTCAATAAGTGGATTTGAATGCTGGGGCAGTTTCACTGTCCGAGTCTCGTTTGCAATTCCATTTTCCTCAGCTGCTGGTGATCTAATTTCACTCTCCGGAGTAGGCATGACAAGCTGCTGCTGCTGCTGCTCGTTTTCAATCTTAAGTGGAAGGTCAATTGTCTCTATCTTTTCTTCTGATTTCGTCTCTTCATGCGAAAAACTAATATCGCTTTCTTGTGGTGATAATTCATTTTGTTTCGTTATCTCTTCCTCTGTTGTGGTAGTGATGGACGAGGCATTATGACTCTTTCCCATCCTCCACTGAACTGGAGGAAGAGGTGGCAAAGGAGGTTCGTCGAGATCGATCTGATTAATTTTTGGGAAAGGACTATTATTACTTGGGGGGAATGCGAAACCTGATGGATCATCCTTGGGATATCCAGAGATATCAATGTCATAGTTTCTTAGTTCCGGAAGCTCTGGTGAAGAAGCCGGATTTTCGTGATGATCATCATCATGATCCAGAATTTGCCGGTGATTTATAGGCAATAGAGATGGCAACTCTTGATCAATTTGGGCAGGGGGTAATTCAGTCTTTTCTAACATTGTTTCTTCAGTGTCACAATTAATAGGCAAGGAGGTAGCATCAGAGACTTGATTTTCTACGACGCTTTGCTGGAAAGATTCCTCTTCCGTATCTAAGCTGCTGCCACGTTGCTCTGGAGGGGACTGAACTTGGGTAGCTTCAGAACCAAAATCGATATATGAATTTGGAACAGTATGTGATACTTCTAATTTGAGATGATCATTATTGACTGTGCTGCAAAAGGCAGTTTGCAAATCTGATGCAGAAGCGTTCACTTCCTCTGCTAAACCTGATTCTGTGCGACTTTCTGAAAGATGAATATTGTCTTCCTTCACCGAGACTGATTCCCCGTGAAACTCTGAGAGACTTTTCTTCTCATTCTCAAGTTCATCCAGACCTGAACCGTCAAAGCAAGAAATATGCTCTTTAACCAAGTTATCATAACCGGCAGGTAAATCGACATTCTCTCTAGTAACATCATCAGAAACTGCAGCCACAGAAGAAGAAACCATCACTCTAGTCTCTGATTGATCTGTTATGGAATCAGACTCGTCCGACGGTTCATGACAAGGAATTTCGTTAACTTCTAGTCCAATGACGTCCTTGTCTGGTTCGACTTCATCAATTGCTGCAACGTCTAATGTCCCTACAGGATTTTCAAGATTTTCTGGAATACAAGATGAATCTTCCGGAGCTACAAAATCATTTGGCTCGTCATTGTATGTTGTTCCTGAGCCCTCAACCTCCACAACTTCAGAAGATTCCGGATTTCCAGATTCAGGAGTTTTGTTAACGGTAATCTCATCTTCAGGAATAGAAACTCCGTCATGAGCATCAAGACCTGCCTCCACCAAATCAGGAGAGTTTTCTGTAGGCGATGAAATCAATGTTTCTGAGATAACCTGATTATCAATGGAGCTATTAGAGCAAAGCTCTATGGCGTCTATAGCTTTGGCCAACGATGTGTCCGCGAGTTCCTTCCCGAGAGAAGCCTCCATGATGCATGATGAGTGATTTGAAGCATCAGAAAAAACGCCTGAGTCCTCATTATCCAGCTTGTTGTTTAGCTTTTCGTCTCTCGAAAGCATTGATGTGGTATCGTCTCCATTATGGGCAATATCAGTATCGTCAGACGCAAAATTTTCAGTCAACTCTGAAACATCATCATCCAATTCACCTGTAAGTGAGTTCTCAGTAGGAATCATCTCTGCATTATCAACTATGTTGTTCAAATTATTAGGATCCTTGTGATCATAATCATCTTCATTCAGCAAATTATCAGACATTTCAGCTGAACTATCTTTGGTATGGCAAACAGTATCAGATACAGTAGAAACACGTGGTGGTTCATTCTCACAATTCAGTATCAGCGAGTCGTTCCCGGAATGTGAATTGATATCTGAGACACTGGGAGAACATGGAATATCCACGATCAGGTTTATTTTCTTTTCTTCGTCATCCACCGAAAACTCATCAGCAGCTTTCTGGTCAGATGACGCATCATCAACTATTGCAATTTCAGGGATATCAGCAGACATTTTTTGTGGATCAGAAGATAGGAAACTAGACACTTCCTTTTTGGATGAACTGTTCGCATCATCGGATATCCTCAAGTCTCCAGTAGATTGAGAATCTGATGACAGAGACTGAACGTGTTCTTCATTTTCAACAGAGACCGATTGTTGATTATTGATGGACGATGAGGTAAAATCATTCTTCACTCTCATCTCGGAGTCTGTATCCATTCCAGACTCAATGGTTGAAGGTGCATCCACAAAATTGTCTATCTCACTGGCAACCTCATCAGATAAGTAACCAGTTACATAGCCCTCTGTATTGCTTTCTCCATCTACAGGTATATCCTTTTCACCAGTCTCCTCATTAGTCTCATATATCAATGGATTCTGCATAATTTCCTCTCTATCTGGAGGTAGACTTCTTTTTATCTCCCCGACTGGACTTTCTGGTGTGGGTTCAAGGATTTCTAGATCAGATTCATGGCGATCATTAGTGGACAATCGCAAGGGCGAACTCACGGTGATTTCACGGAGCATTTGGTGCTCTGGGGAAGGAGTTTTCAGTAATTTTCCCATGTAGCTGACTCCATTTTTAGAGTCAAAAGGAGGAAAATGCGGCATCTTTTTTAGTTTTGCACGACGTGCGGGATTGCTAACACCGTTTTCAAAAGATTCCTTCAGAAGAAGATGATGGAATCTGTAAAAAGTAGGAGACTGGATGAGGTATATTTTGATTTACAGCATAACCAATGAAAAGAGAAAGATGTGAATAAAGAATGATAATCTCACTTGGCATGTGACATTGGTGGAACTTCAGATGTTCCTTTGTTTCTCCAGTGTGGCCCTCTCTTCTGTTAAAAATGCAGATAATTATTCTGAAAAAATAAAATAAAATAATAATAATAACAAATATTTTCAAGGAATTACCTTCGGTTTGCGATTCTTCTTTTCTCTGTGGCCATCGGCATTAGTCATTGCAGAGGTTTCCACTTTAAAAAATGAAGGATCAGTGTAACGTTTCAGACATGCTCCAGCACCCGCAACATCAAACCTAAATGTAATATTTCATTTCATTTTTTTAAAAAGCAAATAGACATTATTTATCAACTTGAAGACAGACAAAGAGATCATACTTGTCTAGAAGGAATAATCGAGGAGGACCCCTGCATTCTTCATAGGAATCCATTACAAATCGAGGTAAATCACCCCGTGTGACTAGATTCTGGTCCATCCGTTGCTTAGGATGCCAATCAACACCTAAAACACAGATCCCAAACACATTACAAATTTACAATCACACCTAAGGAGCTTCAGTAGCATAAAAATGAAATCAAATTCCTTAAAGAATGAAACACCAGAACCCACGATGAAATAACAATAGTGGGATTCATAAAAATTAATAAGCACCGGAAACTAGGTTTATTAGCAGCAGCCAAATGAAGGAAAGTTATTTTTTCAATGACACGATACAAGAGAGCTTGGTGCAGGGTAAAAGTCAAAAGAAGAGCATATTCTAACCAGCATTGTTAAAGAATGATGAATGATCAGTCCGGGAGAGAAATGCTTTTTCAATGGAAGGAACCTCAGCCTCGAGCTGTTGGACACGAACCATTAAGCCATTCCCTCTTGCAGCAGTCGCTAAAACTTCTTCATGCAGATCGTGAAAAATCTCTGCAGCAAACCTTCAAATAATCACAAGTAACGAGCAATTACGAGATTCTTCCTGCTGACTGCCAATTTTATTTTATTTTATTTTTATTTTAAGAAAAATAAACATAAAACAAAAAAATAGCTACACCAAATTGTTGATATGCTGGGTAACATTCAGAAATTGCAGCAAAATACCCAATTACACTTATGTGAATTAAATCCAAGAGGTGGCATACAACATCTCTTTGAAAGTACACAAGATTCTCATAATAAGGCCACTGAGTTCGCGGAAAACGGCATATTATCCATCTGAGATTGCATTACTTACCAAAAAATAACTTTTTCTATTACTGCATGACTGAGAGAATAGAGATTATAACAAATTCAGTTAGTCGATAAGTGTTTTAATTAATGAATTAGATGTAGTTATAAATTTATTAGTTATCCGTATATAATTCATATTCACATTTTATCCAAAATACCAAAACTCAGAGAAAAAACAACCGCAACAGAAGGTTTAAATATAAAATAATATATTTAAAACACCAAAATTCAAGCAAAAACAACCTGAAACCAACAGAAAGCAGAAAAATAAATTAAAATTGAAGATAAAAACTCCGGCGGAGTAAACCGTCATCTCCATAAAACTCCAAATCCCTCACAATTCATCTAATATAACGAAAATCCCGATATAACAAACCGTAAAACTTTGAAAAGGAATCTGAAAACTGAAAACTCACTCGGCGAGGTCACCGAGCTGGCGAAGAACGCCGACTAATCCAGCCATGGCGACGCCTTCAAGCAAAGCCTCCGAATCGTCCTTATCGGCGGCTCGATACAGCTCCGGATCGGCTAAGCTGTACTCATTTCGTATCTCGTATCTACTCATCGGCATTTTTTCGCTTTCTTCGTCTGAACTCAAATCCTAACCGAAATTCAATTCCTTGAGATTAAAACTGTGAGGAGTTGAGGACTCGAGAGAGAGTAGTGTTTGACTATTTTTAATAACTGACAGGAAATTAATACTTTATTATTTGGACATTTCCACTTTTTTAGCTTGTTCTCTAGCGAGGGGGAGTTGTTTTTTTGTGGTTAATCTGTTAATTAATTGCTGAGCATGTGGAATGGAATTAAAATGCGCCGTGGGTGCACGTTAGTTAGGCGCGTCTCCAGCCGTTGGTAAGGCTTCTAATGCAATGTATTGAATCACACTCTCTTTTTTCTTCCTTTTTTTTGGTGCGCTTTTTTAATGTAACCGATTTTCGCTTAGTGTAAAGTTTTTAATAAGATTGTAAAGGTTGAAAGTGGGTTCAATAAAAGCACTCGACTCGTGAAAGTTGAGACATATTTCTATTTATTTTTATAAACATAATTTTGAAAGTTTATAAATTTATTCAGATTTGCAGTAGACTGTTTCAATTTCAACTCACATAATAATAATAATATTGGTCAGTGCATTATTTAAGAACTGGTAACTATTATCATTAGAAATTCATCAAAATGTGACTGAGATTTGAACGCTTAATATAGGAGGGGTTATAATTTATTTATTTTTTTGTTAGTTATATTCAAGACAGAGAGCATAATTCATGCTTACCTTTTCTATAATTCTATTTTTCATCCTGATTGAGGTTAATTATACAAATAATAATAAAAAAAAATCTCTTCAATTCTTACTAATATCTACCCAATTTAAAATTTTTAATTATATTTAACCTAATTTAATTTAATAGTACTCTATGATTATATTGTCTAATTCAATATTTTCTTCTATCATATGTTACATAATTCAATATTTTACTTTTATCATATTTTGTTTAATTAAATATTTTTCTTTTATTCTCCTAATATAAAATATTAATAAGTCATGTTTAGTAAGAAAAAGAAATCTATATAAGTTGAGTTAATATTTATTTATACAAAATTTGAAATAATTTTATTTTTATAATTTCAAAATATCTCATATAAGAAATTACAAGTTAGTTGCAATAATCTAAATAGGTAATCAAATATTATTAACGAATTAAATCTAAATATAAAAATATAAACTTATATAATGAAAATTAATACACATTGAATAGACACCGGTACAATGAGACACAAATTGAGAATATGACAGTTTTTTTTTAATAAGTATATAACTAAAATCTATTAATCAATTCAATTTAAACATTAAAATATAAAATTAATTAATAATTATAATAATTATTATTAATAAATAGATATTAGATACAGGTTGAGAATGTAATATTTTTTCAACTTTTCTACATATGTAAATAAAATTATTAATAAATTTAATCTAAATATTAAAATATAAAGTTATTTAATAATAAAAATAATTAATAAATAGTGATTAAATATCAATTCAATATATGAATTGGGAATATGATATTTTTTGAATTTTTTATTTTTCATTTAAAATAATATAATTATCACAAAAATTTTTAAGTTAATTTTCAATAAATTTAATATGATACACAAGTATTATACTTAGTTATTCTATATAAATATAAATCATTGCTAATATTAGATAAGGATTTTATCATCCGAAGCAAGTGTTGGCTGTGCGTGGGTCCGTAGAGAACTTCGGACCTGAACAAGGGGCTTCGTATTAAAAGCCCATTTTTCTGTAGCTATTAACAGCTTTATGTGGAGCCCAATAGTTTTGTTGATTAGTATGACTAAATAGGATTCACGCACATGCAAGTTGTTTTGCATAGAGCCTCTGTTTGGTTTACTTAAGGTTAATGACAGTAGGTGATGATATATTATGATGAGATTTTAAGCTTCTAAGTACTAATTACTTAAAAAACATATAAAAATTCTAAGTACTTATTTGAGCAATCACATGTGTTATGCTTTAATTCTTCTTCTTCTTTTTTTTTTTTATTGCATGATTATTTCATAGTGGATCTCAGTTATTTTTAGTTCTAAAATGCAATTTTCCCAAATAAAATGTGAAGATAATCTATATAATTGTGGTATGAAATTTCTCAACTAAAGTAATTGTGCACAAGAAATTGCCAAAACCTTATCATCCGATACTATTTCTTGGAAAATTATAATTTAAAATACTCACATATTTGCTGAATGTTGTGATAGCTGGGAAAATAGAATTATAAAAAAAAAATTAAAGATGGAAATTTGGGCTGAAAGCACCGAACTTTAGGTTTACATTCCCGATACATTGGCACAAATCCCAAACTTGCTTGTCGGTTTTTTGTAGGTTTGTGTTTACATTGGGAATGCTTTCAGGGTTAAAAAATTCTTGAGTTTTACTTTAATTAAAAACACTTTAAAATACAGTGCTTCCCACAGTTGGTGTACGTAATTTACAGCAGTATAATATTAATAGATATCAAATATTCATGTAAACATGTAAGTATATTATAAATTTAATAAATGATCTTATTTTTTAGAAGGTGTAATCTTTTTAGGAGGTGAATGAATTGTCCTAAGCAGTGGCGACCTCTCGTATAAGAGTGACGAGCTCTTATACGAGGTGGCGAGCTCTTATGATATAAGCGATATTATGGTAGCTCGACATTGAGTAGTAGCTCGGTGCATCGAGCTGTATTTCATGGTTTTTGGTCCCTATTAGGATGCTAACGATTATTTTATAGGGTCCCGACAGATTATACTCATGGATATGGTTATAGGCCCATGACTATTTCGTTAATTTAGGTAGAGTTCTCATATTTATGTAAACTTAGCGTACAAGAGAAATCATAATTCTAAGTCAGTCACTATTCATGGAATAATAGTTGTAATAGAAGATGAGAACCCTAAATTGAGGTCACATCTCTCATCTATATAACGAGAACTCAGTACTCATTTTTTTCTCTCTACGTTGATTTCATATCATACGTTTTAACTCTCGCATCTCATTCGAACGGTTTTTGACTTAAGCATTAGAGGAGTTACGCCGGAGCCGCCACCGTTTTGGCTTAGGTTATGTTTTGCAGGTTTGATTAAGTTGTCAATAACTTTTTAGAAGTCTATTAGATCGCTAATTGTATATTTAAGATGAGTACCTTTTATTTTTGATGTACTAATTTTTCTTATCGTATCAAATATAATAAATATTAATAAAATATTAATAGATGAAAAGATAGGTGAGTTTGTTTGTAGTGACACCGAAATGAATCTTAAAGATGGCTTCATAATTTACCATTCAATTTGTTGCAGCACTTTTTCTGATGCGCATAATAATTGTTTTGTTTCATTTCTGTATCCAATAATTAAAACGTCCTTGGGCAGCAGCTTAAGTTGTTTTAGCACTTTTTTAATGTCCACAACCTTAGCTTTAAAGTGTTGTTTCTTTAGTGAAAAAGTGGGAAGTAATACTATGGAAATCAATTAAGAAATCAACCCTTTCCCACTACACCTACCAAAGCTTAAAGCTTAATTTCGGCAATCTGTTAGGCAATGAGCTTGATGATGTAAGCATAATGTTCAATATAACAAATTAATTCATTTAGTATATCAATTCCTAGGAATATTTATAAATTAGTGTTGCTTGATGATGTAAGCATAATGTTCGATATATCAAATCAGATATATCAAATTATTTAGTATATCAATTCGCATGAATATTGAAAAAATTGTGTTGCTCGAGAATAACTTGCGCATAGATAATATTGTGTAGTTATATAGAATAGAGAGTAAGGATAAATAATAATATTGTAAAAGAAAAAGTATAAGAAAAAGATATAAAAGAGAGACGAAGGAAGACGGTAGAAATTAGGGTTCTTTTATTTATCAAAATTCCCTTTTATATAGGGTATTAATTATATGTTTTAATAATATATAAAGACAATAAATACCTAAATTGTTCTTCATCAGTTACTTATTGACGAAAACACACTAATTGTGTTTTTCCTTCAACACTCCCCCTTGTGCCAAATCAAATGGTGAAATGGTGTTTTATTGTTGTCTCGTTAAAACCTTGACAAGTAACAAAACCCAATGGGAAAAATAAAACTTGGTCTAAGAAAAAAGAGTACAATACACCTATGTTAAGACTCCCCCTAAAGTGTACACCTCTCTCTGATATGTAAATCTATCAAGAGAATTTTGAAAGTCTCAACTTTCTCAATTTACTTGATTCTTGAGAAAGTGCATAGTTGTTAGTTGTAGAAGAGTTGTGGTGATATTACTCGTATTATCACATTTTCTTCAGTGATAGAGTTCAAGCCACTATTATCAAATATATGAATGATCATAACATTTATCGTAGATACTCCCGAACTACTACATTTATGATAATGATCTCTTTACATGGATCGAATGAGTAACCAACATCAACGATACTATTTGGTGTTTCACAGTAGGAAGTAAACTCAATATTTTCTATAGGGATTACAAGACCATCTGCAGTCCCAATTATATTTATGAATAGGAAAAATAAACTCGCGTCAATGGTTTCTTTTAGGTATCAAAATACATTTTGATTCTATTCCAGTGACATTTTGCTTTCTTGAGTTAAATCAAGATAACAATTTTGAGAAAGTAATATTTGGTCAAGTGTATTAGTAATGGTACAATAATGCGCATATTGTACGTAGGTAGAGGATTTCAGCTCCCACCAGTTCTTCGTCATTCCATTAACAAAATTGATATTTTCTTATATTTTCACTTTGACCAATCATAGGAGTGCTAACATATTACATTTATCCATATTTAATTGTCTGATCATCTTTTGGATATATGCAAACTGTAGAATTTAGTATTCCACAAACTCGATTTTAGTTTAAAGCCTTGACATGACCGAGTTTTCCCATGGTTCATTATCTCAAATTAAAATTTTAAATAACTAGCGATATCTTTTATTTCATTAAGAGTGTATATTATATTTCTTTCATCGACATATACAATTATAATCGCAAATTTGAAACTTATTTTCTTTATAAATACGCAAGGGCATAGATTATCTTTTCCCAATCAAGTAGTCACTTAGACGGTTATAGCACATCCGTCTGGATTTTTTCAATCCATAAAGTGAGTATTTTAATTTAATTGCAAATGCACTCCGTGGCTTAGATTGCCTTCGCAATGAAAGGCCAACAAGCACTTCCGTATATATCTTTAAATCACGATCCACATAGAGATATGATGTAACCACAAGTATAAGCTGCATTCTCAGTTCTTTGGAATTATAACATCTATTATGGAAGAGTACATATCCCCATAGTCAATTTCAGGGCATATTGAGAAACTTTGTGCTTGAAGTATAGATTTGCATCTCATGGCTTTATTTTTCTCATTTCGCTTTCTGACAAAACTTTGTTTATGTCCTACAGGCTTTACACTTGGTGAGGTTAGCACTACCAAACCAAATACCTGTCTTGTTTTTAGTAATTTAGTTTTACCTGGATTGATTCTTTACAATTAGGTCAATTTTCTCTATATTGGTATTTCAATAGAGTGTGGTTTGATACTAATGTGCTCTATGATTTTTTGAGCAACAATATATATATCATCAATGTGAGTAGAAGATCTTTCCATCAACTCATATAAAATCATATTGTACATTGAGATTTCTTTATTATCTGGAATCATATTAAACTCATATTAAACTTCGGAGTGTCCTCCAGTAATGATTCATGGATATAAGTATAATCAGAGATAATCTCATGAGAGTCATTATATTCATTGATGATCAATTAAAGTTGTGCCATACATGCCCTCTTATTCCTTGGGCGAGTATTGATCGAACCAAGTGACCTCCCCCTGTTCCTTTTGGGAGTCACGACCTCAACCACACCTCCACTAAGTATGGTGGCAATGTCTTAATTTGCGACATTGTGCCCTTTATGGGGACTTTTAACCTTGCAGACACATTTGCAGCTGGTATATATATGATCTCGTCACTTTAGAAATTGAGTCTTCTATACTTTGAAGATCAATTGTTCACTTTACATTGTTAAATGAGGGGATCATAATGAGACATAGTATGAAATTATTCCTGTCATTCCATTAGAAAATAATTTTTCTTATCTCCCCCTAACGACGGGAAGATTGTCTCATTTGAGTGACAAATTCACTAATTTAGCGATAAAGAGATTGTCTGTCAAAGGTTTCAAATAGCGGATGATTGTTGGAAATTCATAAGCAACATAAATACTTAATCGTCTTTGAAAACCCATAGAATGCGCTGTGGGGGCGCAATAGGCACATATACTGCTTAATCAAATATGCGTAGATATGAATTATCAGGCTTATATCCAGTTACCAACTGGTACGCAAAATATCTGGTTAGCAAGGGTTCGTAAACGTAGTAAGAGTTGCGTGCAATATTTCATAACCCTGTGCAAAGACAAATGAGTGCGCATAAATATTGTCTTAGTCATCATCTATATTCTTTGTGATGGTATCTTCTTTGAAACCTTATTATATATGCACATAGGGTACAAGATCCAGTACATCGATCTTTATTAAAATGCAATAGACATCAAATACTTTTGATGTAAACTCTCTAGCATTATGAGATTGGGTGCTTTATAAGGGTGGTGAGTACTCAATTATATTAAATGTGCTATAAGTTTTGCAAATGCAATGTTTTTATGGACAATACGCGCCGAAGCATCGACCAAAATTATACAATACTTGAATGATCCGCATTTTGAATGGTTATGTCCACATGTATCACCAATTATCAATTATAAGAATGAAATATTATACTTTGTATCTTTAGCATATGCAGGTCTCAATCATAAAATTTTGCTAATGAACAAGTTCTGAAAAAAAATGAGTGATGCATCTTTGAGATATGAATGTATGTAGTGCTCCTAGTAATTTAGAATGCACTAGTTGTAATGTAATAGCATTAGTTCGACACTATACTATGCATCAAATTTCTATCTCGTTTTGTGTTTCACTCAAAATAAAAGATGTCCATGTTAATTTCTTATAATATGGACCATCATATCACGATGACCAAGGAATCCATGTCAGCCGTGTCAAAACTTGAATGAGTCAGTGTCCAAAAGTTCTTTGTTGGTTATAACTTATGATTTAATAATCAAAAAGTATTAAAGTAAAATTACTATATTGAATCTAAAACGTACTTTCTTCCACATACATTAAAAGTATATCTCCATTCTCATAATGTACTTTTTAATGATAATCATCAACATGAATATCATCAAACTTAACAAGGTTCGTTCGCTCTTGGTTCATAATGAACTTTTATGACTTTAATCAATGTGCCACCAGGCATCAAGATATTGTCACATATAAATATCAATTAAGTGAATAATTGTCTATTACTCGACAAACTCTCACATTCTTCAGAGATATTTGAACGAAATACTTTTCATTCTAATATTTTACATTAGTTGCTAGATATGTTACATTATATCTAATAGTTTCTTCATGAACCTTGTATGTGAATGTGTGGTGAATAAACAAGTACATTCAATGCTTTAGAATGAAATACAAAATTTATCAATAAGCCAAAAGTAATTAAATCAGGCCACATCACATAAATATAACTCAAAATAATTTTTAAGACCAAATACAATAGTCTAATGTGAATGATTGATTATACTTTCATCAATCAAAATAGAGGATATCTATTGACTAAGAAAGGTTATTGGGAGAACCTCCATGACTTCTACCATGACCAATAAATATCACGAACTCTTACATATCTTACCTTGTGGTTCATTCTTCCCACATAGGTAGGGATCAACATGTCTCTTCCCCTTTACATTAAGCTTATTTTCACTATTTAAATAGATCATGGTTAGCCTCAAGAAATTTCTTTATCCAGAGGTCTAACATTGGTATTATGAATAATAATGTCATGTCTCTCAATGACTTACTATCATAATTAATATAATACAAGTGCATCAGTATGTTTGCTCAAGTGAAAGAAAATAGAGTGAGATCGTATCTCTCAATTACTTATTGTCATTTAAAATAACTTCCTTTTTCACATATGGTAAGACATATTTTTAGTCGCAACATATCAAACTCATTGACCTTTTTTAGCAAGCAAACCAATTTCTTTTCACTAAATTCTTAGGTTTGGAAGTAGTTTTTCATATATTTGGGGTCAATATGAATTCTCAAGTTCATAAGAGAATTGACTTTGACTAAGTTTGACGATTCTTTGTCAATTAGGGGTTGATGGGTGATATTATTGTGGAATTGTAGTTATTCTAGTTTTCACATCAAACGAATAATGGTAGTACTCAATTTCTTTTGAGTATATTAAATTGTATTTAGATTGAGTTAGTTCAATCAATTTTTTTAGATAATGAATTTGAAGAATATCTCTTTCTTTAATATTATGTGAGTATACTTTGTCACAAGACTTGTTTATACAATTCTCTATCATTCATGAACTTTCATTATCATGAAAATATGTAAATGTACAATCAATAATGCATATATTGAAAGTAGCTTATAAAATCAACTTGAAAAGAATTACCAACATAAATGAATTTATCAATTCATCGAGAATTACCAACATACATGAGTTTATCAATTCATCGAAATTAATGATTAACTAAACATATGCAAAATCATGATCAATCTCTCATCTAATCATGTAAATAACTTTATTTATGATTTCTAAATTAGAAATCATCTAAGATCACAAATACAAATATATTATGTACTCTATGAATATCATTAAAGTATTGCAAAATATCATGTTTGTCAATATTTCACATAACATCACATGCATATAATCATAGGTAATATATATACATATACATGCACAATAATACATACCATGTCATATATACATATTGCCAAATATTTATTAGTTGCATTTAATAAATAATAGGGTAATTCGAGTTACCTTAGAGGAAAGTCACGATTCTTTCCTAATCTTGCTTTTAGGTTTCGGATTATAAAACACTTCAAATCTGATCTCCACCGTACAGATTCAATCTTTACGTGTTTTGAATAATATATCCAAAATTCAGCTTCATCCAACGGTTAGATTGTGCGTAATTGAATTTTTAAAATAAGCTGGGCAGACAATTTCGAAATAAGCTGGGCAAACATTTCCGAGAAACAGGATCAGCTCTGTTCAAAACTCATTATCGAATTTTTCAGACTTCATATTCAAATCTCCACCGTTCATATTGAACCTGTATATGTTTGGAATAACATATCCTGAATTTGACTTGATCCAACGATTCTATTTTGTGCAATCGTATTTTGAAAAATACTGCACAGAAGTTCTGAAAATAAAATATGCTTTATTCGAAATTCTATATATATTTACTCGTATCTGCGAATAAAATCTCCACCATTCAGAATGTATTTCAAAAGGTCTTTAAAGTTTTGTAAAAATTTGAGATCGATCCAACGGTTGAAACTCGAGAAACTGATTTTTTAAACATATAACTCAGTTAAAAACTTGACCCACGAAAATTATGTATAGGGTACCTAAATTGTCCTTCATCAGTTACTTATTGACGAAGGCACACTAATTGTGTTTTTTTTCTTCAACAAATATGTATTTTTTAGGGAAAAGGTCCCACTTTTACTCAAAATTCTTTCATTAGAATAGTTACTGTCTTCCACAAACACAGTTTGAAATTACACGAATAAGACTCCTTTTGAATGAACCAATACTATTCTAACTAATTTTCTTATAAACGTGTAGATTTTTACAGCACTCGATGAACTCCCTTCCACGCTGAAAAGATGCTCATCACAAATACCAAATTTACAAAAAAAAAAAAAAAATTAATATTCCAATAATATAGAAACATAGACTTGATTTTTTAATCTAATTAAATAATAAAATAGAAAATAAGCTTTCAAAATTTTTAAGATATGTTTTTATGTATAAAAACTCATTTTAACTCATGCTAAACACAATGAGACCTGATATCTATATATATAACTCATAAGTCGATCTCATTAAGAAAGCATGTGTTCTCATGGGCCGTGACTTAGGCCGAATTTCAGCAAACCACATTCCTTATGAGTAGAATCCTTATGTATAAGGTTTAGTTTCCTTCGACTTCAATTCGATATGTTATGAAGATTTTCATAATTCAAATTTTGGAGTTTTTATGTAGCAACATGAAACTTTTTATATTCATGTTTTTCCTTTCTGGCCGAATTTTGGCATGCATATCTACTGGCAATCCTAATAAATAGGATTTGTTTACTTCTTCCACATCTTTTCTTGTGTAGAATTCAGATTTTATTGGATTCTTTGATTTTTGACTAGCTACATAAAATTTTCATATTTGAAACCTTTTCGATACATCTCACATTTTGCAAATCTTCCAAACTCTACACGCTGGAATCTTTGACTTTATATATCTAATGATTTTTTTCTCTCCTTCCTGGGTGTATAATTACCACCAGTAAGTAGAGAGATGAAATTTAACTTGTTTCCTAATTAATATTATATATATATATATATATATATATATATATATATATATATATATATATATATATATATATATGTGTGTGTGTGTGTGTGTGTGTGTGTGTGTGTGTGTGTGTGTGTGTGTGTGTGTGTATGTAAGGAAACTATATGTAGATAAAATCTTCCATTAAATACTTTCTTGAAGCATAAGTAATAAATTATTTAGTATTTATGAAACTTACAAGAAATAATTTAACTAAGCAAATAAATATATTTGAATGATGTCAATTCTTATTTTCTTATAATCTCCCCCTTTGACATTCAGTTCGAAAATATGTTTCTGATGTAGGAATATCAGACTGATCATAAACAATTCCTGCAAAGTCATCAAACATGTTTTAGAGCTGACGCGACAATTTAGACTTTTACGAGTATCAGAGGCAAAGAAAGATAAAATTAAGGTATTAACCAAAGCAATCAAGTATAAGGTTATCATGCAATATCACCTCATCATAAAACTTATTCAGAAACCATCCTTATTCTCCCCATTATTTGACTGAGATGCCGAAGGGTCATGCCCATAAAATAAAGGTGTAATTATTTTTACCCCACGAACTATTGCATTTTTCACAGTATACCATACAAACTATTGTTTATGACAAACTTCTATAAATACTATGCGAGATTTGCAGTTCGCACCCTAAACCAAAATTGTTGTGGTTTTGTGCCCAAAATCCGATGATGTGGCATAACCCGATAATGCCACTTCATTCGATTTTGGGCCAAAACCACAACAATTTCAATTTGGGGGCAAACTACAAATCTCGCATAGTTCATATGGTGGTTTGTCACAATAATAGTTTTTATGGAAAACTGTGAAAACGATAATAGTTTGGGGGATAAAATTTTTAATCTACAATAAAACAAGATATTGTTGCATAAATCCTATGATAATAATTTTAAGTTCTCCCCCTGATTGTTGCTGCAATAAAATCAAGCAACGCTATGATACGTGGTTGAATGATAGCTCTGAAGAAGCCACAATTGGAGCTCTCATCTGTCATGTGGTCGAAGTCGTCGAAGACTATGTAGCTACTTTCCACTTGTTTGTAGTTTTTGTGTTCACCATCTTGTATTTCAGAAGATAATCAAACAGATGTAGCAACACAAAATGAAATTAATTGTTTTGAGAAAAAAGAGTTTTGCTCTTCAATTTAGAGAAGACTGAAGAGATAATCAAGAGAAACGAGAAGGTTGGACGAGTTTTATTTTTTGAAGTGATGGAGGTTGTGGAAAACTACATCTTGCTCTCTACTGCTGGAGTAGAACATTGATCTGCCGGTAATTATGCTTCTCATATTGTGTGGATGAAGCAGGTGATTCATGAATTTTGAATCAAGGTGAATTCTATCAGTCTTTTCATGATCATATTCACATTATAAATGTTTCCAATATCTGTTCAACACCTTTACACAAAGCACGTTGCTATTTCGATGTCACCGAACCTAATATCTACCTAATTTAATATTTCCCTTTTTATATATTTTTAGCTAATTTAATAATTTTCTATTATTATATATTTTCTAATTTAATTTTTTTTATTATATGTTACATAATTCAATATTTTCTTTATCATATTTGTCTGATTTAATATCTTACTTTTATTCTACTAATAAAAAAAATCACATTTAATTAGAAAAAATCTATATAAGTTGAAATAGTTTTTATTTATAATAAAAATTAAAATAATTTTATTTTTAGAATTTCAAATGTTCTATTAAAAAAAACATGAGTTACATAAAATTATTACAAAAGAAAAATAAATAAAAATATATAAACTTAGGGTATGTTTGACGGACAAAGCTGATAAGCTAGCTGATAGCTGAAAAGCTAGCTGATGACTGAAAAGTTATTTGAGAGCTGATAGCTGAAAAGCTAGCTGATCTAAGTAAAAATATTTGGCAGATTTAGCTGATAAGCTAACTAAAAAATACAAAAGTACACAAAAGTACATGTTTTTTAAAATAATAGTATTAATGCTATTTTTTATTTATTTTTATATAATATTAGGATTGTAAATTTAATTATTGTTGTTTCTATTACCAATTTCGTTATGTGTGTGTGTGTATATATATATATATATATATATATATATATATATGTGTGTGTGTGTGTGTGTGTGTGTGTGTGTGTGTTAATATTTGCACAATACTTTTTTTAATGAATTGGGGAGATAGTTTTTTTCCTTTATACGCCAATTTATAGTCAAGCTAATAATAATAATAATAATAATAATAATAATAATAATAATAATAATAATAATAATAATAATAATAATCAATACTAAAATAATTATAGATATTTATTGTTATGAATTGGCTAATTTCTGTAATTTTATGTATTAATTTGTTGATTTAGTGATGAAGAACACTGAGTGGAATTGTAAGAGAGAGAGAGACTTGGAGAGAAAGGAATTGATATGATGTAAATTCTTGTTCTCTTCATTCATTATTGCATACATAAATACCCACATGGGGGGGGGGGGGGGGACCATTGTAGAATGCTGAATGGTCCTTTAAAACCGGAAATATAACAAATCACAAAACAAAATGGAATTAATAGTATATTTGGGCTCCAATCTAATTAGTGGTTTGGGCCTTCAGCAGCAGGCCCAAACTCCATAGCATTACCAATACCCGCCCCCTTGGAGCTGACTGGTCCGTGCCCGTTTTCCACTTCATCTTCCTGCCTTTTTGTCAAACTCGATCCCCTTTTAATCCCTTCATCTTCAATCGACGACCTAATTTCCAAATCCTCCGACTCCAGGCCCTGAATCATGACAATACCGCCCCGATTTTGAAATCCTTGTCCCAAAGGATCGAACTTGGGAAAGCTCCTTCGTAGGTATTTCTCATCTTCCCACGTTGAGTTCTCCAATTCACTATTGCACCACCTAATTAGGTATTGTTGCACCTCCTCCCTTTTTCTGCGCACTAACCGTCGGCCAATTGATTCTTCATGTTCAATCACAAATTCACCGTCTTCACTCACTTGAGGGAGTCCAGATACAAGCGTTGGGGTCACGGTGGGGCTAAGCTTCCTCTTCACGAGTGATACATGGAACACCGGGTGGATTTTGGCCCCCTCTGGCAATTTCAAACGGTAAGCAACCTCTCCAATTTTTTCTATGATTTGAAATGGCCCGTAAAACTTTGCTGATAATTTTAAGTTCCTTCGGAGTACAACAAAGTTTTGTCTGAAAGGTTGTAATTTGAGATACACCCATTCCCCAATTTCAAACTACATCTCCCTCCTACTTTTATCTGCAAAAAATTTCATCCTTTGCTGCGCAAGTTGTAGATTTTGTTTGAGGTTATGAAGCAATTGTTGTCTCTGTGTGATAAATTCTACCGTGTCTTGGTTCTGTGTGTTAATGTGGTGTTCCAAAAAGGTAGAAGGGGGGTGATAACCATAGAGTGCCTGAAAAGGAGTAGTCTTTAGACTGGTATGATAATTAGTATTGTACCAGTATTCAGCTAGTGATAACCATTTGACCCATGTTCTAGGATTCTGCTGCACCATACATCTGAGGTAGTTTTCCAAACACTGATTTAATCTCTCAGTTTGTCCATCTGTTTGTGGATGATAAGCTGAGGTGAAGTCCAGCTTAGTACCTGTTGCTCTAAAGAGTTCTTTCCAGAAATGACTTGTGAAAACCCTGTCCCTATCAGTAATTATGTGTAGGGGATGACCATGTAATTTGTAAACAAAATCCAAAAATAACTTAGCCACAGAGTCAGCTGTAAAGGGGTGAGCCAATGATATGAAATGGCCATACTTATTGAGTCTATCCACCACCACCAAAATTACATCCTTGCCCATTGATTTTGGCAGCCCTTCAACAAAGTCCATAGAAATGTGAGTCCAAGTTTGGTTAGGGAAGGGTAGGGGCTGCAGTAGACCAGGGTAGGTCCCTCCATCAGATTTGCTCTTGGAACACACTTCACAGTGTTTAACCCAAGTTTTCACTTCCTTCTTTAGTAATGGCCAATAAAAAACTTTACTAACCCTCTTGTAGGTGCCCAAAATTCCAGAGTGTCCCCCATAGGCTGAGTTATGCATCTCAATGAGTATGATTCTTCTAAGTTGAGAGTTATTCCCCACACAAATTCTGCCCTTGTACTTGATGATCTCTCCTTGTAATTCAAATTCCGGATATGACTGGGGATCCATTGTCTTGGCAACCAAAATTTTGGTAAAGAAAGGATCCTTCTCATAGCTGTCAGCAACTTGCTGCACCCAAGTTGGAGTGACAGATGATATGGCCCCAACAAACACCTCAGAGTGTTCCTTCCTAGACAAGGCATCAGCTCCACCCCCTTTTTGTACTGTATCTCATAGTTGAACCCTAGCAATTTTGTTATCCATTTCTGATGCATTGGATTCATGATCCTCTGGTCCAATAAATGTTTCAAAGCTTGTTGTCCAGTTTTGATAATGAACTTGTATCCCTGTAAATAATGCTTCCACTTTTGTATGACCATCAAAACAGCCATGAATTTCTTTTCATACATGGATAACCCTTGGTTTTTGAAGCACAAAGCCTTGCTCATGTAGGCTATAGGCCTCCCTTCTTGCATCAAAACAGCACCCAAACCAATACCACTAGCATCTGTTTCCAATATAAAAGGTTAAAAATCAGGGAAGGCTACAACTGGAGCAGTTACTATAGCCTCTTTTAGTCTGCTGAAAGCTGCCTCGGTCTCATCTGTCCATAGGAACCCTCCTTTCTTGAGTAGGTTTGTTAAAGGTTTACTAATCAGCCCATAACCTTGTATAAATCTTCTGTAATACCCTGTGAGGCCCAAAAATTCTCTGAGTTATTTGAGGTTAGAGGGACCATGCTTGTGATTTTACTAGGGTCAGTAGCCACTCCCTCTTTTGAGATTATATGGCCTAGGTACTCTATCTGCCCTTGCCCAAATTGGCACTTGCTCTTCTTTGCAAATAGTGAATGCTTTCTGAGCAACATTAGAACTGATCTCACATCCTCATAATGACTCTCACTGGTCTTACTATAGATGAGTATATCATCAAAGAAGACCAACACTGATTTCCTCAACATAGGCTGAAACACCTGATTCATTAATGATTGAAAGGTGGCTGGTGCATTCCATAGCCCAAAATGCATCACCACAAATTCAAACTGTCCATGGTGTGTGTTAAAAGTTGTCAAATACCTGTCTTCTGGCCTCATTAAAATTTGAAAATACCCTGACCTCAGATCAATCTTTGAGAAATGTTCTGACCCTTGTAGTTCATCCAATAGCTCATTTATCACAGAATGGGGTAATCATGCTTGATGGTCAGGCTGTTGAGGTACCTGTAATCTACACACATCCTCCAGGTAGCATCTTTTTTCTTAACTAGGAGTACTGTTGATGAAAATGGGCTACTACTATGCTGGATAATCCCTGATTCCAGCAGTTCCTTTACTATCTTCTCAATTTTATTCTTTTGGATATGGGAAACTCTGTAGGGGTGTTGGTGTTTAGGATTGCTACCATCTTTTAGGACAATGTTGTGCTCAACTCTCCTCTTACTGGTGGCAGTCCTTTGGGTTCCTCAAAGACATCCTGAAATTCCAACAGTAGCTCTCCCATCTTGTCATTGCTGTGCTTAGTATTAGTTCTAAATTTAACACAGTACATCTCTTCTATCTGTGAGGGCACCTCTTGGTGAACCATTTTGAAAAGGGTAGGGCCAGAAATCAACTGACACTCAGCAGGGGAGGAGATAGCTTGAATTTTCACCTTCTTTCCCAAAACAGTGACTGTGAATGTCATCTTGTCATAATCAAATTCAATGGGAGTACAAGATTTCATCCAGTCACCTCCAAATATTAGATCACAACCATCAGTAGCTAGCACCTTAGGTGAGAAAGTGAAAAGGTGGCCCTGCATCTTCCAATTGAATCCTGCAACCCTTTCAGAACTGACCATCCTTTGACCATTGGCAACCTTAACCAAAATAGGTTTGACCTTCTCTAATGTGCAGCCCAACCTCTTAGAAGTGGATTCCTATATAAAACTCAGAGTACTCCCAGTGTCAATTAATATATGCAGCTTCTCACCTTTAACTGAACCATTAAGCCTCATAGTAGTGACTCCACCCTCTCCTGATATTGAATTTAATGTCATCTGAATCTCTTCCATTGCATCAGCATCCACCTGTTCATCCATCTCCTTATGCATGTAGTGTATCTCTTCTTCCTCAGTCATAATCAAATAGGAAATCCTATTCTTACATCTGTGCCCACTAGAAAATGGTTCATCACAGTTGTAGCAAAGTCCCTTTTCCCTTCTAGTTGCCATTTCAGAAGCAGTAAGGAGCTTGAATGGTGGTTTAACAGTGTTCTGTGCTGGCTTAGATGCAGTACTTACCTCATTTCTCCTGAGGTTGAAAGAGGAAACGGGTTTGGCTGTATTCCTGAACTTCTTTGCTAATGCTTCCAAGGTAAGTAGCTATCTCTGCCCTAGCTCAATAGCTTGTTGCAAGGTGGTGGGTCCAAACATATGCATAAATACTTGCAATTATTCACTTAACCCACTAATGAAACTAGCTATGAAGTATTCTTTAGAATAAGCACTGTTGTTTAGAAGTAGCATACAACCCCTTAATTCCTCAAATTTCTCCACATAATCCACATAAGAATGTGTGTGTCTCAACTTGTTAAACTCACCAATAATTTTTTATTCTTTCAATTCCTCAAATCTGGCTGAAATCACTTCTAAAAACTGGGGACATGACAAATCTAATTGCTTCATAGAGAATTGTTGATACCACAGTGAAGATTTTCCTTCAAAATGAATAGAGGCTAGGGTTACCTTTTGGGAATCTGGTATGTTGGGAATTAACTTGAAATATCCCTGGCACTTTAACATCCAGGATCTGGGTTGGAAACCATCAAATCTGGGAAAATCCAGCTTGGGTAGGGGACTGATGATCTGGGTAGGTGATTGTTCCTGGATCAACTTGTTGTTTGTTGATTGTTGTCTAAAATTGGTTCTGGCAAAGGACCAATCTGGGCCTGGGCCACCCAGGATTGATCCCTCATCTGTTTGTTTGGGCCCTTTGTCAAGACTGAGTAACTGTAGTTGAATGGATGCCAAGGTTTGAGAAATATGATCAAATTTGCTTGTCATGTCACTATTAATTCCAGAAATATCCTCTTGTATTTTCATTTCAGTAGCTTCTCTTTTTGCAGCCTAGATTTGAAGAATCTGATCCAATTTTTCCTGGGCTTCTTGCAGGTCCTTGAAACGAGTTATCTCTGCCATGGTGGAGGATCAAGGCTCTGAGTACCAATTGTTATGAATTGGCTAATTTCTGTAATGTTTATGTATTAATTTGCTGATTTAGTGATGAAGAACACTGAGGGGAATTGTGAGAGAGAGAGAGACTTGGAGAGAAAGGAATTGATATGATGTAAATTCTTGTTCTCTTCATTCATTACTGCATAAATAAATACCCACATGGGGGGACCATTGTAGAATGCTAAACCCACCATATTTGTTAATGTTGTTGACACCCTAACCTATGTGTCAATCAGCCGTTGCTCCGGATGATATGTGTCATCTCTTTGTTGGTCCGGATTATGAGTTGGCAGCCTCTCATGGTTTGTGTTAAAACCTTACCAATTTGAGATTTTTTGCCTGGTTATAAATAAGGACATTTTTTCTTAATTCTTTATTCATTACAATTGCACTATTTTCTCCTCTAATCCTCTTTATTCTGGCAGTCTCCGTCTGGACTTTCATTTTTTTTTTCTTTTCTTTCGTATTAAGTTGGAATCATTTTTATGCGGTATCTTAGATTTTTCTGTGCAGATCGGAGCTTTAAATATATTAATTATCGAGTAAAATTTCTTATGGCCTCTGCAAATTGATTTCAAGATCTGCAAATCGAGTATATTCTTTATGTTTTTTTTCCCAGATCTGCAAACTGATTTCAAGATCTCATGTTTGTTGATGACTGATTTAATTCTTTTCAACATAGCCTCTGTCGCCACAAATAAAAATTGTTTGTGGTTGATTTTTTTCCCAGATCTGCAAATTGATTTCAAGGTCTCATATTTGGTAATGACTGATCTAATTTTATATATTCTTTTTCTTTTCTTTTCTTTTCTTTCGTATTAAATTGGAATCAATTTTCTGATTAAGGTTGGATTTTTATAGCGATGTGTGAACATTCTTGAAGATCCAAGTTTTAAATTTATTTTAATTTTATTTTCTTTCGTATTAAATCGTAATCATTTTTCTGATTTGGCGTTCGATTTTAATAATTTTTGTAGATCTTCAATCATTTCATTTATTTTTGGTTGGGTTTTTTTCCAGATCTGCAGACATTATTCAAGATGCTTTTTTTGGTAATGACTGATTTCATGTTATTAATTATGTTTTTTTTTTCCTTTTCTTTCGTATTAAATTATAATCATTTTTGTGCAGTAGCTTAGATTTTTTGCATATCTTCGAAAGTTTGTGCAGATCGGAGCTTTAAACATATTTTAATTTGAGTTTCTTTCGTATTAAATCCCATCCATATTTTAATAATTTTTTATTTCTTTTGCAGATCAGAACTTCAACGCTTTCTCTTATTTGTGTTTTTTTTTTCCCGAATTCGCAAGCATTATTCAAGATCTGATGTTTGGTAATCACTGATTTAATGAGATTAATTATGTTTTTTTTTTCTTTCGTATTAAATTTGAATAATTTTTCTGATTAAGGTAAATATATTTCAATTTTATTTTTTTGTGTTTTTATTATTGTAATAGTTTTGTATCGGAATTAGTAATGTATTAAACGTGTATTAATTTTAACTCAATTTGAAATTATGTATTAATATGTATTCTGATAAGCACCGGATGTTTGGTAATATCATTATCACAATAAATCTGTATTAAACATAATTGATACGGACAGAGATAGGCCACCACGAAGAATATACTATTAAAAAAATATATTTCTTTAGATGATTTGGGGAATTTCCGTATTTTATAGATGTCAAAGCAGATTTCTTGGAATATTAAAAGTTGCAATAATTAAAATCCCATAAGATTATGTGATCTACTATAATATTATGTTATCTAAGATTCTGTGTTAACTATCCATAATTAATAGCAGCATATATGCATGTAATATATGCGTATATATATATATTCCATCATTAAACACTACTATTAAATTATACGCATAACATATTTAGCTGAATTAGACGCATAATTATTGATTATTCAGTGAAAATGTCGTTCCATTACATTAGTTAATTTACATAATCAATCAAAATTTAAATACATCAGTCACGATGTCAATCAAAATAAAATGCGTAATAAAAAGATGTCAAAGGATATTTTATGTTGCGTAAAGTCAATAATAATTTTTTTGTTATCAATAAATATATACCTGTCAATAAAAAGAAAAAAAAATGATATTTTCATTATGTTAAACTTAAAAATAGTATAATAATAGATTAACCAAGCAAGATACTAATCAAAAATATAGTAGAGATATATATTCATCAAAATCTCTTTTGCAACTAAAAATATGGGATAGGCGTAATTAAAATAACAACCATATAATCCGTGTGAATTGATTTTTTTTTTAATGCAGCATCTTGCAAATTTTTAAAGGGGCGATGTCAATGTAATTTAATTATATATTGAATGTATTTATTATTTCATGGTAACTAATAAATCAAATGACATGACAAAATCAATACAAGGCCATAAGAAATTTGACTTAGCCACACGTTAATATTGGTGGGCAGATAAATTTTATATTACTTAAATTAACTATTATTCATCATCTAATAGTTATTTGATTGAATATTAAGTACAAGACCAGATCATATATATTAATAATATAGTTCCCTCTTCCTTAAAAACATTTGATTGATATGCTGAGTATAATAAATAAGGAATGATATCAAATATAGGATTACCAATTAAAACCAATTATCGAGTATTTTCATTGGCTGGAGAGTTCATTAATATTGGAAAAATATATTAATCAAAAATCATAATTACATCTAAATAACAGAAATGCTAATTACATCAAATTTGCTAATTAATCTATATTACCTTTAAGATTTTAATTTCTATGAATATTTAAATTATATAAAGTGGTGACCAATTACATCTATTACTCATCATCCTCTTTAAAAGTCAAACATAACATATTTAGGTGAATATGAAACCATAATTACTGCCAAGTCAAATCATCTATTTTTGTTAATAATAGTACGTATATATATTATGAACCCATACAAAGGTCGTTCCATTCCATTAATCTATCTACATAGATTGATTCAAGAATACAAGATATGGATTCATCAATCACGATGGAAAGCAAAATAAAATGCGTTATACAAGGTTTCAAATGATATTTTATCTTGCCTAAAATCAATAATTATTCTTATAGTATCTATCAATATTTACATGTCAATAAAAAAATAAGAAAGTATTTTTTCAATTTGTGAAGCTTAAAAATAGTATAAATATAAATTAATTTATGTCGAGGTACTAATCATAGATACTATGGAGTTATTTATTTGTCAAGATCCCTCTTGCCCAAAAAATTATGTAAAATATTAGTGGAGATGCATTGGAAAATAAGCTATCCTTTAGAGAGAGAGAAAATAAAAACTACCCTCGAAAAGTATATTCAATAATTGGAATTGTTCATCAAAATCATTATTGATATGTTTCATCATAATTTATTATCATGTTCAAAGTCAAGCATACCGTATTTATGAAAATTATTCATAATTAAAAATGGCCGAAAGAATAGTATATTCTTCGAAACAGGAGGAATATTGATTTATCAATCAATAATCAATTCGTTTTCCTTACCATGTAATTTGTTTGTTTGTTTTTTTTTCCAATTTTTATACAAAATATCTCAAAATGTCCATTAAAGTTTTTCAAAAATTTTATGCGCGTATCATTGTGAATAAGACCGTTAATATAGTTTCCATTAAAGTTACTCAAAATTTGAAACCATAAATATTATTTTCTATTTGATATTAATAAGTCGTTTTGTGAATTTTATTAATATAAAATTGATAAATTTTATATTATTATGCATTTTTCTGATATGCCCCGCGTAATACACGGGTTATTACATTAGTGTCCGTTAAAACCGGAAATGTAACAAATCGCAAAACATAGTGAAATTAATAGTATATTTGGGCTCCAATCTAATTAGTGGTTTGGGCCTTAAGCAGCAGGCCCAAACTCCATAGCATTACCAATACCCGCCCCCTTGGAGCTGACCGGCCCGTGCCCGTTTTCCACTTCATCTTCCTGCCTTTTTGTCAAATCCGATCCCCTTTTAATCACTTCATCTTCAATCGACAACCTAATTTCCAAATCCTCCGACTCCAGGCCCTGAATCATGACATTTATCTAATTAATAATATAATAATAATAATAATAATAATAATAATAATAATTTTACAATACTAAAATAATTCTTTGGTATTTATCTAACAATTAATAAAGTGGTGAAATTTAAAAAAAAAAACAATAACTAACGAAATAATAGTGTAGTTTTCTAAAAAATAAAAGGGTTAAAATGGGAATAAAATCAAAAAGCTTCATGAGCTTATTTGTAACGTTTGTAATAGTAGCATCTGAGATAAGTTCAGACTTTTCAAATAAGCTCATGCAACCAAACAAGACTTATTAAAATACAAAGAGCTTATAAGTCCTCTAAATAAGACATAAGTTAACTTATTATACTTATCAAACATACACTTAAATTTGGATATGTAATCCTATATATAATGCATTGAGAATAATATCAAAAGTATATATGAAAAACTATTACGTCAGAAAAGGGAGAAAACAGAGCGAGAGAAACAGCAACAATAAAAAAAATAATAATAAATTTTTACACCTAGAAAAATAAATATTAAATATATTCTAAACTTCCTTATCTAATTGTTGTTGTTTTCTTGAAGTAATTTGTTTGGCAAATACTTGGGTGAGACCGGTCTCATAGCATGAGACCATTTTTTACCATACCCATTTTTATAACCCACAAACCATCCGACCCGCTGGATCACTAACCCATACACATTATTAACACAAATAATAATAATTAAACTCAAAAATAGCGGCGTAGCTAACGAGGTGCTGGTGGTGGACCATACCATTCACCGTGATGATTATGTCTCATCACCATCTCMTTGCYTTGATTCTAAAAACTCTGCACCGCCTTTTCACCTTTTTTCTTCTTATTCAGCYAACCCCTACAAGTTCCCAGGTAAWACAACAAAATCAATTCAATTAAATACATTCTTCTTCTTTTCTTTTTTTCTTTTTTCTTTTTGAATCCTGTATATTTTTTCCTTTTCATTTATGTTTGTGAACTGTATCTATACAGGGGAAATGGTGCCTTTATTTACAAATACACAATGGACAGAGTTTGAAAGACAAGCTATGATCTATAACCTATGGTACTTTCTCTCTCTCCTCTTCTATTTTTTATCTGATTTATTCTTTTTTCCCTTTCTTAACCATTAGTTTTTTTTTTCAAAGCTCTGTATAATAACGTTGGATATTCAAAAAATGGAGCTGGTCTGGTGGAGTCAGGGAGATGTAAAAGGACATATGGTAAGAAATGGAGGTGTTCAAGGGACGTGGCGCCCCACCAGAAGTACTGTGAGCGTCACCTACATAGAGGTCGTCCCCGTTCAAAAAAGCCTGTGGAAATCAATAATAATAGTAGTAACAATCAAAACAATAATGGCGATGAAAATCACAAAAAACCACGCCTTCAACAAACCCCCAAACAGTTCACCCCAGTCTGAGTACCATTTTCTTGAACTTGTAGCTCTTTTCTTTTGTTGAAGAATGTTAAAATATTTGAGTATCACAGAACATTGTTAAAGTATCACAAAACATTGTTAAAGTATCACAAAAAATTATTAAAATACCACAAGAATTTTATACTTATTTTTAATTAAAGTATATTTAAGTAATGTTTTTAACTCAAGTTATTCAAGTATTACAAAATATTGTTAAAGTTTTACAAAAAATTATTAAAGTATCATAAATTTTTTATACATATTTTTATAATAAAATATARTTAAGTAACATTTTTAACTCAAGTTATTTGAGTATCTCAAAACATTGTTAAAGTATCACAAAACATTGTTAAAGTATTGCAAAAGATTGTTAAAATATCACAAGTTTTTTATACTTAAAGTATAGTTAAGTAATATTTTTAACTCAAGTTTTTTAAAT
>BMAC01000562.1:410444-432879 GCA_014905375.1 Phtheirospermum japonicum | reverse complement strand
TAAAATATCACAAGTTTTTTATTATTTCACAAAACATTCGTTGTTCATCATATTGCAATTCTGAGCTGTATAATTGTTCTTCTTATTATTTCGCATCAATATGCAAATTTTCAGATTTTTTCGATTTTCTTTACTATTTTTCCGGCCAATTTGAAAATTTGAACAAATTCACCAAATATTCAAAAAAAATTGAAAAAATTCACCAAATATACGTTGTTTATCGTATTGTAATTATGGGCTATAATATTATTCGTCTTATTATTGCGCATCAACCTGCAAATTTTTAAATTTTTTTGATTTTTTTTTACTATTTTTCCGGCCAATTTAAAAAATTAAAAAAATTCACCAAATATCCCAGAAAAATTAAAAAAATTCACCAAATATCCGTTGTTTATCGCATTGCAATTCTGGGTTACAAAATTATTCGTCTTATTGTTGCGCATCAACCTGCAAATTTTTAAATTTTTCCGATCTTTTTTACTATTTTTCCGGCTAATTTGAAAATTTGAAAAAATTCACCAAATATTCCAGGAAAATTAAAAAAATTCACCAAATATTCTTTGTTCATTGTATTGATATTTTGGAATGTAAGATTGTTCGTCTTATTGTTGGTCATCAACCTGCAAATTTTCAGATTTTTCCGATTTTTTTTACTATTTTTCCGACTAGTTTGAAAAATTGAAAAATTCACCAAATATCCGTTGTTCATCGTATTGCAATTCTGGGTTATATGATTGTTCGTCTTATTGTTGCGCATCAATCTGCAAAATTTCAGATTTTTTTGATTTTTTTTACTATTTTTTCGACTAATTCGAAAATTGAAAAAATTTACCAAATATTCCAGAAAAATTGAAAACATTCACCAAATATTCGTTGTTCATCGTATTGCTATTTTGGGATGTAAGATTATTCGTCTTATTGTTGGGCATCAACCTGCAAATTTTCAGATTTTTTGATTTTTTTTTTCTATTTTTCCGGCTAATTTGAAAAATTAAAAATTTCACCAAATATTCGTTGTTCATCGTATTACAATTCTGGGTTGTATGATTAATTTTCTTATTGTTTCGCATCAACCTGCAAATTTTCAGATTTTTTTGATTTTTTTTACTATTTTTTCGGCTAATTTGAAAATTGAAAAAATTTACCAAATATTCCAGAAAAATTGAAAAAATTCACCAAATATTCTTTATTTATCGTATTGCTATTTCTGGAATGTACGATTGTTCGTCTTATTGTTGGGCATCAACCTGCAAATTTTCAGATTTTTTCGATTTTTTTTACTATTTTTCCGGCTAGTTTGAAAATTTTAAAAAATTCACCAAATATTCCAGAAAAATTGAAAAAATTCACCAAATATTCATTGTTCATCGTATTGCTATTTTAGGATGTACGATTGTTCGTCTTATTGTTGGGCATCAACCTGCAAATTTTCAGATTTTTTCGATTTTTTTTACTATTTTTCCGGCTAGTTTGAAAAATTCACCAAATATTCGTTGTTCATCGTATTGCAATTTTGGGTTGTACGATTGTTTGTCTTATTGTCGCGCATCAACCTGCAAATTTTCAGATTCTTTCGATTTTTTTTACTATTTTTTCGGCTAATTTGGAAATTGAAAAAATTCACCGAATATTCGTTTTTCATCGTTTTGCAATTATGGGTTGTACGATTGTTCGTCTTATTGTTACGCATCAACCTGCAAATTTTCACATTTTTCTGATTTTTTTTACTATTTTTCTGACAAATTTGAAAAATTGAAGGGGGTTGGGTCCAATTTTGGGCTGTTGGGTCTGGGTTTGGGTTGTTTCTTGGGTATGGGTCACCTTACAAAATGTTAAAATGTGGTCTCATTCTATGAGTCCGGTCTCACCCAAGACCTACTCAATTTATTTTGTCCCGTTTATATATTTTTCAAAACTATGTAGTGAAGTTTAATGGTATAAATTATAATTTTGCTAAAAATAAATTAAAACCGACGTTTGAGAATTAATGATAGTGAAAGGGTTGAGATCGTATTGTGATTTATATTTGAAAAATCAAATTTTACACCATATATATATATATATATTATAATACTAAATACCGGTGTGTTACACACGGATATTGTGCGAGTTGTTTTCTAAATTAAAAGACAACGACAAATTTTTTTTTACCATTGTTTTACATTAATTTTAAAATGACATAATCAAAATATAACACAATTTGTAAATTTATTGAACACACGTTTACAGAATCATCATAATTCAAATAATGTAAGATGTTACCCAAAATACTCAACAAAGTATTTATATCCCTAAACACGGCTAATACAATCGTAAGTTGTTTTCAAAATACAAAATCTAAAAACCAATAACTTCACGATTGATGATTGTCTTAAACTCCCCAAAATAAGCTGCAACAACAACAAAAAGAAAAAATAGTTAGCAAAAAAATAATTTTGTTTTTAGCCGACATCGTAACAATAATTACCAACACCAATCTATCAAATTGAAACAATTTACACTTAATTTGAACACTTACTGTTTTGAATCATTTTGATATTAATCACCAAACTATATAATTACCATCCAAACCTAATAAGACTGACAATATAAAATATTTTCTACACCTATCCAATACTAATAAATAGGCAAAAATGGCAAAGGGCATGAACATGATTAATGCTAACACTAAATTGATCTTGAAACATTCTTGCCCTGCCCTCTCATCACACATTCTCACAAGAACTTCTTTCCTCCTCTCTTTATGCCCATCCATATATTCATACACTTTCGTGCTCACAAACAACATAAGGTTGCGTAAAACTAAAAGCGAACCAACAAAATACCTTTCAACTGTGTATATGTTCTTGAACACATTCTGCCCACTCTGATCGTACTTCATCAATCTCATCTTGAGAATACGTGTCATTCACGAACTATAAGAAGAAAATATAAGTTACATCAATTATTAAGAGATTTTCAAAAAACAAAACAATTACTATTGATCGCAATGTAGCCATGTCTGTTGCATCTTCTATTATTTGCCTCATGTAGCCCGTAACAAAATAACCACATTGGATAGTATCAGGTTGTAGAGGAGCCTATGTTAGAAATAAATTGTTAATGACATAACTTATGTTTTGCTATTAATAATAAACGTGGAACGCTTTATAGTAAAAGCATTCATACCTCAATTATTTCCCAAGTAGGTTGTTTTTTGCCACTCTTTTTGATATCTGTATTGAACAATCCCATGGCCCTGCATTCACAATAAAAGAATATTATTAGTAGTATAATTGATTGTATTATTAGTACAATTAACATTTGAGATAAAAATAGACATGAGCTATGACATAAATAAACCCAAGATAAGTAAAATAAAATCTTAAAAATCCACAACATGTTTCCAAACCTTATCATGATTTCGACGATAAAGGAGATCCAACAAATGAACCAACCCCTTGTGAGGGTTAATCACAGTCAAAATCCAATGTTCACTACAAATAATACAACCAGAGTTAGTGAAATAATTTAATAAAAAGTTATCGAAGGCATAACTTGAAAGTTATACCAAAACTCTTACTTACCCCACGTTACATGTCGCCAATACAAGTTGATTAGGCAGTGTACCACTCAACCTACTTGCTAAAGCACGAGCCCTATGTTCCATTAGTTCATCAAGACTTTTCTTATCTTGTTTTGTGGAATGGCATATGTCCAATATGTAATGGATCCACGAATCTATACTTATCAAGCATGTTTTCCAACATCATTTTCATATACAAATGCCTACCGACAATTTAAAAAGAAAGTTTACACTAATATAGAACCTAAATATAGTGCATCTATATTTCAAAAACAACACAAAAGCTTACCATATTTACACAATATACATGTGTAGGAAATTGGCATCAACTTGCAAAATGGAGTGATGTCTTCCATGTTGACATAAAGTATACGCTCATTGCCAAAGACGCTGTAATCTAACCTTACTATTACACTGCTCCTATACTCAAGATCAAGCTTCACATAGCAATACAACATATGTAATGTCTTTGGCATACTTGACGAATCCAAAGCAGGCCTTGTTGCTTTCTCCATAGCTTTATTTCTTTTTGGCTTCAGAAAATTGCATTTGGACATATTAAAAGCAACTTACTTCATGTTTGCAGAAGATACTCGAGAAATTGAACCGTAATTTAAAGGGTTAATTGCATTTAAAATCTCCACCTTTGTTCACATTGCAAAAGAAACCAAAATTTTTTAGGTTTGTAAAAAAAACATCACCTTTGTTACCCTTTGCAAGATGAAACGCATGTCCATTTTCCGGCCAAAATTGCAAAACTTCAGGCAACCACTCAAAATTCAGCTCGGGCCAAAATTGCAAAACTTCCGGCAAAATGCATGTCCATTTTCTCCTTCAACCACCCAGGGCTTAGGTCCTGGGTTCGAGTAGGCTAGAAAATGGATTGGGGAGGGATTTTCATTCTTTCTAGATTAGGTAAAAACACCCCTAAGGTTTTGCATAGTTACAAAAATACCCTATTATCTTTTAAAATTACCAATACCCACTTAAAATGTTACAAACGTATTTACTTATCAAATACTTCTCTTTTGAGGATGCGATTTGTGATAGAGAAACGGAGGTCACTGTTTTGTTTTGTTTTTTGGTAATTTAGCTAAACCTCAAGGATATTTTTTGTAATTAACCCTAGAAATATTAATATTTTGTGCCTCGTTAATATAGAATCTCTAACAAAATAAAAGCATAGAAAATGCTTACTTTTCAATTTGTTCTGTTTTTTCCAACAATATGACTAGCTGAGAAAATGACTCACGAAGGTCAAAGGTAAATGATCATCATGGCCTCAGGCACTAAACATGGCTTGACTTGAACTAAGTAGTTCATGAATATGTCTAAATTTCTCTGTAAGCCTTTGTATCTGCATATGATAACCCATTTCCAACAAATAACAAAATAAGCACCAAATATTTATTCACAGCTAACCAAGAGAAATGATAACCAAAAAGGGTACCCATTTAAACTCCATTTCAGTTTCTCGCTTACCCTGTCCCAGTGAATGTCGCATGGTAGTGACGTCAGAGACATTATCTTCATCTTCACATGAAGAGTCTAAATCTTCCTGAAGAAGTGTAGGCAACTTGTCAACAACAGGCATTAGAAGAAAACAGTTGAACTGAAAAATAAAAAAATAAAAAAATAAAAAAAAGAAGAAAAAAAGAACACAAAGAAAATGAAAAAATAGAATCCTAAAAACATAAAAAACCTTAAAATAAATAAACTTAAGAAACTGGAAAACCCTAAGAAAAACTAAAAAAGAACCCTAAAATACTTTGGGTCCTGCCTAACGGAATGTTCTCCGTTAGGCGAGTGGTGTACACATGTTTATGTCAATTTATTGGTACCACTATTATTGGGTTTACGAAATTACAGATCAGAAATTATATCATTTACGACAAATATGGAAACCCAAGATATAAGACATAGCAGCACGTCTCATTTGTGCAGAAACAAACAAGTTCCCAGTGCACATCAACAAACTGTCCTCTGCTTCATGAAATAAAAAAATACCGTGACACTGTAGAGAAACTAATCATAAAGCATCCCAATTCCTATAATACTACAGTATTGCAGATAAATAGATGCTTAAAGTGACCCAAGAATAAATAATGTTTTCGGCGGCAATAAAAGAAGATTGACTAAATCTAAACTATCAAAATTCAGCAGGACTAACCTTAATCAACAATGACTAAACAGGATGTAATAATAATAATAACGAAAATCATCTACTACACACTATTTTATAACTATATACTAAAAAAGTTCAATTATTACCTTAATTAGGAGGCGATTGAAGCAATTTCAAAGGTGAAGGGATGTAGAAATTTAGGGTTAGTGCTTTGCCCGGACTGCAGCACTTGTGAAGTCGGTTATTGGCGACACGGTGGAGGCGAACTAGGGGCGGCACCGTGGAGACAGATTAAGGGCGATACCGTGGAGGTGGATTAAAGACGGAAACCGTGGAGGGCTGGATAGAAGAAAAAAACGCGGGAAATAGTTTCTTTCGCCAGTGTGTGCAGATTTTTATCAGAGAGATGGAAGATGCTATCCGTATATTATTATTATATTAGGCAAAATTGCAAAATACCCTGTAACGTAATTTAATACCACTATATATATAATTCGTGTCAAATTTATCCAATAACTTATAAAAAAATAGTTATTTAATCCTAATTTCGTTGGAAAATAAAAATTTAGCCGGATTCTTTCAATTTTATTGACATCAATTTTGACAAAGTCAATGCTGATGTGGCAAGAAAATAATTAAAAATAATTAAAAAATTTAGAAATTTGTTTTAAGAATCTAACATTATATCAAATATAATATTTAAAAAAGATGAAAAATATATATAAAATTTGAATTTTTTTTAATATGCTGAAAAAATATTATTCAAATCCACCCTATATTACTAATTGCTTATTTAAGCTTATTGGAGGAGCTGATAGCTTATTCTCATTCAATAAGCTTTTTTAAAGTGCTTGGTAAAAATCTTCAATCAGCTACTGATGACGTATTGTGTGCATATATATATATATTTAGAATCTTAGTCACCCATGCAATCATAATAAAAATCAGTGTTTTACGATTTTTCTATATATAATTTTCTTGTGATCAAAATAGAAAATTAGTGTTTTGCGATTTTTCTTTATATAATTTTCTTGTGATCAAAATAGAAGAACTAAACTGATTAATTTGTAAAGGATTGATGAACATTCTAATATATTTTGTAAAGGAGTTTCTTTTATATATATATATATATATATATGTATAGGATCGATGAACATTCTAATATTTTTTGTAAAGGATTAACAAATCTTTAACTCACAAAAGAAGAGTCAACAAGCTGGTGAAAATATATAAATATTATTATTTATACAGAGATAATAAAAGAGAATAAAAACAAATTTATTTTATATATTTTTTATGATGCATATATTGCAATGGTTTGTTTTTATCATGATGTTTGTATAGCTGCAAGAAGATGAATAATATATATTTGTGTTAATATTAAAAAAATAATTATTAATTATTATTATTTGATCTTTAGTTTAGAGTTCTTATTATTTTTTCTTAAATTTTTATGTTTTTTTTATATATACGTGTGTATTTTATTTTATATCAGCTATCAGCCACCAGCTATCAGTTCAACCAATCAGGGCCTAAAACTGTGATTTCCTTCCTCGTGGCTCAATGCCTAATTTTTCTTGCCTTATAAAAATTAACGATTATTAATACGTGTTTAAGTAATTATTTAACACCAATTTTTTATTTAAATAATTATTTGCACCAATTTTTCTAATTTATAAATGCGTGATTAAGAAAAAAATTAATTTTTTATTTAAATAATTATTTGCACCCATTTTTCTAATTTATATCGTGTAATGCGTCAAAGACTGATTAAAAAAAATTAGTGATTGGTTGGTGTTTCTATATGAATAGTGTCGTATTAGTGGTTTTTACATACTATTTTTTAATTTATATTATTTGATGAATGGTTCTCATCCATTTGAATACTTATGTTCCTAGATATTTATTATATGTACTCTTAGAGAATTCTATATTATTTGTTGTTTTTTATTGTATTTTATGAATTAATTTTTGTTTGATATTTGTTGGAACTTATACTTTATTTGTTGATATTATATATTAAGTTATATTTTCGAGAAAAATAAATTATTTTTATATTAAAAATAACTCAAAAAAAATATATAATAATTTTCTTAATATTATAATAACGTGCTAATTTATTATTTTTAGATTATATCTTTATTCTTGTTAAAATATAATATTTTAAAAAATAGTTATAAGCTACCAGAATTATTATTTTTTAAAAAAAACATCATAGTCAACCGTAATCATTATTTAATAAATCAATAAAAAAAACATCACAGTCAACAGTCAACCGAAATCATTATTTGATAAAATCAATAATTTATATCCATATTAATAAGCATATTAGGAAACATTATAAAATATTGATTAGAAATATTTACAATTTTTTTCCAAAGATTCTCTAGACATTAGTGAAGATTCTATAAACAAATTTACAAGCTATATAAATAGTGTCGTATGTGATTGGTTGGTGGTTCTGTATAAATAGTGTCGTATTAGTGGTTTTTACATACTAAGTTTTTAATTTATATTATCTGATGAATGGTTCTAATCATGACTACTTATTCCTAAATATTTATTATATGTACTATTAGAAAATTCTATATTATTTGTTATTTTTTATTGTATTTTATGAATTAATTTTTGTTTGATATTTGTTGGAACTTATATTTGTTGATATTATATATTAAGTTATATTTTCGAGAAAAACAAATTATTTTTATATTAAAAATAACTCAAAAAATATATATAATAATTTTCTTAATATTATAATAACGTGTTGAAATAGTTCACGTAAAACACAGCGATATTATGCTGCGCAATGTTGGGATAAACGCAAAATGTTAGCGCATTTTAAAACACTGCTCTTTACTCATACTAATTTATTTATTTTAAATTATATATTAAATGTTCCAAATAAGATAACACTGCTCTTTACTCATACTACTCATACTAATTTATTTATTTATTTTAAATTATATATTAAATGTTCCAAATAAGATTTTGACATATAAACTTTGGTTTTGAAATCGATTTATGTGTATGATTGAATTTAGACGTGAAATGGAGTTTTATAAGCTACCGAATAATTAATTTTAACATCCCATCAACCGTAATCATGGTATTTGATAAAATCAATAATTTAAATACCATCTATTAAAAAAGAAATTTAATGTATATATTTCAACCGTACAAATCAAATTATTCTAAATAAATACCACTCCACCACCTAATTGAAAATAAATAATAATAAACCTATAATTTTCTATTTTATCTCTCTCATTAGCAGCATAAAAACAAAATAACAAATCATAAATAAATATCATCCCATCAGATGGAATATTTGACTAAATTTCTTATAGTCTATTCCAAATAAAAACAAAATTAATACATATTCTAAAAGATTTGTTTCCTTTCTCTCATATTAAAAACAAACACATATGTAAAAGATTTATTTGAATAAAATCCATAACTCAACAACCAAATAAATAAATAGGTAAATAATTGATAATTTTTTTTAAGATCTTAGGTTTAATATAATAAAATGTTCATCCTAAATAAATATTTATTCTCAATTCATATATATTCCAATAAAAAACAAAACTAGAACGGTTCTAGAATATCTATTTGAAAGTAAACAACATAAAAAATTGAGGTTGAATATAATAAAATATTCATCCTAAATAAATAATTAATTGATAAAACAACTAAGGAGGTTATATAATAAAATGTCCATCATAATTAAACATCATTATGGATAAAAGTATATATTTTTCTTATTAAATCTTGGGGTGACTATAATTCATATATGGGTGAACATTAGTTTATTTTGAATTTTGAACTCAAAATATGTTTAATCCGTCTCTTGCTATAATTTTTTTGATGCATTTTTATATTGAGAATATCTGATAATAAATATTCTTATTTCTTGTGACGACTGACTGTTGTTATTTTTCTGAAGTAATTTGTTTTGTCCTGTCTATGCATTTTTCAAAACTATGGAGTGAAACTTAATAGTATAAATTATGATTTCGCTAAAAATAAATTAAGATCGCCGATTGTAAATTAATGATAGTGAAAGGGTTGAAATCATATTGTGATTTATACTTGAAAAATTAAAACCTTACACAATATATATATATATATATATATATATATATATATATATATATATATATATATTTATATATATTAAATATTATTATACTAAATACCCGTGTTACATACGAGTATTGTGCTAGTATAATCTAAAACAAGACTTGAAAAAATATTTTTAAGATTTATTTTCTAAGAAATATGTAAAAGAAGGTAATTAAAATATAAGATAAAATAAAATCTAGAAAACTGTATTATAAAGTTTTTGAAATTATACTATATATGCAATGAAATATTTAAAATTTCAAATCAAAATAAAATATGGAAATTATCTTTAAAAAATCTAAAAATATTTGTATATTTTAATATATTTTTTATATTTAAAATAACTTCAGGTACTATAACATAATTTTCTAGACTTATCTTAAAATATTTTCTTTTCATATGTAAAATAACTTCTTCTATAAAATATTTTATAGATTTCCATGATTATGTATTTTAATATAATATCTTACATATTTTAAAAAATTAATTCTTAATAAACATTTTCCATATTTAGTATTGATTTATACATTTTGTTTACATACTTCAAATAATTCCAAGCTTTTATAATATACAGATTCTTTTTATTTTTAAATAATATTTTTAATATTTAAAATAATCTTGGATTTTAAAATATTTCGTAGATTTTTCTATAAATTAATATTTTAATAGTATTTATTTTAGCATTTTAAAATAGTCTCAAATTTTATAATATGTTTTCCATCTTTTTCTTTAATTCTATTATTAAATGTTTTTTAAAAATAATTTTAAAATCTTAAAATAAATTTCTGATTTTGTAATAGTTTTTTTCCACATCAGCGTTGACTTGGTCAAAATTGGCCCAAGTCAACATTTTCTAGCCGGATAAATTGGCCCAAATCTTAAAATAAATTTCTGATTTTGGGTTAAATCGCTACTTTTTTGTAATATACTGGGTAAATTTGCCACCAAATATATTTAGTGGTATGAAATTGCCACCACCTTAAGTTACTGGGGTTATTTTTGCAATATTGCCTTATTATTATTATTATTATTATTATTATTATTATTATTATTATTATTATTGGAAAATTCTACATTGCTCCTCAATGTAACATATCTCATGTATTTCAAATAATTGATGTATTACATCACATCAAAAATGAAATGATTTAACGATTAAAAATACATGAGTAATTGTACCTTGAAGGTATTGTATTATTATTATTATTATTATTATTATTATTATTATTATTATTATTATTATTATTATTATTATTATTATTATTATTAATAATAATTTAATATTGATAAGAAAATTTAGTATATCGTAAATTAGTATATTTAGATGTATTGTTCGGTTTAGGCCTAATATTTATTATTATTTTTATTTATTTTATGTTTCTTACCTTTTTTGTTACACGTGAGTTAGTGTTTTATATTAGGCAAAGACTTCTGTAAATCCAAATTGACGGGTCTCTCTCGTTAGGCCAACCCATAACTCGATTCATACCCGATCCATGTAATTTGTCTAATTATATCAACTCTCCCCCAAAATTTTGTCCATTTTCGACGCGTTTTTTCTCCCCAAACTTATTACCACCACCGTTTTTTCCCCAAACTCAGCTCCCGCGAATTTCCGAATTGCCCTCACGCCGACCGATGATTTTTCATTCACGGTCAAATATTAAGAGTCTTGTGTCTACATGGTGTGAAAGTGCCACAGGGATACTCATCAAATATTAAGAGTCTTGTGTCTATGCAAGATCTTAAATTGGTTGGCTTGAAGTCTCATGATTGTCATGTCTGTGTGCAACAACTCTTAGCAGTGGCTTTACGTGACATCTTGGCTAAAAAAGTACGTCATGCCATAATTCGCCTGTGCTATTTTTCCAATGTTATATGCAACAAAGTAGTGGATTCGTTGAAGTTGGATGAGTGGGAACATGAAGCTGCAGTTATCTTATGCCAATTGGAGATGTACTTTCCTCCTTCATTTTTCGACATTATTGTTCATTTAATAAATAAGATTAGAGTTTGCAGTCCCGTTTATTTAAGGTGGATGTATCCTGTTAAGCGGTACATGAAGATTATAAAAGGTTTTACAAAGAATCCATATCGTCCAGAAGCATCTATTGTCGAAAGGTACATTGCCGAAGAATCTATTGAGTTTTATACGACCTACATGTCGCAAGTCGAATCAGTGGGGATTCCCAGGTCTTGTCATGATGGAAGATGTGGAGGTAAGGGTACACAGGGTGTCAGAGTTCAGTCGAAGAGTCGAGAAGAAGTTCTCCAAGCGCATTTGTATATATTGAATAACACCGATGAGGTTCTCCCTTACTTGACTGCCCACAAAGACCTCGTGAAGACAAATAATCCTCGAATGAATGAAAAATGGGTGTTGAATGAGCATAACAAGACATTTTTGAAGTGGTTTAAAAGTGAAATTACCCGTGATGATAGCACGTTAATACATTAAAATGGCTAGCACATGGGCCAAAGTATGATGTCGTAACTTGGAGTGGATATGACATCAATAAATACTCTTTTTATACGAAGTCTCTGGGTGATAAGAGTACCGTACAAAATAGGGGGGTTACTCTTGAAGCTGAGTCCTTGCACTTTTCCAGTTCTAAAGATAAAAACCCCGTTATGGCGTCTATAAGTTACTTTGGAGTCATAGAAGAAATATGGGAGGTTGATTATGTTAAATTTAGAGTACCTGATTTTAAGTGCAAATGGGCTGATAATAACTCAGGTGTGTGAGTCGATGCATTAGGGTTTACTTTGGTAAGTCTGCAGAGGGTGGCTTATAAGGACGAGCCTTTCATCATGGCATACCAAGTAAAACATGTATCTTATATCGAAGATCCATGTGATAAAAGGTGGTCGGTGGTTCTTCAGGGCAGACACATGGATGGTACTCACGAAAATGATGATTCACTTGATTGTAGTGAGAATCTTTCTTTCTCAACACGCATGCCTCCTATTATTGAAGAAAATAAAGTCGACGATGTATATGCCACTCGCAATGATCATAATGAAGTCATTTGAGAGAACAACTTATCTTTTTCTTGAATGTGCTATATACTAGTTTATTCCAAATTAGGTTATAATTATATGTGCTACTGTTTGATTATTTTGCAGAACTTAAACCATGTATTATGGGGGTTCTGTATTTGAAGGAAACTTATGATAACCGTTATTTCATTTTCAATTAGATGGTTGTGAGACATATTAATAATAAAATCTATTTTGTGTGATATTATTGGCAAAATATTGACAGAAATTAATTTCATTTTGCAATGCACCTAATAAAATTTTACCTTATTTTCATGTGTAAATTAATTACTAAGTCTATTGATGATGTCTAATTTTGATGGTGTAATTAACATTTTCTTTTAAAAGATCAGGAACATGTCTACTCCTCCGAGGTCTTCTTCCATTTCCCCATCACAGTTTACATCTCTGAAGCTTAGAAAAACCACATGATATAAAGACATGGTCAGATAACGTATAGATGGGAGTAAGATGCCGCTCGATATCGACCCTCGCACCGGGAAAGTTCTAAGGKCTCAGAAAACTAAGTTCAGCACTTATCTTGGGAAATTGGCTAGGGAACACGTCTCTATTTTACATGATGAGTGGAATCATGTGCCAGATTCCAATATGAATCTTATTTGGCAGGATGTTTTGGTATTTCCACAAAACTCTAATGTTTAAATTTCTGGTGTTTCATGCATTTTACAGTCCGCTCAATAATTTATTTAACTTAGCACGTGTATATAATCATAAGTCCTATCTCACTAAAGAAAGCTTATTCACTAAATGTTCAACTTCAATTATTGATGCAGTGTACGTTTAATATTAGCAACGACGATAAGACACGAAAGAAGACACTTTCATCGGTGTGCACAAAATGGAGGCAATTTAAGACATATTTGACGAGCCACTGGGTTTTGGGGAAATACAAGCACAAGTCACCTTGTGATCGGTATAATATCTCCAATGATGATTGGAACGAATTCAAACAGAGTCGATTGCACCCATCTTGGTCGGTAAGTTTGGATTATATTTTTTTAAATCAGAAATATTCCTACTCCTTCGGTCCCAACATAAGAGTCGTTTTGTGCTTCTTATATTGTCCTTTTGAAAATAGTTTCTAAGATTTCAAGGAATTTTTTTAGTAAAATTTTTCAAATACCCCTATTTAGTGATTTTAAAATTAAGGTTTCATTATTTTGTAAATAAGTGTTGGAATTAAATATATATTTTAGAAAATTTCATTGAATCAACATATTTATATTATGCAGACAAATTTTATATTTATGACACAATATTTTGGTATTTAGAAATACAACATAACTGAAACCTTGAAATATATATTTACTTTTAGATCAGAATTTTTTTATTATTTTGAATTTCTCATTCTGAAAATTATTATTCTATTGCATTAATTACAAATATTAACCAATATTAACCATATGTTTTTTCTTAATTTGTAATGCATGAAGCCGGGACATGGCTCTATTTTGAAATTGTCATAAAATTACAAATATTAACCATATGAATTTTCATAAAATTACAAATATCAAGTTTCTAAGAACTTGATAAATAGTCTGAATTCAACAATAATTGTATGCATATGAACAAGCGAGCACATACTGATTAAAACTTTCATCAGAAATAAAACGAGAGATGTAAATATGTTGGTGGCACTTAAAAAGAACTTCTTTACAACACTACTACACTAGACACAGTTAACATTTGCAATATACAACTATACATAAAGTACTTTTAGCCGTTCAAGCGAATCGACTAAGTTCTAGTTGTAAATATGCTTGGGACAATGAAAAAGTACTTTTCTTATTAACTCTAGTCATCACATTTGCAATAAAAATTGTATAGTTGTTTTAAGTCGTTTAAAGGAATCTGATTTGTGTATTTTTATTCTTTTTTTTTTCTTTCCAAGTTTCTTTCTTCTTTCACTTTACTAGTTATAGAAACTTGCATATCTAAATCTGGTGAAAATATTATAAAGTATATGGGTATACAAACAAACATGCATATGAGATGATTTGTTAAAATTTTTCATGATTATTTGTACTACATGAACTGAGTTGTAACTTGTAATTGGTTCTAAGCCAATTCATTGAAGAAATCCTGAAGCATAGAAGTAAATTTCGGGGTGCAAATAAAATGATGTTAATAATAAATTAGAGGTCTATTTTGTTATTGAAGTTTTACCCAGTCCAATCAAGTGCTTGTCATTCTGATGCAAGCAAACTTGACGATAGAAAAAAAAAGGTTTATATTTTCACATTTATGCCATTTTCTGTTTAGTCATAGGAAAGCAATATGTGGTATAAATATCCGATAAGTGAAATTCCGATTGGTAGCTTGAGTAGGATGAGCAGAATCCCATAAATTTTTTTATTTTTGTAATGCATGAAGCTCTAACCTGCTCTATTTTGAAATTTCATAAAATTCCTGGGTTCATGTTCAATGTTTCTTGTAATTGTGTGTTTGGTCAGTCTGAAGATCAGTTTGTTGTAATCATTTCCTGTGATTATAACTTTCGCCTCAGTCATTATAGTTGCAAAGGCTGCTCCGGAGATGGAATGGCTAGGAATTCGTCTGAGCTTTTAAATTTTTGTCCATTATCACAGGAAAAAAGGATAAAGTCACAAGAGATCCAGAAAAAGAACACTGCCCCACATACTATGTCTCGTGGGGGTCATGATTGGCTGGATGAGAAGATCTTCAACGAATGACTTATTAAACGCCGGGAGGAGACATCAGAAACCGGGTCTGATATAGTTGTTGATCCTCCATCTCCTCTTTCTCGTCATGATAAGTTTATATTGGGCAGGGTAAAAAAATCAGGCGAGATGACATCTGATGTAGCACATGATATCTCTCGGAAGATTGTTAATTTTTAATCGTGAAATTAGAAATTCAACTATATTCACCTATTATGTTGAGATTGTAAATGGCAATTTTGATGTTCTGTTTTATTTATGTAGGAGGAGTTAGAGGAAAATTACACACAAGGTGTCTTTATTCCGAAGGGACGCGAGGATATACTTAGTACTGCAATTGGACGATCGGAGCACCCGGGCCGTGTTCGTGCTGCCGGAGGTGGTGTGGGAATTCGAGAATACTTTGGACCATCTTCACACAAGTCCACATCATCATCAATAAGTACAGATCTGTTGGACAGCCTAACATATAAGATTACTGAACATGTAACGAATAACTTGATGGAGAAGATGGGACAGACAACCTCGGATTCTCAATCTGGAAATACTCCAGAAACAGTATTCACACGAAATGGTGAATCTTCTATTCCAAAAGAAAGTTGTGTTGCTGCTACTGCTAAAGAACCTCTGAAGACTTTGACTCGTGCCAGTAACACTGATGTGCGTGGATTATATGTCGATGAGAATCCTCCATGCCTAGTCGCCATTGGAAGAGTTCATGAGGGGGGTTCAACCATACACGGGGTTCCTTTGACTGGTGAGCTGGTAAGGGTGGTGGTTGAGGAAGTTCGAGACGCTAATGCTCCCATACATGTGGCTATGTCAGAGGTCAGCTTAGTAGGGGAGGCAGTAGGTGGTTTTATCGCATGGCCGAGACATCTTGTAAAGGTTATTCCAGTTAAGGTACTTTTTTCAACTTTCTTTCAATATATATTGAAAAAAACAAGTCAATACCATTTCCTGTTTGTTTCTATCCTAAGTGTAAAATTTGGCTATGTGATGCAACCTCAATCATTAAGTCAATTTCCATCATCAGGCAAACACATTGGAGTCCATGGAGGGTCAAAATAGAGTTAGCTATTTACTTGGAGAAATTTAGCCAATTATGGAACAAAATTTAATACCACTTGTGTGTCTTCAACAAACACTAACCAGAAAATCTATCATCCTCAGCTCGTTGCACAAAAATCCATAATATCTTAGCAAAAATTAACTTCGGTAATCGCTTCTTGCTTGAGGAGATCTCCAGTGACGAACATTGTATTAAATTTTGGACAAGAAACGGCCAAGTTTCAGCTGCATGAGAATCAGTGGTTGCACCATAAATATAGCCTCAACAACTTAAAACTAAACCCTAAACCCCGAAATATGCTTACAGTGTGGAATTTCATCATGCTTAAGCATTGAAGATTTCTCAGACAGATATCTACAAAATCCAATTGATCTTTCGCCTTCTAGCCATGTATTCTACCATTTCATCCCTTCCTAAAATCATGAGCAAAATCAAAAAATCATGATAGATGTGATTGAACTATTGAATTGAACTATTATATCTTTACATTATAAAATGAGTAAGTCTTCAGCAAATGAAGGTGAATAACTTTGAAAATGACATAGGTTTCACTATTTATTCTTATATCCTCTTTCTGATCTGCATAAGACCAAAATCACCAAATGTGTGGACTTATTTGAAATGATAGTCTAGATCCTACAATAATCAATTCCTGGACATTTTACATCTAATGAAGAAATATAATCGACCCTGGCTTAACTAGAGAACCATAAGCCGACAAATCTCATGTGAATGACATAATTTGAATCTCATAATATGCTACTAATTCTATTTACTTTTTTGTTTGTTTATCGGGGTTCATTCAAATGAAAGTGTGCGAGCAGCGATTACTCACTTGAAAGAAAAGGTAAGTTCTTCAAAATGTTAAATTACATTATATACTTCTATTATTATCTGATGCAAGTGTACATGGTTGATCATTTGAAAGAAAAGATCTTTAGAGAATTAAATGAATATACATCCATTATTGTCTGAGTTACAAGATATCTACTCTCAAATTTTGGTTTAAGGAAATAATTAATGGATTATTGTCTGAGTTACAAGATATCTACTCTCAAATTCTGGTTTAAGGAAACAATTAATGGAAGATGAGTTCAAATTAATACACTTAAAACTACATGCATATTTATGTTATTCTACTAATTGCTCATTAAATCATGTTGTTTCTGATATTTAACCCTAATTTTATTAACAAAATATATAAATTACCTCAATGTGAATTAGGTTTATTGCAAGGATACCGAGCGAGCCACGAAACGACTTGTCTAAATACGATGAAGCTCGTAGACAATCTAATAAACCGATTGCTTGATGTCACCCCGTACCTTTTAGATAAGCCATTGAAGGTGCCCTGGGATCAAAACATCTTTGGCACCGTGAGTGTTGTCCCGCTATACATACACCACAATGAAATCTTGGAAATCTTCCAGGGCAATGTGTGTCTTAGCATATCAGTAATACAATTTCGGATCTTGTAAGTAGATTAATTATTTTATGTATCTAGTATCCACTGATTTAGCTACTATAAAATTTATAGTTACTTATAATTAACATTTCACTTGAACATTTTAGATTTCTGAATGATTTTAGTCGGAACAGAGGGAATGATGATTTGTATGGATTTCTTGAGCCTCAGTCCATTCAAAAGACGGGGAATAAGAAAGAAGAAGCCATATACTACATTCTACGACATATGCGGAACTCTAAATGACAGATTTTCCTAGGATCTTATCACCATGAGTTAGTCAAACTTCCTGTGATTTTTTATTAAATAATATTTGAATTTCTATTAATTTTTTATAATTGTTCATCAAATGAAGACATCATTGGCAACTTCTGGTGATTGTGCCCAAGGAAGGGGTTGTCGTGTGGTTTTGTTCATTGAATCATGAGCCCATCCCCGAAATCGAATACATAATACAGGGGTAAGCTTTAATAGTTCATTCTTGTCGTTATGCGCATTCGGTTTTATTGTAATATTTTATTATACTTACTTATCCCTATTTTTTCACCAAGTGCTATGACTACTTTTAACGTGTTGGATGGTAAACACACGAGTCGATCCAAGCAAGCCGTTCATTGAATTTTTCCGAAAGTTAGTAATTTGCAATCCTTTATTATTATTATTATTATTATTATTATTATTATTATTATTATTATTATTATTATTATTATTATTATTATTATTATTATTATTATTATTATCATTATTATTATTTTCTCGGTTTATATTTGTAGTACATTTGTACAGTTGGTTATTAACCTATTTTACTCAAAATTTATTTTTGTGTTGTATATTAGTGTAATAAGCAATCCGGATGTTGGGAATGTGGATATTACGTTATGAATTGGATGTGGACCATAATTTGAGTAGGAATAACGGACAACTGGGAGGAGGTAATATAATTTTTAACTTTAACTATTTTATTTATAATTTGTATTTGTTATTGTGTTACAATATATGTTACATGTATTTAATGATGACGAACGACTTCATCCAAATGACATTGAAGAAATTCGGAAACAATGGGCAAGATGTTTTCTTGAAATGAAGAACGGATTATTGGATGATTAGAATCGTGTGTTATGTTAGCATTGAACTTTAGAAGTTTATTGATTAGGTTGGTTTTGGTCGTTTGGATTTGAGATGTGACTTGGATGTGTTTAAAACTAGTACTTTGAGGCCATACGTATTTCATTTTTCGAATTATATAGCTTGTTTTGATGAATTTTACCTTGTATAGTTGGTTGGATTATTATTGGATTATGTTATTGCTTTTGTTTTCGGGTGAATTGTTCGGTATTGTATGCTTATTGTTTGGTTGGGTTATGCGAAATAAATTGGTTACAAATTTCCAGGTGTGAATCATCTAAGACGGCAAAAATTGTAAAAAAAAATAAATAATTTTACATCAGTTATATTAAAAACCGATGTTACCTTTACATCGTTTCTATTAATAACCGATGTAAATATTTGACTTTTATACATTGGTTTTTATATGATCGATGTAAGTAATTTCACATTTACATCGACTATTTACATAACCGATGTGCAAACACCCAAGTTTACATCGGGTATTTCATGTTTTTTCATCGGTTTTGAGAGAAATCGATGTAGTAAAATATAGCCTTACATCGGGTATCCCATGTTTTACATCGGTTTTTCTGAAAACCGATGCAGTATAGTCCGATCTCACATCGGGTGTTTCATGTTTTACATCCGGTGTTAGGGAAACCGATGTAGTATAGTTCAATCTTACATCGGTCAATTCATATTTTACATCGGTCTTCAGGGAAACCAATGTAGTAAATTCCAGTCTTACATCGGTTCTACAACCGATGTAGTATTGTGTACAGTTTACATCGTTGGCTATTACATCGGTTCAATAACCGATGTAAAAGTCTTAAAATAACCGATGTAATAGCCGTTTTCTGTAGTAGTGCTCTACGAGTCTACCGGCGACCTTTTCTATCTATGGTCGTCCATTTCTCGGTTTTTCACCGAGCACCTGGCAAGTTTTTCGTTCAAGATCGCGTCCGTTTGTCACATTTTCACTGAGCACCGGCGACTTGTCCATTCACAGTTGATTTATCAAAGGTTAATTTCTTTTGATTTTAAGATTTCAGTTTCGAAATTAGTATTTTAGGGTTTAACTCTTTTCCTATTTTTGTTGTCACATATTATTCCGATTTACAGTTTTAGACGGATTTCAAAAAATAAATTCATATGCGATGTTGTTTTCAGACGGATTTAATTTAATTATTGTGTGGGCTGGGCAATGTCATAGTTGATTTCAGTTCTAAGGGGGAACACAAATTGGAACTGAAAACAGTCAAGTAAATTCCAATGCAAAATAGGAACTGTGAATGCGGTTAAAATTTATGTCCTTCGTGATTAGTATTCAATATGCTGAGATTTTGAGAAAATGATATTTTTGGTACTGTTGGAAGTAGAATATATTTGTATTGTGATTTTTTCTCCCCTTATATGAAGGATGTATCATGTATCAACTTTAATTTTGAATTTGTTAATATGATGTTAATTAACAGAGCAAAAGTATTATGATGTTTGCTCCAAATCTCAAGGGTGTAAACTTGCAAATATAAAATATTTGGATTGTGATACTTGATCTAATTCTCAAGGTACAATTCTGCAAATATAAAATAGATGGATCAATAATTTAACTCTATATACACATACAAATTGGATCAAACAATACTGATATTTACAATTTAAAAAGGAGAAAAGTGGCTGCATTGTATTCGATCCTTTTGGATTCACAAAATTCTAATGATTTTAAAATTAGTTTTATTGTAATTACTTGTGAATTTGTACGAGTTGTATGTTGATACGATATAGGAAAATCTGACTAATTTATATATGTATATGATGATATAAATTAGGGATGACCCAATGGTGGTGCCTATTGAGATAGTCGATTGTGGGGTGTGTATGTAAGTGGTGGTTGTTGAGTTGAAATGTGAGTTCTTAAACAAGAACGCATGGAGGAATGGGTAAAATTTAAATCGGATGAAGGGGAGGAAGTGCCTTGTGCAATGAGCGTGGAATCAATTAGTGCACCCCTCTTTTATTTTCACAATTTGTTTTTTTTTTCTAAAACTATTTTTAGCAAAAATATTCTGCATTCATTTGGTTTTTCTAAACTTATATTTTTATTTATGTACTGAAAATATTGATTTTTACCAGATTTTTGTTCCTATTTGGGTTGTGGAGCATTTTTAGGGGACTCCCATACGAAAATGCAAGACTGAAAACTGTATGTATTTTTATTATAAATGAATTTTGGTAAAGACTTGCGTTAGGCCAGATTGACGGGTCATGACCCGTTAGGCCAGATTGATGGGTCATGGCCCGTTAGACCATCTGACCCGATACTATAATGTATTGGTTTTTGAACTATGATGTATTGATTTTTGTATTCAAAAGTATTAGTTTTTCATAAATATCTGACCCGTGTTATGATGTATTGGTTTTTGTATTATGATGTATTGATTCTTTTACTATAATGTATTGGTTTTTGTACTATAATGTGCGGTATGAAATCTTGGCCTAACAGATGATCCGTTAGTCCGGCCTAACAAGAGTGTTGCCCATGAATTTTTATTTTGACTTTATAGTGTATCTAAATCTATTTTTACATGTTTATGTGGATGCGTGGTGGAAGACATTTATTGAGGGCTAAGTATTGTGCAATAATTCTCCTGAGCGATGCCAACGACGTGAAGAAACAATTGAGAAAGATGTAATTGAGAGTATGAATGTCCTAGAGACAATCAGATTTAAAGACATTATACTTGATCACAATTATTATATATATCGTAATATATATGGCATTGCATTTATTGAATTATTATTTTGATTGTTTGTGATTATTCATATAAATGTTCCCGTAGAGTTAATGTTTTCATTGATATGGTGAGATGTCATTGATAAAACATTACTCTTAAAATAGCCCCGACTAACGATTATCAAGATTGGGATATTGATAATATAATATATATCGGCATGTGGTCTGTGTTAGAATAAGGTGACCAACAAGCCAACTTGTGGCTGTGGTCTGACCATTCTCTTGTAATACAATCGGTTTTTTATTCGTAATAATATCTTTAATACTTATTGGCATTCCATATCTTTTATCCCATGCTAGTTGCATAGGTATGGTCCTGATGAAGTTACAGTTTCCGAACGCCACGCCGGAGCACCTGCCGCTGCTGCCACTGGAGAGACGAGCCGCTCCCGACAGCGTCGCCGCCGTTCCCGAGCAGTTGCCGCAGCCGCGCCGAAC
>BMAC01000562.1:391463-408511 GCA_014905375.1 Phtheirospermum japonicum | reverse complement strand
CTTATTACGGTGGATTGGTCTAGCAGAACCGTGAGATAATCCAGCACGTAATGTAACTCGTCGAACTTGTTCCTAGTCAAAGGGTTCCTGCTGCTGTGCCATTCCGAACGCCACGCCGGAGCACCTGCCGTTGTTGCCACTGGAGAGACGGGCCGTTTCCGACAGCGTCGCTGCCGATCCGAACGCCGAGCTCTGGCCGCCTCGTCTCCGGAGCTTTGGCCACCACGTTGCTCCTCCGCCGTGCCGTGAGGTAACGAAAGCTGTTCCTGGTGATGTAAATATATATATATATATATATATGTATACTGTGAGATGTCAACATATATATATGTGTATGCTATGTGATATAAATATATATATGTATGCAGTATATGATATATATATTTAATAGAAGAAGAATGCATGCATGTTGTGATATATATATATATATATATATATATATATAGATATAATATGTAATGCATGCATGTTGTAGTATATATGCATTCTGAGTATATACATATTATATATATATGTGCTTGTGATATATGTTATTATATATATAATTACATATATGATTAATATAATTAATATATATATAATTGTTATATGTATGGTTAATATATTAAATAGAAATCTATCACGCTCGTTCGATTTTACGAAAATCAAATTGTTACTTTTTGAAAGTAATTTAAAACATTGTTTGAATTAATTGAAATTAAAATGGGCCGTCGTCAATTGAATTCGATTCAAATTCCTTTTATATAAAAATTTTTATTTTCCGCTGCGCGACGGCACCATCAAATCCCAACAGTCTACATCACATTTTAGAGAATGCTGTAAGTCTCACGACTGCGAATAATAGTTATTCGTAATGGACACATGGATACTTTGGAGAGTATTGGTAAACCCTACTGATAAGTTATTTATTGTATGTCTATAAACTTATCAGTGTATAAAGCGTGTGATAATCCTTCGACTTGAGGTCAATACACACCTTATTTGCTGAGTGGTGTACTTTGACCATAACCAATGCCTGCACTCCTTTTGGGGTAGATACGGCTTGTGTTGGGTGCACCATGATGTAAATGAAGGTGGTAGTTGAGCCAAGAAAGAATTTATTCCTCGATTAGAATTTCGAGAGAGATCACTCATAATCTCTATATTAGGTCGACTAAAGTCATTGGCCAATGCAAGAGACATGTTCAATATAGTAATTGAAGTACTRTCTAGTTGTCGACTAATAAAGATGAGATAAATTGATTAAGCCATTGAGATAGACACTTGGATAAATCTTAAGATTAATCTAGTGATTCGGAATGAAAGGAATTTCACCAAAGCTTTGTATAAAGGTTATAATTCGCTGAGTTCAAGTGAATGTTCTTTATATATTGAGTTCGTCCAACTAAGTCGTCTAGGAGTTTTGTTTGGATCATCATTGGACTGATGTCATATATAAAGGCCTATAGGGTCACACTATATGCGATTAGTTTTCCGATTTAAGAGTGTATCAAGAAAGAATTAAATATTCAATTTAGAATTGTAATATTTAATTATTAATAATTATGATATTAATTTCTATTTGATAGAAGTTATTTAATTAAATTAAATTGGATCTGAATTTAATTATCTATGTTATATTAATAAAGGTACTTGGGCCAAAATTGCTTTAGGCCCATGTCTTGGACAGTTCAACCCTTTTTAGGATTAGGGTTCTCTTATGTACCTAGTATAAATATAACATAAAGTCATAAGTTAAAAACAATGAAAAATATGAGTTTTTAAAACACAATAACAAATCCTGAATTTGAGATTGGGAGTTCTTGAGTTTTTGTAGGATTTCCTAACTTTCTTCACGATAGCAATACACTAGAGTTGGATCGTGCAGTCGAAGATTTAATCGCGTGGATACCATAGTATTGAACTCGGATCTGAATTTACTGTAAGGGTTTCATGCTTTTATCTCGTTTATTTATCGTATAAATATATTCGTTCATAGGATGGATCTGTTGGATTCAAAATTTTAAAACTTCCGCTGCACGAGCATGGTGTTCGTCTCTACAAATTCCAACAGTAATTGAATTTTCGAATTCCAGGAAGGGAACAAAGAAATGATGACCAAGTCTTTCAAGATTCCAAGGGATATTTATAATGATTCATGGTTTCGAAGCATATTGGTGTTGATGTTGCATGTATGAATGGTGCAATTTATGTTGTTAGTGGATTAGATGGAAATGAATACTTGATTTTGTTAAAAGATCTGATCCTAAATTTGGTCTACCGTTGCTAGTATGAACTCAAGAAAAAGATCTTATTCTTTGATTGTACTTAATGAACACCTATATGTTTTGGGTAGTTACAATGAAGACTCATTATGAAACACATTTTATAAGAATTAAGATATTTTTTGCGATCGTGTGAGTTTCGCAAAAATCTTTGTTATCGAGATTTACTCTGTAATTATCATTATTTAATTATTTTCACATTTGGAATGGACCAAAAAGTCCTACTGGTCTTTTTTTTTTCTTTTGATTAATATGTATCTGTTTTCTGTTATGAAGTATTGAAGTTTATACTCAGACGTACTAGTATGTGTCAACTTGGTTATCTTATACTCTTAGTTTGTTACTGAAATGTTGATGGAGTTGCTAGTTTATATTAATGGTGTTGTTTGTTTAACTATTGTACCTTTTCTTTTCATGGAGATTTTTGGAATATGCACAAGTAATAAAAGTTTCTCCAAAAGGAAGTTATTTGTACTAATATTTTTATAATAAGGTATTGGGTTTTTGATAAAAAAGTATTGGTGTTTCAAAATGAAAAGTATTATTTATTTGTCAAATCTGAAGCACAAACACATCAAATTAGAACTTCAAGTTTGGAAATCTTAGTCCCCATTTTTTGTAAATCCTTAACAAAATATTTTGTATTAGTTTTGTAAAACAATGTATTGGTTTATGTACTACAATGTATTGAGTTTTTGTAAAAATGTATGGTTTTTATTATGCAATCACAAAAGTTTTCCTATAATTAAGTAGTTATTTATGTATTATAAGTTAAGAACTTTTTTTTTTTTGGCAATAAGATGTGTTAGTTTGTTATGCAATGTATTTTATATTTCGAACACACTGCAAATATATAAACCAATACGATTGAACAGAAAAACCAATACGCTTGAATACAAAAACTAATACACTTATCAAATACAAGTAGAAAATACCATAAAGCATGAAGATAGTAGCAAATAAATATCACACTATCAAAATACCAATTTACACCAGTCAATGTGAGTACATTTATAAATATAAATATTCAACAACTACCGTTATGCTAAAATAATCGTCGAGTGGGAATTTTAGAACCAAACTTCTTTGATTGACTTGATCTATTTGATGTGTTACCAATCTTATTCTTCTTCTTCTTGCTTTTCTCAAGATATGACTTCTCTCTTACTTTTCTCCCCTTTGTATTTGCCTTGCAGGATCCAAAATACTTTTCTCCCCTTCTCTCTTAGTCTTCTTCTTGCTTTTCCGAACACTAAAACCAACTTGATGCGCATGGCCACAATACAACTCATAGATGTTTTCAAAATTCTTACTCTTTACACCAATAAGAGAACCTAAAATTTGCGTGCAATTCACATGAGCACTGCGATATTATTTTTGAAGTGCTAACCCAAAAAATATATTTTTTTATTTGTGGACTAGAGTCCAAAATCCAAAATAATGCTCTGAATAAAAAACTTAGAAGAAGACTACGATTTTGTTTTTGAGATGATAACCGAAAAAAGGTTTTTATCATGGCGTTCACTACTAGAATTGAGTGCAGTAAAAAGGACAAATGTCGTTCCTATTAGGGGTGGCTATATGAGGCACGACACGAACACGACACGAAAAAACAGGATTTGGGCTGAGCATTATCGGGTTCGGGCCTTATCGAGCTGGCACGATAAGGCACGTTAAGAAAGGGGTTGATAACGGGCTATACCGATAAATACGATAATATTTTAATTTTCTCTTTTTATATTCATTTACTCATTGTTAGTATTTGTAATTTTTAATTTATCATTAGTACATTTGTCATATTATAATTTTAAATGTATTTGACAATTTGTATTGATAATTTTATAAATATGTATTATATTTATTAAGAAAATCATGTATTTTATTAATTAACGGGCCTAGTGTGCTTAACGGGCCGCATTAAATAATTTCAGTGTTTTTGCTTATCGTGCCTATTGTGTCATGCCGTGCTTTTCGTGTTTCTATCGTGTCGTGTTTGGTTTAGATTATAGGCCTGTTAAGCTTATCGTGCCGTGTTCGTGCCTATGCTTATCGTGTCGTGCCTTATCGTGCCGGCCCGATAAGAGCCCGACACGACCGATTTGCCACCCCTAGTTCCTATACATGCTGTTATCCTTACTTTTGCTCTATTAGTACGACAAGTTCATTCCAAAAATATTGTTCCTATACACATCTGTATGCATCTCTACAGAATCCTTACTTTTGCTTTATTGGTACGACAAGTTCGTTCCAAAAATATTGTTCCTATAGACAATTATCTTTACTTTTGCTCTATTAGTATGACAAGTTCGTTCCAAAAATATTGTTACTATAGACATCTGTCTGCATCTCAGCAATGAACGACAAGTTCGTTCCAAAAATATTGTTCTATAGATATCTGTTTGCATCTCTACAGGAATGACATCTTAGTGCCGAATGTTGTTTTGTAAACTTCTGTCTGCATCTCTACAGGAATGACATCTTAGTCGCTCCTACAACTTAGAACATTTGTCTGCATCTCTACAGGAACGACTCTCCGCAATGAACGACAAGTTTGTTCCAAAAATATTGTTCTATAGATATCTGTTTGCATCTCTACAGGATATAACTTAGAACATTTGTCTGCATCTCTACAGGAACGACATTATAGTCGCTCCTACAACTTAGAACATGGAACGACATTTTTCATTGGCCTGCGCAACCATCAGCCCGCCGCTGGCCCACCAAGCATGCGCATTAAATCTTTAAATTTCTCGAAATGAAGTCAAGAGGATTCGAACTCCCGACCTCCAGGGTGAAGGAAAGGAGCCTCACCGTTGGGCCATCCACAAGAGATGTTAGATCTTTTACATTTTTTAAATTTATTATATACAATAGTTAAACTTACAAATTATATTTATTAATTATTATTTAAAAGTGTATTACAATATATAATATGTATATAAAATTATATTATGATTTAGACAAAAGTAAATATGAAATTAGAAAAAACTTATATTAACTGGTATTATTTTGAAAAAATATTATTACATCTATTTATAAATAATGATAATATAAATATATTATTATTATTTAAGATAAGAGTGTGTTATAATTATATAATATATATTGAAAATTATATTATATAATGATTAAAATATAGTATACTTAGATAATAACAAATAAAAAATAGAAAAAAATTATAAAACTTTGTATTTTTATTTAATAAATTATTTATTATTTATTATATTTTTTATTTATTGAATATATCACTTAAATTAATTGTATGTACATTATATTTACTAATTATTATATATTATTACTAAATTGAATTAGAATGTGGGAATTAGGCAGCAGTAACATTAACTCACTCCTTGAGCATTTGCTTCCGGGTTGGTTAAGATATAAATAGTGTTCTATTGGAACGATTTTGATATTTATAGGGGCGACATGTCATTTCAATATGTTGGTGTTCTGGTTGGCACAACTTTGATATTTGTAGGGACGACATATGTCGTTTCAATATGCAATTTGACCTACAGGCACGACTAATGAATGTCGTGCCTATATATATATATATATAAAAGTATATTATTTTCTTTTTAAGTTCAATACAAAATATAAAGTAATAGATGAAAACTAAATATCAAGAAACTTGATACTAAATAAATACTTGTTGACGAAATGGCAAGATCTTCTTCGTCGGTCACGCAACTTCAAATATCAAAACTATATTACTTTCTTTTTAAGTTCAATACAAAATATAAAGTAATATATGAAAACTAAACATCAAGAAACTTGATACTTAATAAATACTTGTTGCCGGAATGGCAAGATCTTCTTCGTCGATCACGCAACTTCAAATATCTTGTTTATCACATGTTAGTACACTCTATATTACTTTCTTTTTAAGTTCAATACAAAATATAAAGTAATATATGAAAACTAAATATCAAAAAACTTGATACTTAATAAATACTTGTTATATATATATATATATTTTTTTTTTTCACTATAGAAACGACATAAATGTCCTTTCAATTTGTCGTTTCAATTAGTCTCAATTCTTGCAGTTGTTTGGGAACGATTTTTTTTTTCCCCGCCCGATTTCACTACATTCTCACCTTCTAATCCCAGCTCACACTAGGGTTTGATGTCTGGACTTCTGACTATTTATAATCCCATTTTCGTAATTAAATGGTCAATGAAGGACAAAATAGACAGTCCAATACCCTTTTATAAGGACAGCCAGGTCATTTACCACCTGGGACAAACTGGAATATCGTACTTCGGGTCAAGGTGGGGCAGTTTTATCCCACAACTGTTGGATAGAGTGTCGGGCTTCGAATATGATCTCAGGCTTCAAACAGAAAATAAACATGGAAAAAGATGGGATATCCCTCTTAATCCCATATCCCATCAACCAAAACAATCAATCCTTTGGATGGGAGAGAGTGCAATGAACTATTCTTGTGCCCCCACCCCATGCCATCCTTTGACTTTTTTATAGCTATGGGACCGTGATCTCATCTCGTGAGCAGATTAACTAAGGTACTAATATCAATATAATAATATATTACATCAATTAGTGTCTAAGCTAGCTTTTCATCAATATTTAGGAGTATCTAGCTAGCAATCCAAACTGTATTACAGATCCGGGGGAGGATTTTCCTAATATCCTATTCGTATTTATCTCATAAACTCATCCTAAATCATTAATTAAGTATGTTGTCGACTAATATAGTTGACTGTAACATTTAGATTAGAATTATCTATGCTTAACTAACATGGCGTACGTTTGTTTAATCTATTTTTGTTAGTAATAAACAAACATTTCCATCTTTCTCGCTAAATGGAATGATGAATTAACCTGTAATAATAACTTTCTTCCTTCAAAGAAACTAATGATATTTTTCATTAAATTTTTTGGCTTTCTTATAACTGTTGCCGAGTTAGGTAAAATTTAAAAAAAAAAAAAGAAAAGGGAAAGAAATGTCTTTATTATCATAGGTGCATACGAACCACGAAGTACGAACATATAGATGAAAAGGAAAGTACCGTGGGCAACAAAATTGGAAGATAAGGCTTGACCATATTTTGTAACATAAATGGATGAGAGTTTTTAAAGTAGAAAGAGGAAAGACAACTTTAAAACTTAAAACAAGAAGTTGTCAAAATAAGGAAACTTTTCCAATATGACATGAGTATCTCTAATGCAAAATCATGAAATTAAAAAGGATTGAAAAAAAAATATTAAATTTTAAATATTGCTCTTAACAATATATATAATTAATTTAAATTTTATGATCCAATCATGTTATTTCTCTCTATTTATAAAAAAAAGTAAAATTATCACATATATAATATTAACATTGATCCCATAAATTTTTTTAATGTCAATATTTTTTATCATATAAGCGTGATTAATACTATTGAACCGGAAATGCTCTGAAACATTAAACATGACAATTTTGGAGCGTGAGTTATACTTAAATCGCGGCATTTTTTATGTTAATTTTTTATACAGATGATAAATGATAATTATTCGCTTGATTACACATGACAATAGACACGAAATAGATGATGATTACACTATTCATGATCATTTTTATTTTTCTTCTCCCGCCAATGATCACTTTAACTCATTTTCTAGGGGAAAAAAACATTCACACACTAAACATTATGAAACATTATCCTTTTCATATGTAAATCCCAATATTAATTTACTCATTCACACAATTTTATTTGTTAATTATAAATAATCATTTTTACTGTATTTATATCGAATCAATTTTAATTACATTATATTTTTATTGTTACATGGGGATTATCAAAATTTCATATTTTCTTTATATTTAAAACAAATGTATATTTAATCGCGTCTATTTGACAGTGCCACGACTAGCCAATCGTCTATAAATTTCTCTCTCTCTCACTCTTCCACCACCACTCCAGTTTTTTTTCTCAAAACTCTCTTTTTCTTTCTTTGTTTCTTGTTTGTTTCTTATTTCGCTCAATTTATTAGTAATAATATAACGATAGGATGCCCCCGCATTGGATTCCCGAGTTAACAATCCAGGGTACTCAATTCCTGGGAATGGAAACCGCTTCTTCTCTATCCGTTAAAAGGTAAATACATTCGAACATGGTTAATTCGTGAAATTATATTATCCGGATTAGCCATTTAACGATGTCATATTTATTTCGTGTATATTTACAGATTGGAAGGAAAAGTAGCAATCGTAACCGGAGGCGCCAGAGGCATTGGAGAGGCGGCCGTGAGACTCTTCGAAGCCCACGGCGCCAAGGTAATTATCGCCGACGTGGAGGACAATCTCGGAAACTCACTCGCTGACTCACTCTCCCCCGACGTCACCTACGCCCACTGTGACGTCACCTCCGAGTCCGACATCGAAACCCTAGTCAACTCCACGGTCTCCGAGCACGGCAAGCTCGACGTCATGTTCAACAACGCCGGCGTCCTCGGCAACCAGTCCAAGCGCAAGAGCATCCTCGACCTCGATGCCGACGAGTTCGACCGGATCATGACGGTCAACGTCAGGGGCACCGCGCTCGGGATGAAGCACGCGGCGCGCGCCATGGTCAACGGCGGCGGCGGGGGGTGTATAATATCGACCGCCAGCGTGGCGGGGGTGATGGGCGGGCTCGGGCCGCCACCCGTACACGCGCTCGGAAGCACGCGAATCGTCGGGCTGACGAAGAACGCGGCCTGTGAGCTGGGCCGGCACGGGATCCGGGTCAACTGCAATCTCGCCGTTCGGAGTGGCGACGAGGATGCTGCTGGGCGCGTGGCGGGCTGACGGGGACGAGTCCGACGGCTTTAGTGAGGCGGAGGTGGAGAAAATGGAGGAGTTTGTGAGGGGTTTGGCGAATTTGAAAGGGGAGACGCTGAGGGCGAACGATATTGCGGAGGCGGCGCTTTTTCTGGCGAGTGATGAGTCGAGGTATATAAGTGGCCATAATCTCGTCGTTGATGGTGGTGTTACTACGTCTAGGAATTGTGTTCGTTTGTAGTCAATTTGTATGACTTTAATTACATGTATTCATATATGTCAATGATTGATCTGATGATTTGATCAAATTCAGAATTTAAAATATTCCTGGAGAAATTAAGATTGTTTTGAAAAAGAGAACCACCCTAATTTAATTTCAGTTAACTTTAATTTTGATCGTGTTAGCATAATTGATGTTCACATGTTAATTCGAAGAATTATACCATACTTTGATTGGATTATTTAATTTTGATCATGTTAGCATAATTGATGTTCACATGACACACTTGAATAATTCAACTATTGATTGACTAAGTACTCCTTGATTAACTCTTCAGCTATAGATTATTATATATGCATTTTATGTGTTGAGCTTGACTTGCTTTTGGAGACGGGCACTGGGAAAAGCTAGTGTAATCCAAGTTAGATTCCCACATATCATTGTAACTTTACATATGTTGTCCCGAAATTTCCAAGCACATGTACAGTACTAATCGATCCACAATTCTTGACTTTCCCTGCAGCACTTTAGATTAACTATTAAGCCCTCCAAGTATAATTAGCTAACTAATCCCATGCATTACAAGTATATATTCTGTCCAGTGTTTCTGTTTCATAATTAGCAGCTGTTTTTTCTGAGTGTGTAAAGGGTTTGGGTGGGTAGTGCTGGCAAATCGGTCGTGCCGGGCTCTTGTCGGGCTAGCATGATAAGACACGACAACAATAAACATAGGCATGAATACGGCACGATAAGCTTATCGAGCCTAAAATCTAAATGCAAACATGACACGATAAAACACGAAAAGCACAGCACGGTACGCTACGATAGGCACGATAAGCAAAAATGCTGAATTTATTTAATTCGACTCATTAAGCACATTAGGCCCGTTAATTAATAAAATACATGATTTTCTTAATAATTATAATATACCTATAAAACTATCAATACAAATAGTCAAATAAATTTAAAATTATAATATGACAAATGTACTAATGATAAATTAAGAATCACAAATTCTAACAATGAGTAAATGAATATAAAAAGGGTAAATTCAAATATTATCGTGTCTTATCGAGCTAGCCCGTTATCAACCTGTTTCTTAACGTGCCTTATCGTGGTAGCCTGATAAGGCACGAACGCGATAAGTGTCAGGCCCCTATTATTTCGTGTTGTGTTCGTGTCGATCAATCGTGTCGTGCCTCATATTACCACCCCTAGATTTTGGGGTAATATAATAGCATGTATAATGGTAAAATAAATGGTTGAGTTTAAGTGACATCAACGGTGAGTTGGAAGGAAATTGTGTGATGTTAGCAGCTTCAATGTTGAGATGATATTGTAAAATTATTATTTTATTTTTTAATAAAAATAATAAATAAAATACTGAACATTAAAAATAATTAAATACTTTACATCTAATTAAAATAATTAACACAAATGACAAATAATTGAATAATTAAATATATTCAAATAATTAAAAATATTACAAAATAATTAAAAATATTACAAATAACTCAATAATTAAAAACATTACAGTATGTGATTACTAATGCTAATCACGGCTTCAAAAAAGTTTTGACAAACCCAAAAAGCTGCATGCCCGTTCAACTTCGAATAGTACTACTAATCTTTGTCAATGACAATTGACAGTATGTGAATTGTCCCATTGTGAATTGTCCCATTGTATATAGGGGTACAAAAGAATCTAATCATTTTTATTCGATTCGGTATTTGAATTTGTTTATTGACATTCAAGTTCGAAATTGAAAATTCAAAATAAGAATCTAAATAGAAAAATTTTATTTGATTCGCACGCGAATACGAATATTAATTCACTACAAGAATTATGCTTAAAAGGGACGACAATTTAGCAATGACATTTAAGTCATTTCTATAGACATTACATATAGGTACAATATATTAATCGTGCCTATAGGTCGGATATCATTTGAAAAGACAAATGTCGTCTCAGTTGCTACGAAGTTGTTGATATATTATCAGTCATTAGGGACGATGATATTCCCACAGTTTAGCCCATCAATTAATAATCCCATTTATTTATAATAATTATTAAGAGCGAACTCCAAGGCAAGTTCAAGTCGGTAAAACTCCTACGAGAATCTTAAGAAACTCATAAATCTTATTAAACTTGATTGATTATTCAAATGGCCCAAAGGCTTACATGTTTATAATAGATATAACAAACCCTAATACTACTACTGCTAAACCCTAATTCTATTAATTAATAAATATGATTAACTACTGTTAAACCCTAATTCTATTAATTAATAAATATGATTATTAATTAATAGGCTAAACTACCAAACCCTAATTCTATTAATTAATAAATATGATTAATTAATGGGCTAAACTATCAAACTCTAATTCTATTAATTATAATAATCATTAATTAATAAATAGGATTATTAACTAATGGGCTAAATTAGGGGCGTATCAGACGACATTTTGTCGTTTCAATACAAAACTAAAGTCGTGCCAGTATACAACATTGTTAACCTTCACCAAACGTAAGTAAATATCCTTGTAGTGAGTTAATGCAATATATATTGCAACGACAAGTCTTTCCAATAGATTATTATAATCGTCCCAAAAACTCATATACTTACTTTAATTTCCAATAACCTGCAACTTCACTTTTCATTTTTTGCTCTCACAGAAAGAACGTGGAAGCGATGGAAGACAAATATTCTCGGTTATTCTCTTTGATCTAAACAAAATTTGCAACGTCTTGTCCTTCCAATATTTTATTAATGTCTTTCCAACAAGAACATGACACAAGATAAGAACCAAGCAGCAATGGCAAGAGATTTTTGAGAAAACAAAATAACTGTATGAATCAGTTCTTCTTTGTTTCGTGTTTGTTCTCAAAATCTCATAATTGTGAAGATATTGCTTTTATTCATCATACACACAAAATGTTCAAAGTTAGGCAAACAAAATATTAACTTCCAAATTTAGTAGGCAAAGTGCATCATGTTATTTTGGCTAGTAATAAAGTAAGGGAAACAAAATAATATTAGATTGATATAGTGGAAATGTCTGAACCATAAAGCTCCAAATTAAAAACAATCAAACCAAGAAAAACATATAATTCCCATTTTTGAGTTTTGTATCAAAAACTTTCAATTTCCAGCATATCCCTTTCACAACACAAAATCTAAAAGCTCAATATTTTAAATAGTTAGAAAAACATATACTATAAAACTATATGCAAAATCAATTGAACATTATAAACCAACTGAATTTTCAATGAACCACGAAAAATTCAAACAAGATGAAGGAAAAAAAGGACTCACATTTGGTATAGGAGCAAACTGGTCGAAGCGCGTTCCCAAGGATCAAACTGGCTTGACTTGATGAAAATGCGGCCCGAACCCATGAAGCACAACTATTGATCGGCGTACCATCGATGACCAATCAATACATCGCTCCTGCCCGCATCGACCTCACAAAGTCGACCGATTGGCCGGGATTTTCTCGCCACCGTCAATTGACGCGTCATCGGTACACGACTATTTTCTGAGTATCGACAGCTTGCGTCAATCGACAGATCATCGATGGCAGAGAAATCGTCGATCGATAGAAGGCCATTTTCGACTATTTTTGGGCAAAATTACCATTTTGTCCCCACTTTCCCCTATTTAAACTCAATACCTAATTGCATTTTAGGTGGTCTTTTACTCCTTAGGGTTTGAGAGCCCAAGCTTATCTTTTTCATCCTTTTGGTCCTCCAAGCATAAACCATCCTTAGAACCTAGAACCATAGTTAGATTAACTAGTAGAATTTTAACTTAGTTTCTAGATTAGTTTAATTTGTAGTTGGATTAGCTTATTGTACTTGGTGAAGATTTCTTATGTATGGGTTGTAGTTTGAATGTTAAGCTTTTCTTTTTTTTGTTCTTGAGCCTTGCGTTTTCCTCCATTATTGTCTTCTTTCTTTTTTTCAAGTTTCTTTACCTCTTTTAGCATGCTTTAGGTAGTTGGTAGTGTAGAGCAAGTGCGTATAGCCACAATTAGCTTGTAGTTTACTTGTAGTGTAGAATAGAACTTTAGGTTAGTATGTGTAAGACTAACATGTTTATAGCTTGTCCAAGAGTAGATGCTTCTGTTAATCTGTTTATGCTTTTAGTTAATTATTCATGATTTCACTAAGCTTGATCATGCATTTCTTTATTGGTTTAATTATATTTTTGTTTGCTCTTAAATTATGTTATTAAATTTCTTATTGAGTTTAGATTATAGTTTATGAGATCAGGGTCTATATGTATTTAGAACTATCAATTGGTAATTATCGGGTATTTAATTGAGAGTCGTGATTGACAACCCCGATTTGTAAATTAAGTGTCCGATAAGTTGCCAATTGGCCGTGGAGACAAGTTTAGAACCGTAAACCCCAATTTTATCGATCCTTTAAAACTCATTGATTTCATTTCTCGTCATTTAAATTATCGTCTTAATTGCCAAAAACTCAAAAATTGAAATTTGATTGTGTGTTTAGCCTAGATTTTTCTTTATTTTCTCTTTCTTGATTCAAACAAAAAAAATCACTCCCAATTAGTCTTTGTCATTAGATTCGACTTGACTCACCTCATCACTCTTCAATCTACGTTGTTCTTTACAGACGATCCTTAAACATTTGAAAAAATGGAGTGCATCTTAGATTACTTTAGTAGAATCCCAATGAGAGGTATAAGGGTTATTAACAAACTGGCTCAATTGCTGAACACCATAAACAATACCAGGCATAGTTAAATTGAGGTATATCATTCGGCTAATTAGTCTCATATATCTCTCAGGCTTAGCGGAGCACCTTTTTGTGCCTGGAGCTTCAACACTTGTGGAAAAGGAGTTAAAACTGGTGCACAATCAAGCATTCCCATATCTTCAAGAATATCTGAAATATACATTCTCTGATTAAGAGATGTACCTGTGGGATTTCTAGATATCTCAAGACCTAGGAAATATCAGTATCTTCCAGATCCTTGATGGTAAAATTTTCATGCAAACACACTTTTAGAGCAACAATGTTTGAAGGGTGAAAGCCTGTGATGAACACATCATCTACATAGACAAGAAGTGCCAAAAAACTATCTTTATAAGCCTTGATAAACAAATAATGATCATTTGATGATTGTTCAAACCCAAACTCCCTTAACTTTTCATAGAGATCCATGTTCCACTGTCTCGAAGCCTATTTTAGACCATATAAGGGCCTTTTAAGATGGCAAACATCTACAGAATACCTTTAAAGTAGCCTTTAGGGATGGTCATATAGATGTCCACATCCAAATAGCCATGAAGGAATGCATTAGTTATATCCAGTTCCCACTCTTTCATTGTAACTAAAGCTATAAACATTCTCACTATGACAAGCTTAGCAATGGGAGATAAATTATCCGGATAATCCACACTGTACACCTGATTATAACCCTTAGCTACAAGCCTGGACTTATATCTATCAATTGTACCATCTGTCTTGGTTTTAACCTTAAACACCCATTTACATTCAATAACCTTCTTACCAGGAGGTAAAGAAGCCGATTAGCTTTTGAGTGATCTCCCACTTCTTCTAGGAAATGAGGTTGATATTTCATTACAGGAGAAAATGGAGCAGTCACAACATTAGTAACAAAATCATTGAGCCGCATTAGCTTTTGAGTGATCTCCCACTTCTTCTAGGAAATGAGGTTGATATTTCAGCATCATGCAAAGACTTTGAAGCATCAGTTGTTGTAGGTGAGTCTAAATCAAAAGACAATGGGATATCATTATCAGCTATAGGTACGCTGATAAGAGGAGAAGATTGATCAAACTTGAGGGCTATGGTCTGATATGGAAATGTATCCTCAAAAATGAACATATCTGGAAACTTGAATTCTGTCAAAATCTAGGTTATATAACTTGTAACCCTTTTGACCTGATTCATAACCTAGAAAAACATATTTATTTTCTCCATGTGAAAATTTGTCCTTCTGCGGTTGTAGATTAATAGCATAATCTAAACAACCAAAGATCTTCATCCTTCCATAATCTCTCCTGACTTTATGCAACACCTCACATGGAGTTTTCCGGTCAAGAACTTTTATGGGTGATCTGTTAATAATATTGACAGTTGTGAGTACAGAGAATACCTAAAATTTGGAAGAACATGAACTTGAAACATCAAAGTCCTGAAAACCTCCAACAAATGTCTATGCTTCATTTCTACTACTCCATTCTGCTGAGGAGTATAAGGTCATGATCTCTGATGAATATTACCATTGATAGCCACTACAAAAAAATTGGGATATGTTGACGGAAAATGCTAACAGGCAATAAGCCGTCAGCATATACTGACGAATTGCTGACGGGTCAATATGCAGACAGGTACCCGTCAGCAATATTAAAAAAAAAAAACAATGATGACGGGCAAAAGGCCGTCAACAATATATAATATATATATAATTATTTAAAGGGATACAAAATAAATATAAAAATATAAATTTATAATATTATAATTATAATATAATTTAAAATAATATTATATATTTATAATTAATAATATATAGAAATAATATTATATATTTCGAAATAATATATTTATAAATAATTTATTTATAATATATATATATATATACATAATATTTATAATAATATTATATATTATAATATCTTATTCATAAATATAATATATTCATAAATATAATATACTTATTATATACTTATATATTTACAAATAATATTATATATTTATAATACTTTATATATCATTATTTATATTTAATATATATATATATATTTATAATATATATATTTATATTTATAATATATATATATATATATATAAATATATAATATATTTATAATAATATTATGTATTTAAAATTTCATTATTCATAAATATAATCTACATTTATAAATTTAATATAATTAATTATAAATATAATTTAACTTAATTTACATAACTAATATATTTTAAAATATATAAACTCTCACATGTCACTACAAAAAAAAAAAAAAAATTGCCGATGGCCATATCCGTTGGTAAATCACTTACCGACGGATAACAGCCATAGGCGGAAGCCTTTGTCGGTAATTTCACGTGCCGATGAATTTCTCAACCCGTCGGCAACTTGCTGATGGATTTCCAACGGATATTGCCGCTGGTAAGCTGCTGTTGGGATTCTTTTTTTTTTTTGAATTTACCGACGGATATTATGCCCGTCGATAATTAATTAAAAAAAATACCGATGGCGTCCAAGATGTCGGCAATTGATTAAATAAATAAATTAACCTGATGGCGTACAAGCCGTCGGTAAATAAAATACTTTTAATTTTACCAACGGACATGGAAGCCGTTGGTAAATGTATTATTATTTTTTTATATTATTCTTATTAATTGGAACAATGGACCTATTTTTTTCATCAACTTATTTTACAAATATTTGAAAAACGCAAATACAAAATAAATTAAATAAATATAAATTCAAATCAGAATCAAATGAATTCGACAATAATAATTCATAATGAATTTTACAATAATAATCCAACATCCCGAGATCAAATAAACTAATCAGCATGAGGAGGAGGGGAGGGGGAGGGGGAGGGGGAGGAGGAGGCTGTGCTCTCATCGTGGTCATCGCGGCCCTAATACGCTCCACAACCTGTCGCTGGAGTCACTGCTCGAAGTCCATATGGAACTGTGCATGTGCCTCGCGCATCCTCTGCAACTCATCCTAAGAATCCACCCGTATCCTCCGCAACTCCTCCTGATGCCTCGTCTCAGCCTCCCCG
>BMAC01000562.1:360712-382336 GCA_014905375.1 Phtheirospermum japonicum | reverse complement strand
TTCGGCCCAAAATCATCCCACAACTATAAATACCCCATAATTCGGATTTCAAGCATACTTTAGCATAGTTTAGGTTACTTTTCCTACTTTTTACTTTTTCCTAGGGTTTCTAAGGCCTCTTAGGGGCTCACAACCACGATGAGTGCCGAGTTGTTTTCTTAGTTTCTCTTTAAATTTCTTAGTCTTAAATCTCTAGTTCTAGATTAATTTAGATTAGTTCTTAGGTAGATTAGATAGTTTAGATTCAAGATATTGACACCAAAACGCTGTGGGTTCTTCATAGTTTAATTAGTAAGTATTTATTCTTTTATTCTCTTTAATTTATTTATATTAATTAATTATTATTATTTCCATGACGAATCGTGGTTTTGATTGTGTTTGAGATTGAGATGATGATTTTGTTGATTGTTATAGGCTAGATCTAATGGGTCTAGAGTCTATATTCGTTGTGAACCATCAATTGGGGATACCCAAGCGATCGTGGAGACGAATCGAAGCTCTAGAACCCTAGTTTTCTTTATTTGTCTTAAAATCTTTAAATTAATTCTCTTAGAACAAATAAATTGTAGATCCAATTTCTCTTAGGTAAATTAATCTTAGATTTAGATAATTTATATAATTAGTTCTTAGTTTAAATAATCTTAGATTTAATTAATTAGATCGTAGTTTAATTAATCCTTAGTTTTAATTAAATTATATCTCTTAAAACAATTCAAACAAAACCCAGTTCTTGTGTTTATTTTTATTTATTTTCTCATTCTTGAACAACAAAAACAAAAGGAACTCCCGAGCCTAGTTTTCCTCGAGAGACGATTCGGTTCAACTTACCAACCTACACGCGATCCCGTTCTCTTGCGGGCGAGCTTTTAAAAATTTGACAAATATTTATAAGTAGGTACACAAAAGTTTGAATCACTCCTCTAACATCTAAACGACCTCGAACACATTGTTGAAATTAAATTAAAAATAATTCAAATTAAAACATTATATTATTTTAAGTGTTAAGTAATTATATAGCGTTATAACCTGGACCGACATAAATCACAAACTAATCATCAACATAACACATACCCATAAGATATAACCATACTACACCCACATTCTCAAACTGCCAAAAAATGGGCCAATTCGAGATTTAGTATCAAACTCTCTATTTGATGCTAAATCCCAAACGGGTCTAAGGTACGTATTCTAAAAGGGAACAATTCAAACTTTAGTATCAAACTCTCTATTTGATACTAAATCGAATTAAACGAGTCGAAAATACCTATTGTTCTTACTACATTAATCATACAAAATTTAAAAATAACAATATCAACCAAACACAACAATATCCACTAAACGCAAATATAATATACAATATACATTTTTTTTAAATCCGGCCGATCACCACGACCTTCCCATGCATGTACAATATACATTTTTTAAATCCGGCCGATCAACACGACCTTCCCATGCATGTAAAATATAAAATAAGATATTCGACATGCATCACAATATATGTAAGTTCGATAATGTAATACGATAACCTAAACTATGTTTAAATTCAATATAATTGAAATCTACATTTCTAGTTAAATACGATTGTACCCTAATTTCCTAAATATTAACTAATTTACCCTTAAACCTACATAAAATAATAATAAACATAAATCTTAAATATAAAAAATAGAAAATCCAAAAAAGATAATTCCAACCCTGAATTCAATTAAATCAAACCCTAAATCTAAACTCATTCACAATTGCATAAATCAAGCCTAAATTTCTAAATTGAACCCCCAATTAAATTTCTCAAATCCTAATTCCAAAATTCAAACCCTAAACCCTAAATTAAAGCCTAATTCAATGCCTCAATCGTAATTTAAAAAATCATAAATCATAAATTGAACCAAACCCTAATTACTAAATTGAATTACAAATCAAATTAAATCAATACCCTAAATTAAAAAAAATATTCAATTTGAATTAAAAGGCTAACATACCTTAATATATGACGATTGCAGTACTCCAACGGTGATCGGCGTGTGGCGGTGGCAGCAACTCCTCTCTTCTCCCTTTCCTCTCTCTGGCCCTCGAGCAAATTTTTTTTTTTGTTTAGGTTGATGTTGTGAATGGCAGAAGCTGGAGCGCCCATTTTATGAAGCTTACCGATGGACATAGGGCCGCCAATAATTTTGCCGGTAGCAAGATCTAGCGTTTCCGACAGAAAGAATCCATTGGTAAATAAAACCAGCATTTCCGACGGCTTTGTTTCTGTCAGCAAATAAAATCTAAATTATTTTTTATTTTTTAAAAACTTGCCGACGGACATGTTCCATCGGCATATTATATGTGCTTTATTGCCACCAATCTGAGAACTTATCGACGGATAAATATACCGAGGGGCTGCGTCTGTCGGTACGGTCAGTAATTGCAGTCGTCAGAAGGCTGTCGGTAATTTTCGTCGGAGTTTTCATGTTCTTTTGTAGTGTGTAATTAACTTGGCGAGACGGTAACACCACTCCTCTATTTATAAGAGGTCGTGGGTTTGAATCCCACCCACGCCATATTTGGGATTTAAATTGGTACGAGGTGGGTTGGGTTGAGGGTCGGGCTAGGCTAGGCCCACCCAATTTCTTTTATAATATTTTAGAAATGTTGACGGGTCAGGCCCGTCGTCAGCATTTGCTAATGGGTACGTTAATTCCGTCAGCAATCAATTTGCTGATGCCAAAAAGGCTGACGAGCAGTACCCATTAGCAAATTGATTGCTAATGGGTTTAATAACGGATCCGGCCGTCAACAAACAATATTTTTTTTTTGTCATGAGTGAAGAGAGATTGGTATTGAGATCCTATAAACTCTACACCGTTATCACTTCTGATAACTTTTACTACCATGTGAAACTGTTTCTTGACATCATCAAGAAGTTTTCCAATAATTTTGGTGCCTGAAATGTAAATCCATACTGCTCTACTACGATAATCTACTATAGTCTGAAAGTGTGGTGTCTTAAAGTAAGAACTCTCTGCATATGGACCCTAGATAGTAATATGAACAAGATCAAACAAACCAGATATATATGTGTCATTTATACCAAAGGCAACCACACATGTTTGGATTTATGACAAACCTCACAATTTCTTAAGAAAGATTTGTTTCCAGTAGTACAAGATGGTTTCAGAAATCCTATGATTTCAACACAATAGTTGAATCATGTCCCAAAACAGCATGCCCCTTGTTCAGAGTCACAGAAACGATCTCCGTGGATTTTAAAGAATCTACATTACACTCGGTGAGCTCATGAGAATGAAGAACATATAATTGACCTTCTGCCATTCCTGTATCATTTATTTTATGTGTTGAGTCTTGAATCACATAGTAAGTAGGGTAAAAAATGCACTGCAACCTTGTGCCTGAACAAGTTGTGATACTGAGATTAGATTATATCTGAAACTGAGAACCAGAAGAATATCTATGAGGATCAAGGTGGGAGAAATAGCAATATGACCCTTTTGTGACACTATTTTCACTGATCCATCTGATAAATGTATTTAAACTGCATATTCAAAGGACTCAATGTTGAACATGAACTTATTACTAGCAGACATATGTCTACTTGCACCAGTATCTAACTTCATGAATTATAATGTACTCCCTTAGCTCCAAGTAGACTATGATGTCTATATGATACCTATCATTCCTGCATGCTCAACACAATGACCAAATTGTGAGCCACCATCATAGCTGTCACTAGCCCCTGAAGGATTTGAGCAGCTATAAATTTTGTGATTTCCTTCTGAATCAAAGCTGAGATATCAGAATTATCCAATTCTTTTCCCTTTTCTCAACATTGCCCTTTTGTCGATACCCTGATCCACTATCCACCATATTCACAATAGATTTCACTCCATCTTCTCTATATTTTATTTTATACGAGTCAGGATATCTATCTATCTTAAAACATTCCTACATCCCATGTCCATTGACCTTGCTCACAATACAATTTTGCTTTATCTTCTTTTGATCTTTTAAAACCTCTTCTTCCTATAACTCCTAACCATTTGCTTATAGGAGCATATCCTCTACTTCTAACTAACTCCTAATGGTTTTAGCACTCATAGCAGCATCAGGTGTGTTAGAATTGGTTATCTGAATTGCTCTTTGTTTTTCAATTCTCTGCACCATGGAGTAGTCCATGTTCACTGAAGGTAATGCTTATATTAACAAAATCTGACTGTGTACATGCTCATACAAATCATTTAATCCCATGAGAAACTGCATTAATTTAGTATGTAGCTCCTTTTCAGCAATTGCCTTTCCTGCACCACATGAACATACTAACTATGACATTAGACAATTATATTCATCCCAGAAATCTTTTGCATTTCCACCGTATATAAAAGCATCAACAATTTCTTTCGAGATGGTATTTAAGGTCCAACTCACTACCATACAATCTACTTATTTCCAATTATCTTATTTTGGAGAATCCTCACTCAGAGGAACAATTTCCCCATTATTGAACCCTAATATTTATTTTGCAAAAAGTTCGATCACCATCAATCTACTCCATGAAAGGAAATTCAAACCAGTCAGAGTATGAGAAACAAGTATTAAGCCTGGATGATCTGATCCATGAAGCTGAAAAGGATCTTTTGGATGAGATTTTATTTGAACGAGCAGTGACTTGATTCACGATCGCATTATTCGATCGATTTCCTCCAGCAACAATCGAGTTCCAAGCATGTGATGTGGCCATGGATAGAAGTAAACCCTACGTTCTGGATACCATGAAGAAAATTTTAATCTTCCATCACTACAAAAAAATAGGCAAATGCTGACGGATTCTGCTGACTGGCCGAAAAACTGTCAGCATATGCTGACGGCCGCTGACGGGCGAAATTTACTGACGGCTTGCTGACGGGCAAAGGCCGTCAGTAAGAAGCCCGTCAACTTCCGTCAACATTTACGGGTTTGTTGACGGGCCGCTGACGGGCTCCTTTGCTGACGTGTATCAACCCGTCAGCATAATTAAAGAAATATTGATGGGTGCTAAACCGCCAGCATAATTAAAAAAGAATTAAAAAAATGCTGACAAGTACCAACCCGTCACCAATATTAAAAAAATTAAAAAAAATACTGACGGGTTTCGTGCCCGTCAACATATCTATTTTGAAGCAGATCAGATCTGCTTTCTGAAGAACAGGAGGACGAAGGAAAAGAAAAAAGAAAAACCCCATCCAACGCCACCCCAATTCGCTCCGCCCGATGCCAGCCACTACCGCTGCCTCCGCCTTGGACGCCAGCCCCAGTCCCACCGCCGCTACCTCCGCCCCAACCCCAGCCACCGCTATCCTCCGCTTGATTTCTCCCCCCCACTACCCGCCTCGCAGCCCCAGTCGCCGCTGCCCACAAGGTAAATTCCTTCCTCTCTCTCTCTCTCTTTTTAATTTTTTTTGAATTGTTTTGTGAATTAAGATTTTTTATTTTCAAAAATTATATGAAATAATTACATAATTGGTGTATAATTTAGGTATTATTATATAATTAGGGTATAATTTAGGAGTTTTTTATAATTAAAGTTTAGTTCAGGTATTATTGTATGTTTAGGGTATAATTTAGGTATTATTGTATAGTTAGGGTTCAATTTAGGGGTTTTATATAATTAAGTTTTAATTGAAGTATTATTTTATAATTATCATTAATATATATTGAGGTACTTCTTAAGGTCGTTATTTTATATTAAGGTACTTCTTCAAGGTCATTTTGTAAGGCGATTGAGATGTGGAAGGAGGAATCTATGTTAAAGGTGAGTTGTCTAATAGATGGCCCTGTAAGATGTTTGTCAATAATCTGTAATTATAATTCAAAACTCTTGGAACACTAGGAGCCAATAGAGCTTCAATTATTGAAGTGATAAAAGGAAGTCTTTGGTAATTCACGTGGGGATTGTAAGTAAATCAGAGGATTTACTGCAGCTTTTGATTCTTACTTTTTACGTATAGAGAAAATAACTGACCTTAGAATTTTTGGTTATCCTATTGCTTGATTAGTGTTGATTGATGCTGCATATGATCCGCTGCTTCCCATAGAGAAGAACGCCATTGGTGAGCATATATCAATATATTATTATAGTCTCGTTCAAATTTGTTAGTTTCTTTACTATAATTATCATTGCTCTCTTCATTTCAGAAAATTATGAAGGGCAACCTAAACATTAAGAGAATGTTAGTGCTGCTACTTGTATGCGCTTGCTTTTTGCTTCTTCAAATTATGAAGGCAAGTGAAATCACTCTATTTTCCTTTCTAAACGTGTAACAAAATATTTTTCAGGATTTATTAAATAAATAATATAAATATAATTATAAATTAACAAAATAAAACATTTTTTAAAAAAAATTAAGATTTTGTACCGGGACGCTTGTGTCAAACGCGTCCCAGATGGTTTTAGAAAAAAAAACTTTTTCTCTTTCAAATACCCTAAGTTGCGCATCCACACATGAATACCAAAACAAAAAATCTAAAAAATCATAGCTGTTATAAAGATAGAGTAGGGTGTTGAAATTACAACCTTTGGGTTGCTAACATTGTAGGGTAACCACTGGGCTGCGCAACCCAACTTGTTGTGAAGAGGATAAACATTACTTAAGTAGATTTTGGTTGCGTGAAATGTGGCTTTATAGAAGTGCCCCTGATTGTCATGAAATTAAGGTTAAGAGCAATGTTGTCCATGTGCGAAACTGCGGAGATTGAATCTCATTCGGTGGAATATAGAGGTTTGGAAATTTCAAAACAAGGTGGATTTCACTTCAAAATCAAATGAACATTTGAAATGGAATAAAACAAATAAAAAATTCGTCCAATATGGACGTCTGTGCGCAAAGTTATGTTCATTTGAAGTTTCGCCAAAAACTGCCCAACTTTGTTGTAGGATGATTAATCATAGCAAATCCCCCAATTTGTTTTTCAAAAAGGCCCCAAATTTTTTTTATCAATTTATAATTATAATTATATTATTTATTTAATAAACCCGTATTTTCATGCCAAACCCAATAACTTTAATAATATTTATGATATGGATTTCGATTTAGAGAATGACACGAAAGCTTGCAATACATTGTATTGGGGTCTTACTTTATTACAAGTAAATTATCTCTTCGAGCTCGATGTTTTAATTTCTTCGCGGTCGAAATTGGTTGATTAATTAATTCTGTGTTATTATGTTATCAACTTTCGGTTGCTTTTGTTGTGTTTGGTTACGAATGCGTTAAACTTTACAAGGAAAACAAGAAAAGAAGGTTGGATGGAAATCCAGAGCTAATATGCGAGGCAGCAATCGAATGGAGCTGTGTAAATCTATTGGATATAGTTGATTTAGGAACGATAATGATGGTTATGATGCGTTTTAGTTGATTTAGGAACGAATTATATTTATAATTGGTACTTTATTTATGTTTTATACATTATACGATAAAATTGTAAATTAATAATATTTTATTTTTAATTTGGATTTTTTTGGGAAATGCAAATTAGTTTTCGTATTGAATTATTGATATGTGAAATAAATACAGGTAAAAATCTCAAATAAAATTTTAAAATGATGACGGGCCCAACCCGTCAGCATTATTTGAAATTACTGACGGGTAAGACCTATCAGCATTTGCTGACGGAATTAATTACCTGGTAGCATTTGCTGACAGGTCTCGGGTTGTGGTTGGGGGCTTTGCTGACGGGTCGAACTCATCAGCAAGCCGCCAGCAAATACTGATGGGTTGATTAATATCGTCAGTAAATTATTTACTGACGCCAAAAATGCTGACGAGCGTGTCCCGTCAACAAACTCGTCAGTATTTGCTTGCTGACGAATTTGCTGACGGTTTACGTCCGCCAGTATTTCCCTAGTTTTTTGTAGTGCATGGAAACTTAAAAACCATCAAGCATATAGGCCACAACAATGGGAAAACAGAAAAATGGTGCAAGTGACATTTATTTATAAAGGAAAAGATAAGATTGCCAGCTAGCTAAGTTATTTATTTATAGCTAGCTTAAGACCCTAATACATGAAATGACAAATATGACCTCAATGTGACTACATTCCAGCAATAACAAAGTGACGACAAATTATAGCATAGTTATATTCGCTCAAGTGAATTTTTAAATTCAAACTGATAAAACTCGTGTGTATATTCATAAATATTTGTGTCAAACTTGTGAATGTTTATTTTAAAAATGATGAATTTTTATGTGAAAATTGACTAATCCTTTTATTTTTAAATTCATAAATTTTAGTAAATTTTTAATACCAACTATATTATATATAAATAAATTAATAAACTTTTATGTCAAAGGAATATATCAAAGTATCATAGCGGTGGTTGACCAACTCATGAAAATCGTCTAAACATTTCCTCTCCACTGGTCAGCCGATGATAAATGAGTTATTTTTGTAAAGGACCGGGTCCAAAATGCGACGACTCATACAATGGCCCAATGGGCCTCTTTTTGTAATGAATTGGATTGGATGCAATCTCTCTGAATCTGAAGCTACTTTCCGGGAGGAATTCTCTCCATGATGAAGCTGCTGGGTTGGTAGAGGATTGAATAAAGGAAAATTTAAAAAGAAAAAGAAAAAAAAACAGTTCCCCAGGTGTCCAGAGATTTTCACCAGGTGTCAATCAACATGCTTCTCAGCTTCTGCTTTTCCTGACAAACTCATGTCTGCTAATTAATCATCCACCCATCTTTTCTTCCTTCCCATTTACTCCAACACTTATATGCCATTAACATACTTTCTTCACTCGAGTTAATAAAAAAAAAAAAACTGCAACTAAGGGAAAAAAAAAATCTTGGTAAATTAAAAAAAAAATGGAAGCTAGAAAAAGTGATTCTTCGAAAAAACGCGTAAGGAGAAGGTCTTACACAAGAAAAGCTCCACTAATAAACAGTTTCATAAACATGGCTGAAGCCAGAAGAGAGATTGCGAATGCTTTGAAGCTTCATAGGTCAAATTCATCATCATCATCACCGTCGGCGAGGATTAATCAGAAATATTATCACCACCGTCAGTTAACGGAGTCTATCCCTAAACCTGAGCCCACTTGGTCCACCACTGCACCTGCGGTGCTCTGTGCTCCGGTTCCTGCAATGGACGTTTTGGAGGTTAATTGGTTCGATAACCTGTCTTCTTCTCACTCCTGGTGGATCGGGTTTTTGAACTCTTTGGATGGCAAGATTAATGAAGTGAGGGAGAGTGCGAACAAGGGGTTAGGGCCGTGTTTGGATGATGCCACAAATGTTGAGAAATTGTCTGCTTCGGAGGCAATGTTTTTGGAGGAGTGGGTTGTATTTCCGGCAGCCGAGGAAAGTGAAGAACAAGGGTAATGCGGGCTTTATAAAGTTAATTAGTCTCTTGGTTAATTAAGCAGCTAATTAAAGCCAATGTCTTGTTTTTCTCCTTAATTATGTTTTTTTAAGTTAGTATCAACCACTAATTTTTCTTATTATCAATTTTGACGTGTTTTTAGAATCCATTCAATAACATTTCGCTCAATTATTATTTGTTTCGTGCTTGCTAAGTATTAACTTAACTTTAAATTGGAGAATGGAATTAAATGAAGTTACGAGGTATAGATAAGACTAACGGGATTTAGCGGGAAGGACTTCATGGAACTACTAGGGTAATTCTAAAACCGGGCTAGGCGTCGCCGTTGGTCAAATTAGTTTTCTAGGCACTTAGGGTTTGCTTTAGCGTTCGAAACATCCGATAATCGTTTTGTTTATGGTTAACTAAAAAACCTAATACTTAATTAATAATTTATTATCCTGATATATATCGCATATTATTCTATTAAAAATTTAATATTATAATATTATATTGTTTATTTTTTAATATGATTTTACATTAAATACGACATAGTAATATTCTAAATATAAAGATTTAAAATTCTAATGCTTGTACGAACAAGCCATTAAACATGCTAGACGACTGCTATGAATGTTGTGCCTAAATGGTAGGCTGCCTTTTGTTTTCTTTTTCTTTTTTTCTTTTATTGAAATTAATAATGTTGTTATTGATTTGTTTTTATGAAATATGTTAGTTTTGAGATGAAAATAATAAATAAAACTAAATAATTGTTATTACTTATAAAATACATGAAGTTTTTGATGGTGCTAAGTGAAAGGAAACAATACAGAGAGGAAAATAAAGCAACTGATCAGCAAGACTCATTTCTAAATATAGAGCAAACAAAAGCAACTGCTTTTTCTATAGATTTCAGTGTGTTTACAAAGATGACAACTACACATATTTATATCCTTCAACTAGGGTTACAAGATTTGATCACAGCCACACAATATCTTGTACTACATATATCATTCTTTCAACACGTGACCATATGACCGTTGCTAAGGTTGGCTTGTCTTAATGCAGAGCGGCTATCTTTGGATTGTAGTCAGACTATGGTTAGCTCAACCATGCACAACTATACCACGATGATCTTGAGCATGATTAACACCCCCTCTTAGTTCAAGCGAGGCTAGAGATGAGACACCAAACATTGTTGTCTAAACCTAAAAACGAATTGCTTACTTAATGGCTTAGTCAGCACATCTGCAATCTGATTAGATAAAGAAACATGAAATACTTGAATCAACTTTGATGCTACATTTTCTCTGACAAAGTGAAAATCCAGTTCAATGTGTTTTGTTCTAGCATGAAGGACTGGATTAGAGGCCAATGTAATTGTACTTAGATTATCTACCCAAACTCTTGGGATGTGATTTGTAAGCATGCCTAATTCCTTAAGAAAATACTGTAGTCAAATGATTCCTGCAGTCACATAAGCCAAACTCTTATATTCGACTTCTGTGCTACTTCTTGAAACTCGGTGTTGTTTCTTTGAGCTCTAAGACAACAAGTTTGATCCAAGAAACACACAATATTTGGTCACACTTCTTCTATCATCTGTATCACTTGCTCAGTCAGAGTCAGAGAATCCTGTTAAGAACATATGCGTCAGAGAATCCTGTTAAGTACATGTGCTTGGATTTTTTGCAATGAATCCCATAATCCACTGATTCTGATAAATACCTAAGTATCATTTTCACTGATTTCCAATGCTCATCAAGTGGAGATGACATAAACTAACAAACTTGATTCACACTAAATGCAATTTCAGGCCTTGTGATCGTCACATATTGTTATGCTCCAACTACACTCATGTACATCTTTCCACTGATAGTTGGATCACCTTGATATTTGGTTAGCCTAGAAGTTGATACTATAAGAGTTGGATAGCTGTTTGCATTTGCCATGTTCATCTTTTGGAGGAGATCTTTAATGTACTGTCTTTGACTGAGATGTATGCCATCAGGGGTGTGAGATACCTCAATCCCAAGAAAGTGATGTAAGTGTCCCAAGTCTTTGAGTGAAAAAATATTTCCAAATTTCTTGATTACTTCTGAAATGTGATCATTACTGTTACCAGTGATAAGAATTTCATTCACATAAATCAGTAAAAACATCTTAATTTTTCCATGAGTTCTGTAGAACAATGATGTGTCAGCCTTGGAGTTTGAAAAGCCCAAAACAGAGAGAACTTGTTTCACTTTAAGGTACCAAGCTCTAGAAGCTTGCTTCAGTCCATAAAAAGTTTTGGTCAGTTTACAAACCATATTATTCCCCCTCTCAAAGCTATGTGGTTGTCTCATGTAGATAGTTTCTTCTAAGTCTCCATGTAAGAAGGCATTACTGACATCAAGTTATTTTATATCCTATCCAAAAGAAACTGCAATGGTTAAAATCAGTCTGATTGTAATAGATTTGACTACAGGACTAAAACACTACAAAAAAAAAAAAAAAAAACAATTTTGCGAGGGACTTTTCACTCGGTTTTGAGGTAAAATCCCTCGGTTTTGAGGTAAAATCCCTCGGTATTGGGAAAGACCGAGGGACACATTCCCTCGGAAAAATCCTCCTCGGTAAATTTTTCTGAGGGGCAATTTCCCTCGGAAAATTAAACCGAGGGCAAAAATGAGGGTCCGTACCCTCAGAAAAATTCCCCGTACAACCCTTGAAAAAATCGAGAGCTGGACGCCCTCGGAATTTTCGAGGGTATATACCCCTCAGTTTTCTGAGGGCCAAGTTTCCCTCGGTACGTTCCCCTCGAAAAACCGAGGAGAACGTTCCCTCGAAAAGATTGAGGGCCACTTATTCCCTCGGAAAACCGAGGGGTATGTTCCCTCGGAAAAACCGAGGGCCAAGTATTCCCTCGGAAAATCGAGCTTGTTTTTCCGAGGGATTTGCCCCTCGATTATTTATTTATTTATTTATTTAAATAATTTTTAAGTTTCAATTTTAATTTTAATTCCCGTTCAATTATTAAAATTCCCCAAAAATATGAAAAAAAAATCATTAATGAAAAGACAAATAATAAACCAATTATTATAAAAATATTTGAAATTTTAGAATTATTACATGCGTTCGACACAGTAACAAAGTTTATATAAAAATCAAACTGTCATATGTATTGGGAGGGGGGTACTGCTGGAAACGAGCATACTGATCAGCCATCCGGGCATTCATCTGCTCCTGAAATGCCTCCTGCTGCCGGCGCTACTCCTCACGCTCCACCTCACGTCGTCCCTCAGATGCCTCCTGCTTCCAGCACTGCTCCTCACGCTCCTCCTCACGTCGTCGCTCAGACTCGGCGTATCGCTGCTAGATCGCCTCGAGATCCGCCCTCTGCGCCTCCTGAGCTCGTATAGTGTCCTCCAACTCATCCCTCTGCGCCTGGAGCTGCGCCTCGAGCTGTCTGACGTGGGTCCTATCAGCCTGGGAGGAGGTGGAAGAAGAGCTGCTTGTGAAAAAAACCTTCGCAGCAGCCACCACCTTCCCATACGAGCCGATGTCGTATTTCCTACCCTTGCTCGACCCGACGACGTCGAAGAAAACCCGGCCAGGGTCAACCTCGCTACTCGCATCCATGGGAAGATGCACGTTCCTTCTCCAACTGTCGCTCGTACTCCTCTTGAAATACAACTCGTTAGTAAAATTCTACATTAAATCCAAAGAATAAGTTAAAAAATAAGAAAAAGACTCACATTAATAATACTAGATCTCGAATCGATTCACGCACCATCTTTCTTTTGGTGCGTACGTACAAAAAGATCGTACACCTTAGCCGCCTCACCCGTCTCCAGCTCCTGTATCCAAATAGAATTTTCAAATAATTAACATTAAAATTAAATAAATAAATATTATATTTTATATTCTAAAATTACTTACGATATCCAAAGCATAATCGATACTAGATCTAGCCCCCCCCCTCGTGTGCTTCGACATCCCAGTACCCGGCCCAGCAGGCTCGCTCCTCCTGTTCCGGCTGCACTGCTCGGATTTGGCCTTGTTCTCGGGATTATCCCACTCGACCTTCCAAGCCCTAGTTGAGATGCATGATATATAAGATGGTATAAATTATATGTTATAAATAAAAAATTCTAATTTAATAAGAAAACATATAACAGAATCGTTTACCTATAGACCTCCTCGATAACGCATCTCGGCCTCTCACCATCATATTTAGCAATATACTGCTTATACTCATTCAGCTGCCTCCCGTACCTCTCCCCGATCATCCGAAAAAATACATCCTATATCTGTTGATCACTATACTCCTCCGGGTCCCAATAACAAATCTCCTGCAAAATAAAACAATAACTACAATTCAATTGATACATATGATTGTGTAGTTACGGTAAATATTAACAAATTTGGACATAAAATAATAAATATCTTAAACATCTCCCACCAGAACGCCTTAGTCTCCTTAGGTACCGCCTTATAGCACCACCCGGCGGGATGGAGTTCCTTCTCAAAAATCTCCCGGAGTATAGTGGTCACCTTGCCCTGTCTGTTGTGTAGCGTGTATTCAAATGTGTTTTTTTTTTGTTACGAATATAATTTAATCATAATGATAATTACAATTTTAAAAATGATTTATTTACTTACTTGTTGCCTGTAATAAAACAAGAACTCCCCGCCTCTGTGGTGGGACCAACTGACGTCGTGATGTACCCACGTCGGATGGTGTCTGTGATGGTGTATGTGACGTCGGTGTCGGTGTCTGATAAGGTGTCTGCGCTGAATGATCAGTACCGAGACCCATGTGGTCGGTGTCGAAAACAGCTAAGCGATTAGTCGACCCCATATCTGATCGACCCACGCTATCGGAAACTCGACGCAACGGCATCTGATAAAATTAATTAGATAATAATACGAGCATTTTACAAAATACCGGTATATATTATATACCAAACGTATTAATAAATCCAAATTAAAAAAATAGTTATAAAAAAAGCGTGTTTTACAATAAAAATAAATTGCATATATTTCAACCAAACTAACCACTTTCACTATTAAAGGTATCACCAAACTCATCTTCATCTGTATCTTGATCGGTAAGTAACTCTTCTTTTGTATCATCATTTGTCTCGTTACCAAGTTCCTCCACGTAATTATCATTGAGGTCGTGCAACTGGAAATCGACATCGTCGAGTTGAATCGGACTGCGTGTATCTACAACTTCCTCTTGAAATGATTCTTCTGGTAGAGGCTCTATAAACTCAACATTTAATCTCGCCTTGATTTTACACGTTGCCTACCAGTCCAACTTGTCTCGTCTCAAACTTGGGTATGCACAATAGATACTTGTGCAGCTTGGGAAGCAAGTACAAAAGGTTCATATCGATTGAATCTACGCTTATGATTGATATTGACAATCTTATAATTTGGATGGACTTTTGTACCTGCAGTTGTTGGATCAAACCATTCGCAATTGAACAATAGTGTGTTTTTCTCCGTTTCGGCCGGTGTATTCGAGCTGCACAATTTCTATGAGACGACCGTAATAATCATATTCGATTGCCCCATAAGTTGAACCTTTAATACCTACTCCACTGCTCGATGTTGCTTTGTTAGATTCGTGCTCCAATGTGTGAAATCTATAACCATTTATCTTACATCCGGTATACATTTTCACACATCTTGATGGACCCTCAGCTAGACTCCTAATGTTCACGTCGATCACATTGTTCGAACGATCTCTAGCCTATGACATTTACAAATTGTTTTTAAGTTTGGAAATATATTATATAAATAGATACCATAATTATATGATATGCATCTCGTTATCGAACGTCTTACGTAATGTTTGAACCAATTGGCAAATTCATTTTCCAATTTTTCGTTGATCCTGTCATTAGTAATGTTTGGTTGGAGATGTTGAATGCTCTTCGTGTAAATAATACATATAATGTTACACAATTGAGGAAAAAAGTATTAGTATATTTATATATATATGTATAAATTGGCATTATAAATTGGAATGAGTATTCATACCTAACATATTCTTCGACCTCCTCACAATTTAGCAACACGTATGTCCTTGCGGCGTTGTATTCTGTTTCGCTTAGAAATCTTTTTCCCTTTGTACCAAACGTCTCTCCACATTTCTTAAACACCGAGGGAATTTCATCACCGTCATCCACATAATTTTGACCCTCGTCATTTCTAAGAAAAATTGTTCTTTTAGTTGAAACGTGATCTTCAAAATAGTACGAACTAAAAATTGATGCCTCATCGACCAGATATGCGTTTTCTATCGACCCTTCAAAACTCGCCTTATTTTTCATGCTGTTCTTTAGTTTGCGAAGATACCTCTCGAATGGTACATCCATCTATACTGTACTGGGCCAAAAATTCTCGCTTCATACGTAAGATGAATGGGCAGTGCTCCATCGAGTCAAAAAAACTTGGAGGGAAGGTCAGTTTCAGTTGACACAATATTAACGGAATGTCACGTTCAAGTCGACTCATATCTTCGGTGCGAATGACTGTTGATGTGAGATCCTTGAAAAACAAACTCAATTCGATTAGAGCCTTCCACACATTCGGAGGAAGCAGTTCACGAAAGGCTATTGGTATCAACCTCTGCATGAATACATGACAATCATGACTCTTCATCCCGATCAAACGAGATTTCTTCTTGTTGACGCAACGCCCCAAATTTGATGCGTACCCATCTGGAAATCGAAGAGATTTGACCCAATCGTAAACGGCAGCTTTCGATGGCTTATCAAGTGTGTAACAGGCTTTAGGACACTTTCCTGACCCATGTGGTGCCAACTCTGAGCGATTACAATACTCATTCAACTCTTTCCTAGATTTATGCGTGTCCTTGGTCTTTCCTTTGACATTCATCACCGTATTGAAAATATTGTCAAACATATTTTTTTCGATGTGCATAACATCTAAATTCTGATGAATTAGATTTGTCCTCTAATATGGCAGATCCTAGAAAATGCTTCGTTTTCTCCAACCAGACGTTCGGGATATTTGCGCGTTAACGAGTGTTGCATCTAGTCTAGTGACTTTCAGAATCCCCAATCTTTCTATTTCTGCCAAAACTTCTATCCCTGAGAGCACTTCCGGCGGTGGAGTCTCGACAGATTTTCTTTTTTGAAATTGTCGTTTATCTTTGCGAAAACGGTGATCATGCTCAAGGAATTTTTGGTGATTGTCAAACCACGATTGCTTCCCACTGCACTTAAGAGTGAAGACTTCTGACCGTTCCATACAGTAAGGACAAGCTTTTTGACCGGCCGTACTCCATCCGGACAACATAGAATACGCAGGGAAATCGCTGATTGTCCACAAAAGAGCTGCTCGCAATTGAAAATTTTATTTCTTAGATATATTGTACGAGGGAGCCCCAACCGTCCACAACTGATTTAATTCGGCGATTAGAGGTTGCAAAAATACATCAAGTTTGTCTTTTGGATTTTTTGGCCCTGGTACAAGAACGCTCAGGAACATGAACTGTTCTTTCATGCACATCCAAGGAGGCAAGTTGTAGGGTGTAACTATGACGGGCCACGTGAGTAATATGCTCCAAAACTTCCAAATGGTTGAAAACCACCTGTACAAAGACCCAATTTCACGCTTCAACTTTCAGCCGCAAAGCTTGGATGAGTCTCATTGAAATGTTTCCAAGCTTCTGAGTCGGATGGGTGGCGCATAACATTGTCTTCAACCACGTGTTCAGCATGCCATCTCATATCTTTCGTTGTGGCATTAGATGCGTATAACCTCTGCAGACGAGGAGTTAATGAAAAATAGTACATCTTATTGCACGTGACACGAGCCTTCTGTCGTTTTGTTTTTCCGTGAGGAACAGTTTTAAACTGAGGTTCATTGCAGAATTTGCAATTTGTCAAATCAGAATCGCCTCTCCAGTAGATCATACAATTATTCTTGCAGTAGTCTATCTTCTCGATCGGTAAGCCCATACCCCTTAACAACTTCTTACTGTTGTAGAATTTATTGGGTACGAGATTGTATTTTGGTACAATCTCCTTGATTAATTCACTCAATTGATCATAACACTTTTGAGACATGTGGTTCTCCGATTTCAAATTCATGAGACGGGAAACTAATGACAATTGAGTATGTGCCTCACACCCCGGATACAATGGTTGATTTCCAGCTTTCAACATGTCGTAAAAAATTTTAGCCTCAACATTCGGCGACTCTTCCATATCGGCCACCATGTTAAAATCGGAACCAGCTGCATCTTGAACCATATTAATGTACGCATTTGATGATTCTTCAGAAGGGATGTAAGAGGGTCCTCCAGTATGAAAATCATGATGGCGTCTAGAGGTGGCGAGCCGGGTTCTCCGTGGTAAATCCATCTATAGTAATTCGGCACGAACCCGTATTTCACCAGGTGGTACTTAATCTCATCGACGTCCAGGTAACCACTATTCCTACACCTGCTACGATTACAAGGACATTTCAGTCTCTGTCCGTCCTTATGAGCGGAATGTGCTTGCGAAAATTTAATAAAACTCTCAACTCCATCCACGAATTGTGAGGATAAATAGCCTTTGTTGATTTGCTCGTACATCCAGCTACGATCGGAACTCATCCTAACATTATACGGTTGTCATATTAATTTATCGAAAATTGGGCAGCATGAGGGGTGGCTAGAGAATGATTGAAATTTTTGGTAAGTCCCTATCCCATTCGAGAACATGATTTTCCTGTAATACAGCGTCTTAGTATATGAACTTTTGTTGACTAAAAATTTCGGCAGCATCTCCTTTTAGTTCTCTAAGTACACATATATTGCAGTGCACCCGAGAACATAAGAGATATATTGAACCAAAATTTATGTAATCAACAAAAAAACATATATATAAGATAAGCCATATTACAATCACGTTCTCAAGCTGTCCAAAGAAGTGGACAATTCGGGATTTAGTATCGAATCTCTATTCGATACTAAAACTCAAACGAGTCTAAGGAATATTGTTTGAGTGTATATAGAAAGATTGTATTTGGGATCGAAACTATTTTAAACCCCGTTATTGGAGGGACGAAACCTCCCCGGCCGACGCCATCAACCACGTCAAAACAGATGTATACATTAACTGATAAATCACATCATTTCAACAATATTTACAAAATATATATGTTACACACAACATGCATGTACCAATCACCACGGTATTTCACCACCACAATCACGAACAATTTAAAACATTTTGAAAACCACCGTCATATTTTAAAATAATATTAAAAATCGTTATTGGAGGGACGAAACCTCCCGGCCGGCGCCGTACACCACGTCATCACCGACGTCTTCCCAAACCAATCACAACATCAAGCACTCACATTCAAACCATAACAACAGACGCACAGAAATATTATGTTAACATGCATGTACCGATCACCACGGTATTTCACTACCATCGTAGAATACACTTTAATAATAATTGCATAACTATTCATAAATTAAACCATAATTAAGTAATTATTTCTAAAACTGAACTCTAATTGCGTGATTATTCCTAAATTGAACCCTAATTACGTGATTATTGCTAAATTGAACCGTAATCAGGAAATTATTTCTAAACTGAACCCTAATTACTCGATTATTCCTAAATTAAACCCTAATTACGTGATTATTCTTAAATTGAGCCCTAATTAGGTAATTATTTCTAAATTAAACTCTAATTACTTGATTATTCCTAAATAAAATCCTAATTTTGTAAATATTCCTAAATAGAACCCTAATTTTATAACTATTCCTAAATTGAACCCTAATTACTTGATTATTCCTAAATAGAACCCTAATTTTGTAATTATTCCTAAATTATACCCCAATTACTTGATTATTCCTAAATGAAACCCTAGTTTTGTAATTATTCCTAAATTGAACCCTAATTACTCAATTATTTCTAAATTTAACCCCAATCCTTCACCTAAAAAAACCCAATTCTAAAATTATAATTACAAATTAAAAATTAAACTAAATACAAATAATATACAAAAAAGAATGAAAAACAACCAAATAACTTACCTTCGGATGGCGACGGAGGCTGAAGGTGGCGGAGGCGGCGACAGCATCAGTGGCGGAGGTGGCGATGACGGCGAGAGGCTGACTTTGGACGGCGACGACGCTGGTGGAGTGTCAGTGGCTCGAGCGATGACAGGCCGACTTCGGACGGTGCGGCGACGCCAAGACGACGGCGACAGCAAGGCACGGCGGGGCGACGGTAAGTTCTCTCTTCTCACTCTCTTTCTTTTTTATTTGTTTGCGGCGTGAATGATATTCACGCAGGCCCACTGCAAATACTAGGGTTTAGACCGAGGGATTAAGGCCCCTCGGTACTCCCTCGATTTTTTTTTTGGAATTTTAATTGTTTAAAATAAATCGAGAGACTATTCTTCCTTCGGTTTCAAACCGAGGGAAAGGTGAATCCCCCAGTTTGAAACCAAGGGAAAAGAAAACCCTCAGTTTTTTCATTTTTTTTAAAATAAAAAAAATTCAAAAAATCGAAAAAAAACGAGGGATCGGGTTTCCCTCGATTTCAAACTGGGGGAAAGGTGAATCCCTCGGTTTGTTTCAATTTAAAAAAAATAGAAAAAATAGAAAACGCGTAGTTATCGATCGACACCTGACCCTCGTGGTTCAACGACGCCGAGATGCACCCCTCCCCACCCCGTTCGTAAATTCTTGGGTTTCGTTTCTATTTTTTGACTAATTTGTCTATTTTCTTGAGTTTTTTCTATTTTTCATTTAAAATCGAAAAAAAAAATAGAAAACGCGTACTAAACAATCGACGCCCGACCCTCGTGGTTCCACGACGCCAAGACGCACCCCTCTTCGCCCTATTCATAAATTTTTGGGCTTCGCTTCTATTTTCTACAATTTTTTCTAATTTTTTGAGTTCTTTCCATTTTTTTTATTTAAAATCGCAAAAAAATAGAAAACGCATACTAAACGATCGATGCCCAACCCTCGTGGTTCCACGACGCCGAGACGCACCCCTCTCCCCCTCAACAAAATCACGACGCTTCGTCGCATCGCGTTTCCAACCGAAGGAGTTGATCGATCGATCGTATCTTGTTGTTGGTCAAATTACACGACATGTGTGGATACGCACGTGTTCGTTGATATTTTTCGATCGATGTTGGGTCAAAACCACCTCCACGTGCCTAAGATGATAGGATTTGTCTCATTTTTTGTTTTTCTATTTTTTTTTCTATTTTGTTATATTTTAAATAATCAAAAAAAAAACGAGGGATCGGGTTTCCCTCGGTTTCAAACCGAGGGAAAGATGAATCCCTCGGTTTGAAAGAGAGGGATATAAGTTCCCTCAATTTGTTTCAATTTTCTAAAAAAAAAAAAAAAAGAAAAAATAGAAAACGCGAAGTTATCGATCGATACCTGACCCTCGTGGTTCCACGACGCCGAGACGCACCCCTCCACGCCCCGTTCGTAAATTCTTGGGTTTCGTTTCTATTTTTTACTAATTTTTTTATTTTTTCGGGTTTTATCCATTTTCATTTAAAAAAAATATAGAAAACGCGTACTAAACGATCGACGCCCGGCTCTCGTGGTTCCACGACGCCGAGACGCACCCCTCCTCGCCCCGTTCATAAATTCTTGGGCTTCGTTTCTAGTTTTTTACTAATTCTTCTAGTTTTTTGAGTTTTTTTTTATTTTTTATTTAAAATCGAAAAAAAATAGAAAACGAGTACTAAACGATCGACGCCCGACCCTCGTGGTTCCACGATGCCGAGACGCACCCCTATTCGCCCCGTTCGTAAATTCTTGGGCTTCACTTCTGTTTTTTTACTAATTCTCAAATCTTTTGAGTTTTTTTCTATTTTTTTTATTTAAAATCGCAAAAAAATAGAAAACGCGTACTAAACGATCGACGCCCAACCATCGTGGTTCCACGACGCCGAGACGCACCCCTCGCCCCCTCGGCAAAATCACGACGCTTCGTCGCTTCGCGTTTCCAACCGAAGGAGTTGATCGATCGATCGTATCTTGTTGTTGGTCGAATTACACGACACGTGTGGATACGCACGTGCTCGTTGATATTTTTCGATCGACGTTGGGTCAAAACCACTCCCCGTGCCTAAGATGATAGGATTTGTCTCATTTTTACTTTTTTTTATTTATTTTTAAAAATTAAAAAAAAACCGAGGGATCGGGTTTCCTCGGTTTCAAACCGAGGGAAAGGTGAATCCTTCGGTTTGAAACCGAGGGATATAAATTCCCTCAG